>OZ038488.1:117396752-117416752 GCA_964036315.1 Acanthosepion esculentum | reverse complement strand
GATCTGATACTTAACTTTAAATCTATTTTTAAAAATGAAGAATCTTTCTTCTTCTTTTCATAGACAAGCAAAACCAAACAAACTGATTTGTTACATTATTTTGTTTTTTTTCAATTAATTGATCTACTATTTGCAACCATTACTAAAGTATGCCTGTTTGCATTGTTGATTTTCATCTAAGGTATTTCTTCATTTGTTTGTTAGATGAATTTCTATAAGTTTGATAATGATATGATGTACTAATAGTTCCTGAGTTATTAACTACTTTTTATAAAGTAGAATTATTATTCTGAAACTAAATTTTTGAAATATTTTTCTTTTTTGTATGAAGTGAGTAAATAGTTGTACTCAACCTTTTCAGAATTCTTCTCTTGCACTTTTAAAAGGTTCTGTTGCTATGCTATCTGATGCTGTATTTCAAATGTTGAAGCAGAAACATATGTTGTTACTTCATTATCTGCAGGAGTAACTGGAAATGGTAGTTCTATTGTCAGTGCATATGGATTTGTATAGTATTCTTGGATAGTCTTCACATGTTGTCCCTATATTTGATAACAACCCTATCTTTGGCTTTCAGTGCAAGTAATTGTTGTTTACTTACATGAATTGAGGATCTGACATGTGTTAAGAACTTCTCTTTCCTGATTGTTTCTTTTATTCTTTCTAAGTTCATTCTTCTTTTTTATGCCTCATTTTTTTATTGATTAGTTTGTTTAATTCTGCATTCCTCTCTTAATATTTGCCGCCATATTTCTGTTCTTTTTCATCAGTTCTAGAATTGACTTTGAGTTATCTCCCTTTGTTATTGTTGTTTTTCTCTCCTCTGTTATCTCTGCTGCTTCTTTAATTATAGTAAGCAATTTTCTTTTACTATTATTTTCCTTTATGCTAGAAAGCATGGAATGGCAATTTGGTCTTAAATTCTCACTGAATATCAGTGATATTATCTCTAATCTTACTTGCATATATTTTCTTTCTTACACACATTTAGTTTCTCTTAATTACAAATACAATGAGGTTTTTAGTGAAAAAACATTTTTCCACATAGTCTCTATCATTGGTTATGCAATGATCAAGCTGCCTAGAACCTAATTTTTGAGACTTTCAAAATGAATCTCCTACTTCTGTACTAATGCTAGTTAAGCTTGATTTATTTAGGAAGGATATTAGAATAATCCAGAACTTATACTGGAAGAAAACTGCCCACAAGAGGATAGAAAATGAATTCAGTAAATATACAAAACTAGAAAGAGGCATAAGACAAGGATATGCCTTCTCACCTGACTTGTTCAAACTTTACAGTGAAGCAATCCAGAGAGAATTAAAAATACTACTAGAATTCATTATCACAATCTTAACATTAATACAATATACAGATGACTCAATGTTGATAGCAGATATAGAAAAGAAACTATAGAAAATTGTTACAGAAAGTAGTAAAATAAAGACTAAATATTAATTGTAAGAAGATAGAATGTATGGTTGTCAGCAAGAGGAAAAGGCTAAGTAAAGGAAAGCATGAAGAAAGGATTAAGTATCAATTGTGAGAATGTAGAATGTATGATTAACATCAAAAGGAATATCCCAACATGTGAATTGCAAATTGAAAATAGCAAAATCAAGCAAGTACGAAAATTTAAATATGTAGAAAATATTTTAACAGAGGACAGAACACGTGATGCCAAAATTCAAAGACAGACAGATAGTGAAAGATGCCTTCCAAAAGCTAAGTGTTAAAAAATAAGAAAATTATATTAGAAACAGAGAAAAGAATACCAAAGTTTTATGTAATATCAGTTCTCCTATATGACACTGAATGCTGCACTATCTCTCATCAGATGAAGACTTGAAGAATGCTGAAAATACCATGGACTTAACATGTGCACAATGACTTAGAGAAAATGGAAACAGAAAGAACACATAGCATCCGAAAGAGATAATTGAAATTTCTGGGGAACTTAATGAAGAAAAAGAGTTTAGAAAATTTGACACTCCCCTGATTTACTGATGGCAAGAGTGCCAGAGGAATGCAGCACATAACCTACCTAATGAAACTTGTGCAACAGGGATTAAGAGAGATAGCAAAAAGACAAGATTTACTAAGAGCTACAAATGACAGGAAATTGTGGAGAGTCATAATCGCTAATATCCTGAAGTGACATGTAGAAGATAGCCAAACTTTACTCACATCCACTGTTTGTTCTTTGTGTATATAGTCAGTAAACGTCAATGAAATAAAAAACATATCTATGGACACAAAAAGGATCTTATACATAACAATTTATCAAATGCATTACTCATACATAGAAATAAATTCAGTCACAACTTCAGTCTAAAGAATATCACACTAATTAAAAGAGAAATTAACTGACATAGATAACAATTTGTTGAGTCTGCTACTGTTGAATGTTGCCAAAATATCTCCACACATGATTTTTTCAAACATCTTCTTTAGTAAAAGATATACTCCTTTACCAAACCAAAATTATAAAAAAATTAAAAGTGGTTAAATTCAAAACTTTCTGTTATTTCAGATTTCTCAAACTAAAATAAAATTAATAATAATGACATAAAAAAAATTCAACAACATTTACTCCCTTTCATTTATTAGGCATTGAATTACATCTCTTAGCATTCGCCATAGTTTACCTTGACTTTCAGTTAGCCTGAAGTATATTTATTAGCCTTCTTAAATTTAAAATTTTGAAAAACTATCAACATTTTTACTTGTTTAAAAGTACATTTTTGACAAATAAAATCCTTACATTTGCCTTGATAAAGTCAATCAGAGGATGAAACGTTTCAGTAAAGTTTTCCTTTCATCTTTATTTATATTATCTTTTTAGATATATTTTTAGTCACATCTCAATTTTTACACACACACACACACACACACACACACACACACACACATATATATATAGTCATCCACAGACAGACTGTTTTGCTGTATCACAGCTCCTCAGTGTGGCTAGATGTCCGATTGCTTCAAGCCAGGATCGAAACCCAACTGATTTGACATCAGTCAGGAAGGGAATTTTAATGTTTTTTTTTCTATACAAAATGCGATAGTGGCTTGGAGAACTCAATTCATACGTGAAGAGTAATGCTTAATATATATATATATATATATATTTGCTCAACCAAAATGATATTTGTTATCAAATTCTGATATTTTTTAATTTTTAACAACTCGACCAAAATGTCTTAAAACCCAAATTTCTGATATTTGTTCAGATTTGGCAGTAAGTTGGCCTTTGAATGTTTTTGTAGACTCGTGTGTGTGAATCCCTAAAAGCAATTATATGAAGCACCTAGTGAGAAATAAAATAGTTTGCAGTTTCAGATGAATTGCTGTCCCATTAATGGATCAATGAGACAAAAGAGACTGAAATGGTCAGGAGGAGAAGGAGAATATTTGAAGAATCTCATCTGCAATACAATATATATATATATATATATATATATATATATGCAAAGGCCATAAAACATTGCAGCTTTCAAGCATCAGGGAGATTGCAGGATTTTTTGTTTTATATGTTTATTCCAGAAATCATCATAAAAAATAAATTGCCCTCTTTTGCAGATTCTGAAAATAGAGGCATTCTTCAATTGAATTAGACATTTGCAGTTTTCAGTAGAAATTACTTTGCAAGATAAGCCCTCTTCCATTGTTGATTAATTAATGCACCAATCTGTCAGCACCAGATTTACGCTAAGCTTCTTTTTCTGTGACCCCAATCATGTTGGAATTTATCTGTAAATACACCAAACTAGAATTACTTAAAATGATTTTATCGTCAATTCATGGGCATATGTAGTTAACATTTGAAAGACAAAAACCTGAGTTTCCCTGTCATAAGAAAACACAGATCATATTGGGGTTGGAATCTCAGCATACTTATGTAATGATCCCTAATCATCCTTAAATCACAAGAAAAGTTACCACATAATTTTCAAATATGATGACAAAAAAGTTTAAGGACTTTTAATTCCAGAAAACTTGGCCTTTGATTTTATAGTGACACTAACATTTCGATAATCTGCCCTAATATTCTTTCCACATGGTTTGGCTCATCATTTTTTTGGTGGATGGGGGTGGGGGGGCATTATAATGTATAAATTAGATTCTATGCCAACTGTTGAAATCAGTTGAATAATTATATTTTTTTTGTATATATATATATATATATATATATATATATATATATATATATATATACACACACACATACAAAAAAAATTAATTTTACAAAAATAATTATTCAACTAATTATTTTTTTATACACACACACATATATATATATATATATACACACACACACACACACACACACAAAGTAATTATTCAACTGATATATATATATATATATATATATTTGTGTATTTAGGCAGCAATCCTTCTTTCATGCACATTTCATTAAAAACGACTGACAAGGTGCTTTTATTTAGTTTTTTATACAATTTCTCATGTGATGTAATAATGTTTTTCTTTTCGGATGATAAATTATATATATATATATATATATTGTAGTAATTCACGAGACTAGAAGAATCCTCAACAGAATGCAGAAAGCACTGGACGTTCGTTTCATTCTATTTTTAGGACATCAGCAGTGTGCATCCACTACCAAGATTACTGTTTTGGTACAATGCAAGCATCATACCAACTGTATGAACAAGCTTCAGTGATGAAGAAGAATAACAGAAAGAATTAATAATCAAATTCTCCGAAATTTTCCTCCACCCAAGAAATTTTATATTTTTTTTTTTTATTTAATTTTATTTATTATTTTCACATTTTCCTTATTGTTTGGAAATTCCCAAATGGCAGCATGATGGCACCCTGGGCAACTGCCCAAGTTGTCAGTGCCTTGATCCAGACCAGATTGTAGTTACAGTGTTCTGGAAGTGGCAAAAATAAATAAAAAGATGTAACTCTATAGTTTGTAGGTCACAAAACCATCCTTCACACACCACAATGAAGAGAAAACCAATTCGATTATCGCTCGAGGCACTTGGCTTATATGTAATTCAGGAAGTCATTAATTGGTTGAGGTAAAACAAAAATTTCCATGACATTCTCAAAATAAAGAGAAAAGTCATGTAGACCCTCCTTTTTTATTTGCAGATAGCACAAGTGACACACTGTTGCTTGTTTTGATGTGGTGAGTTGTCATTTTCTTCACCACAGATTTTTAATAATGTCTCAATTAAAGATTGATGATGGGAAATCATCTTATTTTGGACTAAAATTTCAATCTCAAAAAATTTACATTAAAATTTAATTATCTCATGAAACGTGTTTTTAAACCTAGTAATGTATGTCATAATTTAGCAAGTTTGAATTCACAATTGACCTCCACTCAATAACTAATTTTTAAATCCAGACCTTAATCTTGATCTTGGATTAATTTTTATCCATGTTCTAACTATTTTGTTTCTTTCTCCTTGGTACCCAGACAAGTTGGTTTTGTTTTTTTTGCAATAAGAAATTCAGTTTTTTTTCTGTGTATCTTTTGAAAGTTAAAATTATCCTTAACATTAAAAATTAGTTTCTTTTCTGCATTATTCATTGTCATAATGTATAAGTATTGGTCAGCTAGCATCTTCAGGCCTTTTTGTCATCAAGCTCTAATGGAAGAGAAAGATCACAAGTTCTTCACTGAAAAATTTCTTAAGTGACTTATTGTCCTCTTTTACACTCACTAATGCCAAGAGACTGTCAAAATGGCTTCTATCACTATGTAGCAGGAAGCTGCTGCATGCTGGGAAACCATCTGGAAGGGGTGCAAAAGATTACCATACGAATCAAGAATCCTGTTGATTTTCCAAAGCAAAGTTGTATAACCCTGTGGTTAGGATAATTGACTTGGTGTCATGATTTCTATATTTCTACAGAATTACTGAGGCATTATAGTTTGTTGACTTCTACTACTAAGCAAATCCAAAATCGACACCTCTCCATGACATTGCCCAATTTTGATCTGCTGTCAATATGTTCAGAATGATGAGAAAATAACCTTTGATCTTTTTATTGCCAACTTAAGATCACTTACTTTGACTGTATAAATACTTACATGTCTACTTGTCAATTCAGAATCCCTGTTTGGAAAACTTAGAAAAATATCTGAAACCCTGAATTCCAAAGAACCATATGGAAGAATAGAATTTTTTCATTTTATTTTATTGTTTACAGTTTAAGAACAACTTTTGATTCATTATAAGACAGAACCTGATTTTCTAAGTAAGTTAAAATCTACTTAATGAATTCTTACTTTTTGTAGTTACAAAGCTTATCTGATTATGGCACAATGTTAGTGAAGGAGGTGATAAAATATCATAATATGTTACATCAATCGTCCAAATGTTTATCTTGAAAATTAATATTTAAAATCAAGGCTTTAATTGAAGCTTAATAACTGATCTCTTGTAACAATGGGAAATGCCCAACTCTTTCATCCACATGGCAGGTCTACAGATGCTTATTATGATATTTACTCAGTTTAAATTGGAAGATGTTCTATACACAAGCCTAATAGAAGTCTGGATAAGTGATCTCAATAAAAAATTTAGTGGTATATGGATATCATTGCTTTGTGGAAAATAACTGCTGGGCACTTTCATAGTAAAAAAGTGATTGTCTATATTTCTGAGATGAGGTATTATGTACAGTATTTACATTAGTCGGACTATTGTCCTCATCTTTGTCGCCATATTTGTCACAACGTTTCGGCCGTTGTACGCTCCAGCCTTCTTCAGGTGGTTGGAATTTCGAACTGAAGGACACATGGCACAGTGGATAAAGGCATTGGTTAGATCCAGTGACAGACCCAAAGAGTGTGAGTTCAATACCCGGTTAAGGCAGTGGAGAACTTTCAGAGGGAAAATTAGCAGGAGATAACTGATAACTGACATCCATCAAACATGGCACGTGGAACTAGAACAATCTACCCCAGTGATCGAAATAAAGGGTTCGGTTCGAAATTCCAACCACCTGAAGAAGGCCGGTGCGTACAACGGCCGAAACGTTGTGACAAATATGGCGACAAAGACGAGGACAATAGTCCGACTAATGTAAATACTGTAAAAAAGTGATATCGTCAGCTTTTTGCATATGTGTACATCTAGAGAGTATAATTTTTAAGACTGACTATTAGATTACCACTGTCAAAAGAGAAATCTTTGATCTAGAAGCATCTATAAAAGAAAATATCACAATCAGTGATTTATATATATGGAAGGCCAAAAAATGTATTTGAACAAAAAATTAAAAAAGAAACCAGCCTGAAAGAAAATACTATTTCAAATAAATTGAAGAAAAATGAAAATTACCCATATTGGTTTCCTTACTTAGGTTAAACATGCAGAACAAGTGCATGTTGATATTTATTGTATACAAATGGTCTATATATGTATTAATAAAATATATATTTATTGTTATTGCAGGCAAGGTAACATTGAGAGGGAAATATATCTTCCAGGTCATGTGACTTGATAAAGCAGTAAAAAAATTAATAAAAATGAAAAGAATGATACTGTTTTGTCACAAGGGTGCAAATCAATTCAATAACACAAGTTAGAAAAACTGCCTATATTCAATAAATTCACCTTTATAAGACTAAAAATAAAGTTAAAAAAAAACAAAAAACAATGAATCACCAAACTTCTCGCAATATAGACAGGCAGAAAATTACTTTTGTAGATCTGGTGGGGTGTTGTCTGTATTTGAATGAAACGTATTGGTTTTTTTGACTCTCAGTTCATAAATCATTTCAGAGAAAAGCTGGAGCAAAATGTCAGTTAATCTTTCCAAAGATGAATTGGCAAAGGTTTGATAATGGAGACAGAAATTTATGTATTCAAGATGAGAAAAATCAGTTTAAAAAAAATGGGCTTATTTTTCTTTTTTTCTGCCAAAACTTTAAATGAATGCCTCCCAACTGTAGTCCAAGTAATATTTCAGCACATTACAATTGGTACTATTCAGAAATTACTATTCAAGATCAATTTTAAAATCCCTGTCTATAGCATCACTTGACATTAGTGAACTATATGAACATCTCTATGGGATTTGAGAACAAAAAAAAACAAGCGTTCCTATTACATATTGCATGAGTTACACACTATCAGATTTTATTATTATACACATCAATGCTTTCATCATTAAATTGGTATTAGCCAAATGATATTGCTTCAAATTTCAGGATATATTTATATGATAAGTATACTATCTGAAAATGCTTTATCAAAAGACAAAATCGTCCTGGGTATGACGATAAACTACATCTGTGTCCTGGGTAAGATGATAAACTATGTCCAACAGCAAGGCCTCTGATCAGGTTTTGAGGAGCGTGGAACCACCTCTTAATTTCTGGTGTTCCCAGATCCACTCTGACCCAGGATGGTAGCACCTGTTAGGGTCCCAGCTATGGGCAAATAGTTAACGCCGAAACTGAGGTAAAAAGCATTATAAAAGTGTAAAAATAGGTTTTAATACCAGAAATACTTTGTAAAAAAATGTGGTGAACAGCCCCATAGAAGCAAGCAAGGCAGAGTGGCTTGTATCTGGTGTATAGGAAAATAAGGGTTTTACCTTAACGTGAGGCACGTGACATCAGCCAGACATTTTAGTTGTACATGCAATAATGAGGGTTTTTGTACAGTTTGGCGTGCTTCCACCAATAGCAAGTCGTGTGCTGATTGGTCAAACTGGAGGAGGCAATTTGTCTGGGTAACTGAGAATAGAAGCGAAGAATGCTGATTGGTTGGCCAACCGCAATGCTGGCCTGATAAAAGAGGGCTGGAGCAGTGAAAACGGGAGGAAATGACGGCTTTACGAAGTGACATGTTCAGAAAACAAGGACGTTGAATATTACCAGCGCTATTTTGACTTGTACAAGTGACATTGCAGCAATACAGACTCATTTGATTTACAAAAAATTATTACCAGAAATCAATTTTTGAAGGAAAAAATCTATTACCAGCAATATGTTTTTGAAAAAAAATATTACCAACAATACGTTTTCAGAAAAAAAGATATTACCAGAAATATATGTTTTAAAATAATGTTACCAGCTATACATTTTTGAGGAAAAAAATATTACCAGAAATAGATTTTTGACAAAAAAATTTTACCCGGAAAAAAAAAGTTGTTGGCATTAAATAACCCATTGAGGTTGATATGCCGTAAAATACAACAAACTAAACCAAACCAAAAGACAAGTGTGACACTGAAATCTTAAGGCTCATTGGAATAACAAAAGATGTTTTCCAAAAGCTAAGCAAAGAAACAGAAAAATTTCATTAGAAACAAAGAAAAGAGTACTGAACTATTATGTAACATCAGTCCTCCTATATAGCAGTGAATAATGGATGAAGAAAATAATTGCAGCAACAGAAATGTGGTTTTAAAGAAGGATGTTAAGAATATGAAGAATCAAACATGAGAGCCATGACAAAATTCTACAGATTAATGGAAACAAAATGGACACTGAGCATCTGAAGAATAGTTGAAATTTCTAGGGTACATAGTGAGAAAACAGAACTTAAAAAATTTGATACTAACAGGACAGTTTGAAGGCAAGATGGATAGAGGAAAATATCACATAACATATTTGGCAAGCATGAGTAAATAGATGGCAGAAATTGTGGAGAACTGTGATTGCCAATCTCCTGAAGAGACCCAACATATAAAAAATGGAATGGCTCTTAGCATTTCCAGATATTTATCCAATGGAAAACTCATGCTCCATCATTAAAAGAGGTGTATATGATAATCAAAAACAATACCCAAGGCAAGATCCCTGGGAAGCAATAAAAAATGCTGCAAGTGATGTTAAAATTAAAATATTAGGAAGTTTAATAAAGCAATGGATACAAAAAAGGTTGATAAAGTTTATAGAATGTCAAGGAGACATTAAGTTGTAATAAAAATTTATTCATGCATATAGGATACTGTGTTAATCATCTCTTTGTTTCTATGGCCTATATATGCTTATCTATAAATAAAAATGTATCTTACATTTTATTTATATAATAAAAGCTTACATTCCCTGCCAATATTATGAATATTTTTTATAACAATAGCTTATGATTTGAAACTTACGTAGTATACTGCTTATATTTATATAAATATATCCTGGAGTTCTTATTAACATTGGTTGATTAATACCATTTTTATTATGAAAACATTGACTTGTATAAGAAAATCCAAAACAATTGATTCTTGTATATGAATACAAAATACACTACTAGATTTGCATGTATATTCATACATACATGCATATGTGTGTGTATGTGTCCACACTTCTATAATATAAAAGTTATCTATGCAAAGAAAAATATGTTTCTTATAATATTTCTTTTTTTCATCGTTCAAAACTTTACTCAGCCCTTTCAATTATATCAGAGTTTCAGAATCTGTCCTTCCTAAAAATTCCATCATCTCAGGAATTAAGAAAGAGAATCACTTCTGTCCAGGAATCAACTGACTTGGTTAAGATAACTTGTATTTGTCTTGCTTTTCTGATTTTGGCTTCTCAGGAAAGAAAGAAACAAAAAGACTTATTCCCTTGCTTTTTAAGTTGAGGGAAGAGAAGATTGTTAATAAGTCCACAGTCAATTTTAGTGAGTCAATCAAATTCCAAAATAGATCCAAAATAAAATAGATGCAAGAAGTGTGAAATTAAAAGAATCTCAGTTGTTTGAGAATCTGAGATGAAGTATTTCTATTACTCTAAATATTTTTATATTTAGTTTTTGATTCATTTCTTTATCTACTTTTTTAATTTTTTTTTTTTTTGTCATAACATTTTCAGCTAAGCTATTCTTTAACCACCAAGAATACAGTTTCATAAACTGGAACAAATGACAATAGCAGAGGAATTTAAGATGAAGGTCACCATCTGATCATCATAGTTTTCATGAACTAAGAATTATAACAATTGCTTCATAATATCACAAGCTCCAATGGATGTAAATTTGTTGAATTTATTATATTCAGGGAAAAGAATGAATTTTAATAACTATTAGTTTCCTGATGCAAACAGAAATACGTCTTAGACTTTTCTCAAACAACAATTCAATTGGTATGTATGGGTTTAATTGGTTAATTCTAGTAAATATCAGTTTGAATTCTTACCAAGTAGCAGTTGAACTAAACCTAACTCTATCAGTTGAGATCTTCATTTTATAGCAGTTGATTGGATCCCAGGCCAATACTGGTTAGTAAAAAAAAAAAAAAGATATTTCTATATCAATTTCTAATTGACCAGAGGGGCATCTTACTTGAATCCAATTGCGTACTGTTTATGAAATAGTCTTAGCTGAAAGTAGTGACAAATTCTGCTTCAGGTTCAAAATTCATCAAATGCTACCTCTTTGCTCCATATTCTTGCATTTTGGTAACCAATAAAGAGCTTAAAACATAAATATATGTCAATAAAAAGTTTTAAAAATAGCAGAATAATGACTAGAATAAAAGAATCTTGAATTAAAACTTTGTTCCTATCCACATGATGAATATATATTAATGTAGCTGTATATGGAATTGGAACTTTTCCATTGAAAACTAGAGCCAAGAAAAAGGTTTATATGAGTTTTAAACTTGAAGCTGCCATTAGGTGCAGTTATAAGTGTGCCACTGAATCTGATCCAATAATTAATCAACATATACACACACATACAAACTATTTCTTTCTCACAGATCAGGGACTCTCCCATTGTTGATTGATGTGGGCTGTTGACCCATGCCTACTGGGGACCCTTTTACAATGTATCAGGGTCGGGCACCTCAGTTCCTAGGAACCAAAAGCTAAACAACCTGCACATTTGATTTGATTATAGTAGTAAAGGTTTTGTGCAGAACCAACCAGACTTTTTGAAGGGCCGAATACAGAGACCTGCTGCACCGCATGCCACAAAACCCCCAAATGACCTGCCACAGGTTTTGAATTCAGAGTTGACCTTCTTCTAGACCAGTTGCCATCCAAGGCTATAGAACCCAGTCTGTCCTGTTATTTACCCATAACTGGGGAGAGAAGAAGAGGATTAATACCTTTCCCAAGGGTATTAACACATAAGTGAGTGTAATTGATTCGAATGGAATTCGAACTTGGCTCTCCAATTCCTCAATCCAAGCTGCTATCCATTACTCTGCCATGCCTCCTTTCTCATAGGTACATGATTCTATTTATATATAGATAGAAAAATGCAGGTAGATATACATATTAACATAGTTATTGATATATAGATAGATATTTATAAATCTATCATTCATCTATGCTTTTAATATTGCTGTCATATATGATATGAGATTCTTCATAAAATCCAAAGAATAATCTGCAATGTTACTGGTCTTGATCTGGTACCCAGGCTTCAGTCACTTTCTCATTGCTATAACATAGATTCCCTGAACCTTTTCTTGAAGTACTTTCATGGTTACTGTTCTGATAAATTTTCCTTTGTGGTACACAGACATTAGGAATTAAAATGCAGTACTAGATTGGCAACAAGGTCTCATCATTTTACAGTTGAAATGGTGGCAAAGATGTAACCATAAATTATATGCTCACAATTTCTTCCCTCACATTTCTTGCTTTCCAGTCAATTTTGATCTTCAAAAATTTAAATGCAATATCAATTTTTATGTTCTGACTTAATTCCTGTTCTTTTATTGTTCCTTCTCCTTCATAATGTTTTTCTTTTTTTTTTCATATTCTCTCACACGCTTTATTGCCTTGGATGGTGTGAAATGATTCAAAAAATAAATATGCATCATTCTAAACTTCTTGCAGGAAATCTGTACCTTTGTATACATGTAAATATATAAATGGGCATATATGCAGTTTAGGGTTGAAGGTAACTTTAGTACAAGGCTTTCTCTTATAAAACTCTTTTTTTACATTGGCTATTAACTGTACTGCCGGTAATCTATCTCTATTTCTCTCTCTCTCTTTATATATATATATATATATATATATATATATATATATTGTGTGTGTGTATTTAGGCAGCATTTTTTCATTAATGCATGTTTCATTAAATAATATAGACAAGTTTTGTCTATTTATTTTAAGTAAATTCCTTTCATATTGTCTGATAAGCTTAATAACATTATCATTAAAAGATGAAAGGAAATCATCATATTGATACATGTTTTTTAATCCTATCTAAGCTTAACACTTCTCATTTTCATTCTCATGGGGTCATGTGTGACATCACGAGCTGCGGTGCGATTTTCATTTCTGCGTCTCGTATGCACAAATTTGTCATTTCTTGGAAATCTTTCATTCAACAAAATGTTTTGTCCATGTATTGTTTAATATATTCAAATGTAATTGTCATCTATGATAATGGCTTATGTAAGCCGAAAGCTTAAAAAATATGTATCAATATGGTGATTTCCTTTCGTCTTTCAATGATAATGTTATTAAGCTTATCAGACAATATGAAAGGAATTTACTTAAAATAAATAGACAAAACTTGTCTATATTATTTAATGAAACATGCATTAATGAAAAAATGCTGCCTAAATACACACACACAATATATATATATATATATTATTTAATATATATATATATATATATATATATATATATACACACACACACATGAAGTGTGACAATCAAATTCTTGAAATGGCCCCATTGAATGCAAAGTCTGCTTACTTCATCTCTATTGGCTGCTGTTACCTTCTAAATACTCCTATTGTAAAGCTATGCAGTTTTTGAGACAATTGTGTCAATGCTGGAAATATTTTTGGAACTCATTTTCCAGAATATCTTTCACTAATGTCGTTATGTGTTACTGGATGTTGGAGATGGCACCAGTCATTTCCGGACATTTTTCAATTTTAGAAATAGTAAAACATCACCAGGGGCCAAGTCTGAGGAATAAGGTCGACTACCAGTTTTTGTCATGGATTTCTTTGCTCATATCTCATGAACCTATTTTGCTCATTCTGCACTATTTCACTATTCATTATCACTTTTGTAATCAGACATTCAATTAGTCTTTAATATACACTCTGTTCACATTTGCATCTATTCTTTGCGTTTTTGGCTGCCCACTTCTTGCATTATTGCGTACTTACATCTTCCTGCCCCTCCTCGAACCACTTATAACACACAAAAACACTTGATTTTTTTTTCATAACATGTCCACCATAGATCCTGGGTCCAGATTTGTTTCACTTGTTTTCTGCCAACAATATAACATAATCACCTACTCACCAACAGTGGATTTATCTTGTCTCAAGAAAGCAAAAAAAATGAGAACCTATCTGATTGTGTTCAGGTACAAATATCTGTCTGACTCATTACACAAATGGCAAAGAGTGTTCCAGAGAATAAACAGAGAGTGTGAATTATTTCTTGAATCAGAGTTAACTATTTCGGATGTGATATGTGTTGTATAGAGTTGTGTGTTATCTTTATGGGGTATCATGTATTTGTGATTGATCTAATTGAACCTCTTTTCCATTGGTGTATACTACCCACCCACCCTGATTGGGGGGGGGGGCAGGCAATGCTTTGTAACCCTTGCTATCTTATCAACATTTGATTTTTTTTACCTACAGTTATATACATTGCAAATTAAACTAAGCAAAGGATGACATTTTTTTTGCAGATTTTGACATCATTCTGGTCCTTTTTGTTGTCCTAATCCATAAATTTCTCTTTCTCATGCTATGTTTAAAAAAAACATGATATAAAATTCACTATTTTTTATCCAGAAAGTTGAATGTGTTAAAATTATTCAACTTTTTAACAAGAAAAATCTCAAGTTGATGTTAAAAATTGACACAAGACATTGTTGATTTATTTAAGATGGAATCAACTATTACGACATGTCTCTAATTTGTATTTAGATACATTGTATTTATTTTCAATTTTTCTAGTTGCATTGTTCACCTACATTGCATATGATCCATTATTGTATATAATTAAGTTTTTACTTTATATGAATATTACCTCATGAAAATTGAGATTTAGTAGAGTGGGGGGACCCTTATCATATACTTGGGATTAAGCAGTATCATAAATTTGGGGTGTGTGTGTGGAGGAATGAAACTCTTGCACCAGCCCTGTAAAACTGCTGACAAGAGATACTTGCTATAATTGTAATAAGAGCTTATATTTCAGTATCTGTCTATATTTCTGAGATGAGGTATTATGTACACCATTTACATTATTCAGACTATTGTCCTCATCTTTGTTGCCATATTTATCACAACATTTCAGCTGTTGTATGCTCTGGCCTTCTTCAGGTGGTTGGAATGTCAAACTGAACCCTTTATTATGCTCACTGGGGTAGACTGTTCTAGTGGATGTCAGTTATCTCCTGTTAATTCTCCTCTCCAAATTCTCAACTGCCTTAACCAGGTATTGAACTCACACTCTGTGGGTTCTGTCACTTGATTTAACCAACGTCTTTATCCATTGAGGACATCTGTGTATGAATTTCTGGGTATTATAAACCTAATGTTTTCAGCAATCTTATTTTTACCAGAGCTCATATTGCAATTTTTGTTGTTATTATCGCTTTTCTCTGGCACTCCTTATTACTGGTTCCCATATTGTATTCATTTCTATGCTTGGTTGGCTCAGGAGATTTTTGTGGCCTAGCATATGTGCTGATTCCTTAAGTTTATGAATTTTCCAATGGTGTTCTTTGTCTATGATCTCAACCTGATCCCACAGAGGGATCATTCCAACACCGATGCAGAGACCTACAACTCATCTCTTCAGGCTTGGCACCAAGACTTCCCATCAATTCAACTCTTTGGGTCCTGTCACTGGATCTATCCACTGTGCCATGTGTCCTTAAGCACAATGGCTAAACTTATATTTGTTTAAATGAATCACACCAGTGCCATCCCACCAAACACCTAATGAAACTTTCTTTGGATGGATGTTTATTTTCTCTTTTCCTTTAAGAATTCTCCTCTATAACACCATTGCCTGCATCACTTAATATTCTTGTAAAATCTTTTTTTATTAGTCATCATGAGTTACATTTTCTGGGAGAGAGCACATAATCTAGCATGATTACAAGTTTGTTCATGGCTAGTACACTCAAACCATCAGTCTTGATGACTTGTGACTTTTCTGGCACAACTATCAAATTACTAATGAAAAGTTTTGTCTACTCAATTTCACTCACAAGGCTTGGGTCAACTAGTAGTATGGTTTTTCAGGCACTTCTCAACAGTTCCATATGCTGGGATCATCTCCCTGGGTTGATATTATGATGATGTCCTTGCCTTGATTAATCAACCCTGGTGAGATTTGAACCCAGGTCTCATGGTCACAATATTAATGGTCTAACCACTCAGCCATAACAGAATTAATTCAATTTCCTTCAAGCAGAAAAACATCATCATTAATTTTAACTAGATGATCTGTTCATGGTACATCTTATAATCTGAAATCACCTTTTCTAAATCTTTTAAACCATTTTCAGAAATTCTGTTCATTTAAACAAGCTATTCATATGCATAATGCTTACTTAGTGCTGCTTCTACAGAATTATTGCCTTTTGTAACTCAGAGAGTATTTCAGATTGGATGTACTTTGCAGACATATCCATTTTTATGAGAGTTACATAAATTGAATTATACTGTGAAGACAAATTAACCGTCTAAAATTGTAAAAAACATGTATTAACATATATTGTTATTATTTAGAGACTTTACGACTTGAGTTATCAGGATCAAATCTCCATTATTACTTATGGGTGACTTGATATTAATTTTTTATTTCTAATTCATAAGCAACTCTAGTAAAATTTGGCCCAATCTCAAAAATCTCCACTACTGACGTCAGTAGGGTTTAAACTATTCTGAAAAAAGATAAAAATAAATTAAAATTCGACATTAACTAAGAAGAGTTATTAAATACATTATTTTACATTGTATTCAATAATTCTACCAACTCTACTTGTTTAATTACATTCAAATATATTTCTTTTTTGTTTATTAAACCCAAACATAAAAAATTTAGCAACTTTTACACTAGTACTTGAGTCATCACCTCCCCCCCCCAGTCCTCGTCAAAATAGTATGTTGCTTAAAAAAAGTAATGTATAAAGTATTGGAACACACACACACACATATATCTGTCTATATCTCTGAGATGAGGTATTATGGTTACTTGCATTATTTACTGTTATATTCCATGCTAATAGGAATATATACTTGAAAAACAAGGTGGATAGAATAAATAAAGGTTTATTGTAAAAAACCAGTACAATAAGAATAAAGGTAACATTTATGCACAAGGTCGTCAAGAGTCAATCCAGTAGTGAGTGCTACTATTGGAAGGTTGGTAGTTCTTGATTAAGTATGAGCCGTACTCAACAGATCCCAGCTAGTCTCCGTAGATTGTTGACTTACAGATACTTATAGGTAATTACTACCTATAGTGTAGTCACTCACGGGGGTCACAAGTTATTCCATTATATCATTTACATTATTCATACTGTTATCCTCATCTTCATTACCATATTCACAATATTTTGGCCATTGTATGCTCTTCCCTTCTTCTTCTACCCAGGTGGCTGAAATAAAGGGTTCAGTCTTGGCTGTTATGTGCTCTGGCCTTCTTCACGTGATTGAAATTTTGAACCAAACCCTTTATTTCATCCACTGGGGTAGATTGTTCAATGTGTCATGCCTCTCCAAGGTTTGGTTCACCACTGCTGTTGCCTGGTACTGAACTCACAACTCTTAGGGTCTAGTCACTGGATCTAACCAATGTGTCCTCAAGGAAGAGGCATGACACGTGAAACTAGAACAATCTACTCCAGTGGATGAAATAAAGGGTTCAGATTGAAATTCCAATCACCTGAAGAAGGTCAGAGTATACAATGGCCGAAACGTGAATATGGCAATGAAGATGAGAATAGCAGTCCGAATAATGTAAATAATAAATAAATTTTATATATATATATATATATATATAAAGACATTTATATTATGTTTAACGTTCTTTTTATAGATACAAGTATTTAAGCAAATGCTCTGTTTTATAATAAACAGTATTAAATAACATTTACCGGCCTGAATGTCCGAGAAATTTTCATAGAAAATTTTCGCTCTCCGACAGGAATCGAACCTGTATCCTATACGGAACCATCATTTCGCGTGATGTGCCTTAACCTTTCGGCCACAGAGCAGCGTCTGGTTAGCAAGGTCGATTTTACTATCTTTAAACTTAAATCTTCCATGAATCTCTTCTATTCATATCTGCTCTAGCGTATCAAATGTAAACAAATGACGTCATATATTTAACCAGATGCTCATCTGTGGCCGAAAGGTTAAGGCACATCACGCGAAATGATGGTTCCGTATAGGATACAGGTTCGATTCCTGTCAGAGAGCGAAAATTTTCTATGAAAATTTCTCAGACATTCAGGCCGGTAAATGTTATTTAATACTGTGTGTATGTGATAGGATAAAGAACAAATAGGTAACATTTATAAATCTTACATGTTTCACTTTTATTAAAGCTTCATCAGAGAATGAGATATGGTGAAGGAAAGAAAGAAATTCTGGTATTTTTATTTTTGTTTTGTTTGATTTTCATTGGTTAATCAGGTTTCACATGCATTTAACTTGTTAATTTATGTCATGGCATTCTAAACTGAAAGAGAAATGATGCGTCCTTTTGAAGCTCCGACAAATATATAAGTGTCGTGGGCTACACAAACTTCTTTTACAAAGATAATAAAATAAATAAGCATAAGGTATTAAATATTTGTTTTTTTTTATACAGACAGACACACGGAACATATCATTGACTCTGAAAAGATTTACTCAGTGAATTATTAAAATAAAAAAATTAATATTGATTTGATTCATACAAATACATTCACAGGTCAGTAAGCCAATGCTTACATTCATACACAAATTTACTCTAAATTTAATAAAGTTTGAAACTTAGTTTCTCAGAATAAGTCATTTCTAATGTTTAAAATTAACATGCAAATGTTGGTTCATTTCAGCAGTTGTGCTATTCCTACATAGATTTAGATATCAATGAATATTTTTAACGCTATCAATATATATATAAATGTATGAATAGGATACAAATATATAAATAAATTCTTTTGGATGCCCCCTCCCACATTGTTCTAATGTATCACTCTAAGCTTTCTGAATCTCTCATAACCATTTCCTCTTGTACCGTTCCATTATATTTCTTTTGTATGTTTTCTGATGTCTCTGTCTTAAGTAAGTCTCATGGTAGGAATTGTCTACTAGGTAGAGGACACTTGGCTCTGGTAGGACTACTTCTACAGTAAGAATTGCTCTTGGAAAATCACTAAAATTTAGTATAAGTGTGGACAAAGGAGGAGTGTCACCTCAGTGCAAGAACTCATTCATACACTTAGAGGTGTTCTGATAATATATATTTATACACATATAATTTCATATATATATATATATATATATATATATATATATATATATATCTTTATATGTTTATATACATATATATAATTATATATATTTTTGTACATTCTTATGTGTCTGTATGATTGATGAGTGCATAAAGATGTTGATGAGACCTACTTGAAAAAGAATTATATATATATATATATATATATATATATATATATATATGAAGGCTCACCAGCTCAAACAGCCAGACTACTCACACATATGATTTGTTTATAGTGATGAAGGCTTCTTCAGAACTGACCAAACTTTTTGTAAGAACCCAATACAGAAAACTGGTTCCTAGCATGCCACAAGGTCCCCAAACGGATTCTTGAATTCAGTGTTGTCCTTCTCCTAGAAGGCCAGAAGGAGGACCCAGTCTGTCTTGCTATTTAACATTGATGGGGGTGGAGGAAAGAGATGGATTCATAACTTTCCAAAGACACTATCCACTGCTTCACCATGTCTCTTTCTCTCTCTCTCTAATATATATATATAGTAAAAGTAACAAATCTGTTGGTAAATAATTCAAGTGGAATCTCGTAACATA
>OZ038488.1:117179252-117391752 GCA_964036315.1 Acanthosepion esculentum | reverse complement strand
AGAAAGTGACTGAAGCTGAGATGCCAGGTCAGAACCAATAACATTGCAGATTCTTCTTTGAATTTTATTAAGAATCTCAAAATATATATCAGGAGCACCAGACCAGATGTGGCAGCAATATTCTATAAGTTTTATTGATATATATTTTAGCACAATGCCGTAATTATCTCGTAATCACTAAAGAATAAAATTGTTAATGTCGCTTCCAAGATCTGCAGATTACTTATCATTTTATAAGAGTAACTTAAAACAATTTTTTTTATCATTTTTCAAATATCCATCATTGCTTATCTTCTGTCATTATATCAAGATTTCATATAGGTTAGAAAGGTTCTATTTGTTATGCTATAATCAATATATTGAGAACAAATTATACTTCCTGTCACATGAGCCATATTGGTATCAGTGAACCAGAAAATCATAATCATATATTATGAAACTTACTTTCTTACTCAATAAGGTAAAGTCATGTTGACACACAATCTCTTGGTTTCAATAAATCTTTTGGAAACAAGAACTGACAATAAACTATATAGTTAAAGAGACTCTTTCTATCTGCCGGGCCCCTTCAATAAATTGGCAATCATAGCTTTCTACAATTTCCTGTCCTTTGTAGTTCTTGATAACTTTTGTATTTTTGCCATCTCTCTCAAACCCTGCTCTGCTATCCATTCAAGGTAGGTTTTATGTTGTTTTCCTCCTACTTTTTATCTGTCCTGTGAGTATCAAATTTTCCAAGCACTCTTTCCTCATTATGTACCTCAGAAATTTCATCACTTTCTGATGTTAAATAAAAGTATTCTTTTTTTGTTGCCATTGTCTCTAGAACTTTGTTGTTGCTCACATGTTTGGTCTATGCTATTCTCAGCATCCTTCTGTAGAACCACATTTCTGTTGCTTCAAGTCTCTTCTTGTGCAGAGATTGTTTAGCATTCACCGCCATATACATGGACTGATACTACAAATACCAAACCAAGGCATCATGACAGATTCTCCCTTAATATTTGAATTCACTGAATCCTGTGACTGGGTGCTATAACCATCTATACTTTATTTCGCTTTATTCATCTGGCTTGTTCCCATACTGTGAAATGTGATAAACACATGGAAAAAAGAATTAAACAGGATATGAACTTTATACATTGAATTTCTGACTTAATTCCTAATCTGGTTTTCTCTTGAGATTTCATAATTGCTATTACTTTCTAAATTTGGTATGGAATATGTTGCTCTTTATCTGTCTATATCTTTGAGATGAGGTATTATGAATACTTACATTATTTGAATTATTCGGATTGTTATCCTCATCTTCATTGCCATATTCACAACGTTTCGGCCTTCTTTAGGTGATTGGAATTTCAAACTGAACACTTCATTCGTCCACTGAGGTAGATTGTTCTAGTTTCACATGCCATGCATCTTTCGGATGTTGAGCTAAAGGGAAATAACTGAGACATTCAGAGTGAATCAAAATCTTGTCACAGATGCATTAGTATTATATATAGTATAATTCACATGTAGAAATATATATATATATATATATATATATATATATAGTTGTATATTTAGGCAGCAATCCTTCTTTTATGCAAGTTTCATTAAAAACGACAGACAAGGTACTACGGTTAAGTTTTTTATTTAATTTTTCTTGTGTACGAACAAGAGCTTTCTTTGCTGGACAAAGAGTGTGTAAGAACTGTCCAAATGTTTTATTTTTCCGAGCGCTTTCGGCTATACCTTTAGCCATTATCAAGGATGATTTGATTTTTCAGCTTAATTGAGTGTGTGCATTATGTGTATGTCTTAGTGTGTAGTAGGGGTGTTTTAATTTCCAAATACGGTTAGCACGTTGTGGCTTTGTTTGTAGTTAATATTGTTAAGGGTAGGCTTTAGCTTTTTATTATTAAAGCCTCCATTATTTTTAACCTTTTTTTACACATATATATTACCACAAACTATGCCAAAGCTGGAAAAGTCTTTGTATGATCACATTTTGTCCTTTAGGACTTCATCAAACTTCTTCTATGTGGGATATTTATTTTTTTAAAAAGTGATAAAAATAAAAATAAACAAAATGAAATAGTCTAGACTATATAGTCAGAATATATATTTTAAAAAATAAATTTAGATTTCTCAGCATCCTCCTCTTCTTCCTTAGTCACATCACTGTAAACATTATTTTAACCTGATTAAGTCCTAAAGGACAAAAAGTGCCACGCAAAATCTTTTTTCACCGTATCATAGTTTTTACCTATAATTGTTCATGACAATTAAAAATTTATATATCATTTTTACATATGTATATTATTCACTTGTTTAAAGCAATATCTTTAAAATAAAAGCCTCTTTTTTGTCTCTTAGTTTCAAATTCAGACTTAATTTTTTTCTATAACCCCAATTTATGATATCATAATATCCAGGTTTAATTTTATAAAACCTCTTCCCTGTAAGGTTAATACCTTCCACCTTCCATTGACCACTGACTCATGCCTTTCATCTGACTGAAACATTGAAATGGATAAATTCTGTATTAGTTTTCAACAGCTGTCACAATTAAATTTCTATTTTTGGCACAAACTCATTCTATATTGGGGTTGAATAAGACTGACAAAGTTTTGGTCAATTGAAATAGGTTTGTTCCCTATATGAAGTAATTTTGGATTTTATTGTGTATTAATTATTGCTCTGTTATAATAAATACATTGAGCTCTTTTTGTGGATCAGTTTTAATATTTTTTATTATTAGGATCCACTTGGATTATATAGCAAAGGATTTATTACTTTTACTTTCTCTCTCTCTCACTCTCTCTACATATATATATATATATATATATATATATATATTAGTAGTAGTAAGTAAGTAGTAATGCAAAGTTGTCAACCAAAGGACCAAACTTGAAATATTTGTTAATCCTTTCTTTGTCAACACTCATCTTTTATATCTTAGCAAAATTAACTTACAAATATACTTTTTTGTGAAGAAAACTAAGACTATTTTTACAGCAATCAGGAAAACAATTACTGTTTTTAATCCAAGTGAGTTTTGATTCATATTCGGTCTGAAGATGCCACAAAATGATTATTTTTTCATTTATTATTGCATAGTTAGCTCCCAAATTTGAACGTTTATATATTTCCATACAATGGTTATTAAATCTATTGGTTGTTGGTGGTGGAACTCATTGCCAAGTATTGGGATACTCATCAACATTTCTTTCTATGTTTGATCTGAAGAGATATCTGCAGCTACTGCAAGGTAGAGTAGGAAGGTTCAGGGGATGGAGAGCTCTGGCTTTTCTTTGTCTCTACCTATTTTTCTTCTGGTGTTTTTTGAAAGATATTGTTTTTTCATGGACTGCTCTTCTCTTTTTGCACCTCCCATCTCCCAAATGACCAGATCAATTTCTGTCCTCAGCAAGGTGTTTTTGAGCTGATCTTTGAATCAGAATATTGAAATGACCATTCATAATTCTTTCTAGTCTTTTCTTTGTTTCTTATGATATTTTTCTGTATTTTAATACTTTGTTTAATTTCAAGAAAACATCTTTTGTTATTCCTTCCTTTGGATTTCTTTGTTATATTGTCTGTCATCAGTTACCCTACAGAGTTTTAAAATATTTAATGAGAAAACATCTTTTAAACTGTTTTTCTCTCTTTCATTAATATTATTGAATTTGCTTTGCTTTCTAAAGCAAATTATCATGGAGAGAAATACTGAGTGAATTTTTGCATTTAATCACTGTCCTTTAGGGCTTAGACAAATATTACCTGTGGTGGAACTGTATGGCTCAAGGGCATTTTAATTGTTAGAACTACACACTAATAATCTGAAATATGACTGACTACTCCAAACTATTGAATACATTTTTATTAAAATCATTTTTGCTTTTTTTCTTTATATTTTTGCGTTGTAAAACCCACAAATACAAATCAATTTTTTTATTTTAAACATTTTATACAAAATAAACAGCCCAACATGCAAATTACAATTTGGAGATACCAAAATTGAACAAATTCAAAAATGTAAATACCTAGGAAGTGTTTTCATGGAGGACAGAAAATGCGACACAAAAATCTGACTGAACATTGGTATAGCAAAAGATGTTTTCCAAAAGGTAAGCAAACTATTGGGAAACAGGAAAATTTTGTTAGAAACATAGAAAAGAGTACTGAACTGTTATGCAATATCAGTCTTCCTATATGTCATATTATCCTCCTGGATAATCCAATCAGAGATGAAGTGACGAGGTAAAAGAAAGGTGGCTCTACAGGAGGATACTGAGAATACCATGGACTCAATATGTGAGCAACAACACAGTTTCAGAGAAAATAGAAACAAAAAGGAATACTTATCTTTAACATGAGAAAGACATAGTTGAAATTTCTGAGATACATAATGAGGAAAGAAGGCTTGGAATATTTGACACTCATCAGACATACTGAAGGCAAGAGGAATGGAGTGTATAACCTACCTAATGAGCTTGTGTAAATGATTGGCAGAACAGGAATTAAAAGATATAGCAAAAAGATAAACTTTACTATGTGCTACAAATGATAGGAAATAGTGGAGAGCCATGATAGCCCATGTCATGAAGGGACATGGCACATAGGAGAAGAAGCCTGCTTGTACTGTTAATAGCAGTCACCTCAATAACATGATCCATAGCTTAATCCCATTCTCTTTTGGCCTAAACAAAATGTTCCTTTGAAATTCATTTTGCAATTATCACTTGTTTTAATAGTATTTGTTATTATCTATAGACAGTTCAAAAGAGTCTTCGACAATCCTGCAGAGATATTATCTTCATAAAATCCTTAAGTTTCTTACATCACAGTAAAGAAACATGCAAAAGTCTTCATCTACTTTAAACTATTGTAAATTTCTAATAATTAGCAGTAATGGGGTGCTATGCAAGAAAGAATGTTCCCAGTTTGCATTTCCCCATTATAGGCATTGTTATATCCATGATATAGTAGCACCTTAATACACAGATGGAACAGAATAGCTGAAAGAAAGGAAAGGCAAAACATGAATTACTCTGAAAGAGATTTTTTATACTGATTTATACATATTTATCACTAATATGTCCCACACTGAGAAACAATAACATAAGTATACAACAAACAGTGTGAAATGGTCAAAAAGAGACAGGGTCTTACTAGCAGGTCAGTGGTTTCCTTTTTGTGCCAGGTGAGACTATGTGGTCTTAAGTGTATGCCCTACTGTTGCAGGCTTGTGACATCCATTTCTCTGCAGCCTACATAACAACTGGTATGAGCAGAAACATCTTACCTGGCCTTTAACACTCTATAAACTGGCAACATCCTCATGACTTCATCTCCGCCAAAGGGAGATAATTAGCCTTTGCTACCCTATAGCAGCTTTTAGTTTGTAGCAGTCATTAAAAACTTTTCACTAGTCATGCATGCATTAAAAACTCTTTCGGCTGCAGCAAACCCTTTTTCAGCTTTAGGATATGCATAAAAAATCTGGGAGCATTTGTGGTATAAATTCCAAGAGGCTATCCATCTCTTTTACTTTGTGCTGATGTCAAGGTCAGTTAGTTAAGTGTTATACGTGATACATGCTTGGGCAATCATGTATCTTTCAATACATGACTGACAAGGCAGATTCTTTTCCCACAGTATGTTGCCATTTTTTTCTGCAGTAGACTGGTTGCCAACCAAGGCCTGGTATTCAACCCATAGTTGAGTGGGGAGAAGAGATAGATTCATACATTTCCCAAGGGTATTTGTGCATAAGTAAATCTAACGAACTTGACTGGAATTTGAACTTGTCTCACTCTGACCTGATATCCATTATGCCACAACACACATCCATGTCAAGATAGGAGGCTAAAAATAGCACACTCCCTTAATAGATGCACATGCATTAGGCAATATACATGACTCACTCTTTAATTCACCAACAAAGTCAACATTTTCTTCATTTTTTTTTTTTTGCAGAGATTCTGTTAAGAATATTATTTGAATTTGCACTTTCTTTAAGGAACTGTCCTTGAAATTTTCTCTACACAAAAACGTTTCCAAAAGAATAAAAAATTTTATCTTATTTTGTTTCACTCCCATGTTTGTGTATTTTTCTCAACAAAGTAAACACTTTTAGTTTTTGTTCATTAACACACGGCTTCTCAACTTGAAACAACGACCCTAAAATTCACAACAATATAAGTGAATATTTTGCATCATCTATTGGAGACATCTTCATCTCATTTTTTTAGCAGTTCATCCTTTCTAACTATTTATAGAGACCAATCAGATTTCAATAAAGCATAATGCCTGCAGTTACTGGCAGTAACAGTCAGTCACACCATGGTTTGCTACAGATAAGCAAACAATACATTTTGTTTTGTCAATCACTATTATTCACAGTTATCCTGCAGGGAACAACATTGACATGATACATAACATGTTCTGAATAAGAAGAGAAAAACATCTTCAGCTACCTAATGCTTTCAATTTTCTCCTTCCAGCATTGTTATATAAAAAGAGTTGGGACCACTAATATGTAAATATTTTTGTAACAACATTGATATTTTTCTTCCAAATAGTGAAAATTAAATTCCTGAATTCTTTTATTGCTTGAAATCCTGATGAAAATTTCCAAAGAAATGAGGATGATTGTGAAGATGGTCAAAAATAAGAACAAGTGAATGATAGTAAAAGAACTTGCAATATGTGGTCTTTCAGGATTTCTTTTGGTTGACCGTAATGACATTACCCTTAAAATCTGCAGCAGAGTATAGAGACTAATCAGAGCAACAAAAGCTCAACCAAAGAAGGCTGCAGTATGATTGCAAGTTGTTCAATTTGGTGTGAATAGATATCACTAAGCAAATCCTTTGAGAACTTTTCAGCTAGGAAAATAGCATTAAATAAAAATCATCTAAATTCAAGATTAAATTGATCTCGGGTGTATAAACTATATAAATGCAGATGCTTGGAAAATAAGGCCACACTCAGCAATGAAACTAGTATGGAATTGTATTCTAATGCACAAGAATTACACAAAAAGATCTACAGCTAATGGAAATGATACGGGTTACATTATAAAAACTGTGAAGTTGCGGGTGTTAGAGTCTAATGCTTTATAATAAAATGTGTTGGTTCAAGAAAGTGTTTTTAAACTGATGGCTGTTTGAATAGTACCAAATAAATGTAAAATGAACATCAGATATGCCAGACTTAACTGAAACTGAGATTTTTCAGCATGACATAGATCATTGTAACAGACACAACAGAGTCTGATGGGAGTGCCACTAGCACGCAAGGGGTTAAGAGAGTGAGAGCAAGAGTAAAGAGGGTTGTCTGAGGAGAGGATATAGAGAAGGACGTGGATCAAGATAAAGGCTTCAGAAGATGTTGATTGACATTACATTTGAATATTTGAAGATTATTGCTATCAGGGAAACAAGTAGGAGGAAGGGAATTCCACTGGCAGGAAGTGCATGAGTAGTAGCTCATCAGAGCAGTTGCCCTGAAAGTATTTGTAGAAAAGACAGAGAGAAGCCACATCACATCTGTGACTGAGATGCTAGATCAGGACCTATCACATTGCATATCCATCACTAGATTTTGCCTAGGACCTCAAGATGAATAGCAGGGGCACCAGACCATATATGGCAACAGTATTCAATGCCTGGATGAGTAATGAAAGATTGCACAACCCAGATCATTCCAACAGATGTAAACAGAACTAAAGAGAAGAGTTCGTCAGTAGAATCCATGCAATCTGGAAGGGTTGGGGGAGCTTGTCCAGAGAATGACATCTTAGACTTGAGAAGATGCTAATGCATTTATTCACAACCCTTCCCAGATGAAATATTAACAGTGTACAGTAACTCCTTGATAGGAACATTAATTTCATTATAGACTTTTTTCTGTATTAAACACTGTGTCTTACTTGGTTTTACACAAGATAACTGAAAAATTTTCCACAGCCGAACTAAACGTTATCTCTCATATTTCATTCAGAACCCCTGACTACAAAAGATGATAATTAGATGTGAAAATAACTGCAATAGGGCTGCTAATTAAACACAATCATCCACTTATACCAATTATCAGATATTTATAATACTTTAATGTTGCTGAAGACTTTTGTACAGTATTGTATATATTATTATATTTCATCTTGTATACTTGAAGCAAAAACATAATTGCTTTTTAGATAAGTGGATTAGTTGAGTAAAACCCTAATCATTGAGAGTTGTTCATCGATGCCAGTTCCATTAACATGGGAATTGTTTGATAGTTCAGATTAGTTTTTTTGCACATGTATCATTGACAGGGACTTAGTTTTCAAAATTAATTACTTTATTTTGTTTTGGTAAAACAAATAAGTAAAAATAACTCATCAGTTATTGTTAGAGATTCAAGCAATACTGCACTTTTTTGTTTATCTTTTTGCTACCAAAGTTCAAAGGTCAAATACACAGATGATATCAAATCTATAGCCAGAAGAAAGCAATAAATCTCAACATCATTATTTGTACAAGCTGCTTCTACTTTAGCAAACAAGATGTTATAACTTGAGACAATAAATGGACTATTTGATAAATTATTCAGATAAGTATTTTCACCTTTATTCTTTCAATGACTGTTTCAGATAGTGTTCTTGTCAATGCTGCCCCAGGTAAATGTTACACTGAGTAATTAATTCTTTAATTGCTTTCTTTTCCTTTTTTAATGACACAATAAAGATTTTGAATGAAACCTGGATAAGTGAGAACATGGACATTTAAAAAAAACATGACTACCGCATACACCAAACACCTATGTGATAATCAACACAACTGAGGCAAAGATGGAGAACCAGTTTTGTGATCTTTATGTAACTTGATAATCAATAAGAGATGTTATTGGACATGTGTGAACAGGCACTCTCCTGTTGGGTTACTCAGTTAAGATACCACTGAGTGACCATGTGTACTTTGTGTTACATTTATCATGATAATGAACCTTCCCATTCTTTACATCTTCTGCAGAATTTTTTTCACAAAACTACATCACTAGGTATATTAGACTCTGACATCTAGGATCTGAAATCTGACTACCTGCTTTTTTCTTGAGCTGAATTTGAAGAGGAGTAGAATTTGAACTGTGGTTGAGATTAAGAACATCATGACAACAAATGTGTTTTAAAGGAGACACAGTTGCCTTTGTTTGGCTTATATTTTTTTGTTAGTATTAAATGGCTGGGTTCTTTGAGAAACAGGTTTCATCATATATTATGCCATTATTATGATGATAATTCCTCATCAGAGAAATTCAGAAAGATATGTGTATTTTTATATGGTTATTGAAATGCCTATATATTTGAATATGTAAGTGTTTATATAGTTATATGTCTCTTTATTAATATATAAAGATGTTTTGATACATATTCCTTTCTCCTTTTATCAGCACTTGTTCGTTACACAGTTTGATCTGACCCATTTGATATAAGTATCGACAACTTCATTTAATGCCCTTTCATTCTTTATTTAAAACTGTGTTTGATGAACATCATCATCAGAAAAAAAATGAATATCAGAAAAAAAATTAGTTGCAGAAATTTTTCTAACTTGGGAGCACAAATGCACTAAAACAAAATTCTCCAAAACTAAAAACTACATTTCTGGTATGAGTTACTGTCAACGAATTCCATATCATAAAGTGTCATCAGTTGACATGGGCAAATCACAGCCTGTTTTACTGTAATTACCTTCCTAATGAGAAGAGACAAGAATGTCTGCCATTGATGTTTTGCTGTGAATGTTGGTTTGGTGAGGAAGATTTTTGAAAAAACCATGTGTAAATAGAATAAAGAAAATGCTAAATTTGATAAAAATCTACCATGAAAAAAACTGTGAAAAGTCATTGATGTGCTGATAGATGCAGTTTCTGTTAATAAATTCAAATCCAATTCTTCAGACAAACTTTTCAAGTTCTGAGCTTAGTTTTAATATTGACAGTTCCAACAACTGTTCAAAAACTATCTTCATAATTAGTTTTCAAACATTTGTATTTATTATTCAGAATAAAACAAAGGTTGGCATCAACTTGCAAAAAAGAAACACATGAATTGTATTCTGAAAAGATGGTCAATAAAGCATAGATAATTTTCAGTCAGTTGTCTGAAAAATAGACAGATTTTTGCTTAAGGAAAGAATTGAAACAAAATGAAGAATTCAGTAGTAACCCTTTTGATAAAAATTAACTTAGACAAAATATAATTATTACAATTGATACTATCTTACTTTGTTTTAATTGTGATGCATAAATCCCAATTCTATAAGGAAGCAAAAAAAATCAGCTAACTCCCAAAATATTAGAACTGAAAAACATAAAAAAACTATGATGAAAAATGTGGAAAAAAAAACATACCTCTTAATCTAGAATCAGTTCAAAATGATAAGAAGCTTTATTATCTGATTTGTTATTTAAACCAGCATGTTCACCTGGCTATATTCACAACGTTTCAGCCACTGAGCCTTCTTCAGGTGTCTGTTGCTATGCTTGGTAAACTTTAATAATTTTAAATTGAGCCAGGTGTAGATTGTTCTCATTCTGTTTTCCATACTTAGGAGAAATTTCATGTCAGTTAATAGTAATGTCTTACTCACTTTTATGCTTCTTATCCATTACTTTTACCGAACCAGACCATGTGACTTTTCAGCACTACCAAGCCCAACAACTGAACTCATAACTTCCAGGAAAATAGAACTATTCTAACCAGTTCACTAAGTTATGTGTCTCTTGGATAATCTAGTGGTGCAATTTTGGTGCCTTCAACAAAATTGTTAAGAGCCTAACAGCAATAATAATAAATCTTCAGCTCAAAGATTCCAACATAAAATAAGATACTTACGAGACAATGGATTAAGTAAAGGAGGCTGTTTACAAGGTGTTATCAGAAAGTTCCCAAATGACAGACTCCATAACTGATTGCAGTCAGGTGAAAGAGAGCTAATGGATGTTCCAGCAATGGTTATCATGAATGAAATCACATTTTTTCCTCTGCTTTCTAGCATTTTGCTAGTGATTGTTCATCCTGAATGCTCATCATCTTGAACCAATGCTCAACCAGCCATAAAACACATATATTCCAGTCAAAGACCTATTTTTGAGCTAAGGAATGTCCACCAAAAGCTTGACAAAGAATTCTGTGTCTTGACAACAGGTTTTCTAAACTTCACACAAAATGTGATGAAAGCATGTTGTTTAAATTTGTCTGCCATTGTAAAAATCAAAGAAAACTTCCAACATAATTTTACAAATATTTACATAGTAATTAAACACAAATAGATAGAATTGGCAGACTGATTCAGTAGGCTGGGGTGTAGAGTGAGTAGCCATAGTTAAATGTAAAATAAGTGGCAGAATTGCCCAACAAACAGAATTGACAAAGTTTGCAATAAGCAATAACAAGAAAAAGAAAAGAACAGGACAAAAAATTATATAAATCGAGCAAAACTATATGCAAGACAAATCAACAGTAATAAGGGAAAAAGTTCGCAAACATAGCATGTTCAACCAAGCAAACATAGCATTCTGACATCAAGACAGACCAAGACTGATTCAGATGAAACCAAGAATTGAAATTGGCCTATTTTATTGGCTAAAAAATCCTACCCTGCATTTGTGTGCTTCTGCCTATACATTGGGAAGGAGCAAGTGTTTTGCAGCCACTCCCCCATAGATTGGAATCAACACTGGGTACAAATGAGAATTAACTACACATACATTATAGAGATTCTTTGCTACCACCTTGTATATAAAAAATGACAAAGTGATAGAATTGAATATTATATTTAACTTGTACTGATGAGGGACAATGTTTCCCTGGTCACTCCAATCTTAACCTGTTTAAGCCGAGAGTTTAACTGTTATACTCGTGTCCATATAAACTACCCCTTAACATAACCCTCTGTCTTGAGTGACCTTGTATACGGTGAACCTTACTGTAAAAAAATAAATAAATAACTACTAGTGTCTTGACAAAGTACATTGTCAATTTTTCACATATACTGAGAGAATTGTTATATATTCTACTACTCATGAAATAGTAGAATTTCTTTCAAATTGATTGCAGTATTGTTTCTGTAAGTATGACATTTAGATCTAAAGCTATAAAAACCAAAAAAACAAACAAATGGTTAAATTATTCTCTGAGGAACACTTCCACTAACACGTTCTAATAAAAATAACAAAGATGAGGATACTAGTTCAAGCAAATTTCTAGTAATAGTAACAACAAATCCTCATCTTAGAATTTCAAAGGACAACTGTTTGCTGTATTAAAACATTTGCTAACAGTATTTCATAGATATAAACCTTATTTAACTTGGAATAGATTTTATATTTAAATTTAAAATCAGAAAATTTATAAGAAAAAAAGCAAAATATGTATTTTGAAAGACAAGAAAATATCAGTGAAAAATATTACAAGTTTATACATATCAAAATTTACAGTTGAACTTAATTAAAAATTGATGCATGAGTAAAATTATTGATATCATGCTAGACACTCAAGAGAGTGAGGAGAATTCAGTGCCATCATACTTAAATGTATCTTACCATACTGTTTTGGTAGTGAAAGATTTCATATTAGAAAACTATAAAGTGGGTTAGGTATAATTAGTTTTACTTCTCTCTTATAATAGTTGTTACATTGGCTTGCATATTTTAAGCACTAAATTTAAATATTGGTCACTTTGGTATATATATATATATATATATATATATATATATATATATACACACACACATCATAGTTCAAAAGTTTGAAGCCACCCCTAGAATTAGCATGGGATGAACTTGACAGAAGAGTGAAAAAATGAAAAAGATCTCTTAGAGTCATTAAAAAAAGAATGGAATCAATTATCAAACTTATACTTTGAGAAACTTTTGCAATGAATGCTAAAAATTTATGCTGTAATAATCGAGGCTAAAGGAGGATATTTTGACGAGAGCAAAATTTAATCATAAAATGTTATTTTTTTTCTTTTTGTCTTAAGAAAATTTCTAATAAAGAAATCATGTCTCACTTTTTTTTTAACCACATATAATAATTTTCTCTTATTTAAAATACAAAACAACTCCTTTTTAGGCAAATTTAAAAAATTACCAAGGTGGCCTTAAACTTTTGAACTGTAGTGTATACGTTATCAAAATTCTCACATTCTCTCTTTCGGCACACAAATGTTATATATATATATAAAGATTGTGTTTCACCCAAAAATAAAATTGAACAGTTGGCCAGGGTTATTTCTGGAAGATAGCATTTTTAAGACAAGTAGTCTTTATATTTTTAGTACTCAATAACAAGAGATAATACATTAACAGTAATAGATAAAATGAAGTGTAAATAAAATGAAGTGTTTATTTATCTTATCCCTATTCTGAGTTTTGTGGATATCATCTCTGTGAAATTCGGAGTAGGGATAACATTTCATTGTGTGTATATATATAATATATATATATATATACACACACACACACAGAGAAAATGGAGTGCTGAAAAAAGCTGTCTGAATGATAAAACATTAGATTTTGGGAAGATAAACTTGGTTACGTGTGTGTGTTTTTGTGTGCACATCTTTTGCATATAGTTGGCACTAATGCCCTATTGGCACCTGAGTACATATATGCTCTCCTCAAAGAATATGAACGTCCTGGGTATGACAATAAACTACATCCAACAGCAGGGCCTCTGATAATACATTTTTGGAAAAATAATGTTGCCAGCTATACAATTTTTGAAAAATATTACCGGCTATATTTTTTTTTTTTTTAAGAATAGTGTTGCCGGCTATACATTTTTGGAAAAAAATATTACCAGCTATACATTTTTGGAAAAAATAATATTACCAGCTATACATTTTGGGAAAATAATATTACCAGCTGTATGTTTTGGAAAAATATTACCAACTATACGTTTTTGGAAAAAATAATATTACTAGCTATACATTCTTGAAGAAAAAATATTACCAGAAATAAAAATTCTTTTTCGGCATTAAATGACCCATTGAGGTTGATATGCCGTAAAACAAACCAAACCAAACCAAAGAACATTACATCAAGTGACTAGAGCCATTCTTGCACCTCTGTGACTGCAGTTTCATTTCTACAGAACTACTTCCTGATAAATGTCCTTTGAGGGACCCAGGTAGAAGATAAAGCGATGGTGTCAAGTTTCAAGTCCAGAAGTCAGCAACGAAATTAATAGTAACTACCTCATGAACTTATTGATGGGAGGTTTCTTTCCTAACCTTTTGTTTGAAGCAGTATAGAAAGCCAAACTCTTGATTATGTCATTATTTTCTCTTTGAGTTACATGTGCCATCCATTTTTGTTACTACCACTGAAAGTCCTCAAGCATTGTGGCTTCCGTTATTTAGTAAAGTTCTTTGTTCATTATTCTATAACACCAGTCTATAAGATCCAACAAAGGACAGCTCTCTTCAAGAGCCACAGGGTCCATTCACTTGAATCTATTTGCAATCATTGATCTGAGAGAACTGTTGTATTTGCATACACAGCCAACTTGACAAAAGTGTAGGTCCAGCAATATGGTTAGGATGTTTCACTGTATCCACTTCATAGCTTTATCATATACAGATTATCATATATAGGATTAATACAAATATAAAATTTGTCACTTAGCTGAATGAGGTTATATTCAGCACTCTAAATCCAGAGTTTTGTAGATGAACCGTTTTATAAATTTTCAATCCACTCATCAGGAGGTTTCAGCAATATATGTATCAGAGACTTAAAAAAAGGGGTAATACTTTGTTATACTTTTGTTTTATTTGTATGGGTTAGGTCAAAGCAGTAGATAAAAAGACTGTAATAAAGTGCATCAAGCTATTTATGCCACTGACATAATTACTCAAAAGCTAATATGGAGTCATTTTAAAGAACTTAGTTCTTTAAACACTGACACAGTGAACTCCTGCCATATAAACTACAGAAATAGTATAGAACTAATTCTTTTAATACTCTCACAGCTACCTCCTTTTACCTAAACTATAGCAAAGCTATTTTAGAGATTTCTGTTAATACTCACATAGCCAAATCCTACCACAGAAGCCATAGTGAAGGTATTTTCAAGAGCTAATTCTTTTAAAATTCACACAGTTACCCCCTGCTGCATAAGCTACAATATAGGTATTTTAGAGAACTAATTCTTTAAACACTCACACTTTCATGCCACATAATCAAGGTGACAGTGTGATCGTTGCCAAAGAAGTACAACATATGCAAAACACCATTTCCCAATGATTTTTTCACAGAATTTAAATTCAAAGACAGCAATTATCAGAAATCGTAAAAAACAGCAAAAATACAAGACTGAATCTAAGCCATTGCCACTGCAACTATGATGATTCATAGGCTATAGCTTTTATGTTAATTCCTGACCAACTTGGACAATCAAATAAGGTCAGTGATACTAATTAGAAATCTACCAGTTGGTACTGACTGACCTCAATTATAAAAGGCCAGCCTTTCAACTCTACCAATTTGAGTCAGTATTTAAATAATGAGTCATACTAAATTTTCTTCATTAAATATTGATTATCTACAAATATATTTTTAATAATCATGTATACACACACACACACACACATATATACATATATGTACGTACGTATGTATGTATGAGAGAGAGAGAGAGTGTGTGTGTGTGTGTGTGTGTGTGTGTGAGTATATGAATCAGCAGTTTCAGTTTTACTTGGCTTCAATGCAATTCTCAGATACAGTCCGTATAATGCCTGATATATATTTGTTCCAAATCTTTACGTATATTTAGCCATTTTTCTTTATGTCGATAATATATATTTTTCAACTACACGCATTCTCCCTCCCCACACATTCATCTCTTTTGGAATGTGATTATTATGAAAGGTGATATAGATTGTGATGAAAAACTATTTTCTGCTTTGCAGGAAATATTGAAAACAATGCAACATATGTAAAAGCGCTGGGCACTATTAGTTGAATGTCATAAAGCACTTGTGCCATACCACATTATCGAGATACAAATCAATAACAGAAGCTGAAAACTGCAACACAGAATATCATTTTGATATCACCCCCCCACTCTAGACTTCAATGCACACACAAATATCATCATTCTATACTAAGTATAATTTCATTCCTGTATAATAATTAAAAAAAAAACAAGTATGGTCGGAGAGAGATTGGTGTACTTGCTTGGTTGCTGGGTGTGACAGGAATATTAATACTTAGCAAAGATAAGTTTGATATTCACTTAATTGGGTGTGGTAGAATCTTATTAAACTTATCCATCAAAAATATCTACAAAATCAAAAAGAGGCGAAAAATACAACAATAAAATACAGGTTTTATTTTACACAATTATTCAAAATATATAAAATTATATTAATACATATAATCGCACACCAGTATCATTAATGATAACAAATTTGCTATCATATTGCATCAGTTTTAAAAACAGGTCTCAATTCAAACAGACAATTCAATTCTACTATATCAGTAAGAAATTAAGAAAAATGGGTGCCGCTGCAAAATTTCTTTCATGGGAAGTCAATATGCTAATAGTATGACGCTTTCTACATATTTGTGGGAATTGAAAGACAAGTGCAGGAATACTCCAGAAGTGGCATGAATAATATTAAGAAAAGCAATTGTGTTATACAAACGTATGGTTGCAAGAGTAATAAACAAAAGGCAACAACATATTGCCAGTGATGTCAAAAGAAAAAGAGACAAGATATGTTCAAATAAAATTATCTATATTGCCAATGTATACATTGGATCAAGGTAAAATATCTGTTGTAGGTGAGTGAGGTGCCGTTTATAGGTGAAGGAGTCTGAGCTCAAAAATGGGAAAGTCGATTGCTAAAGCTTGCACCAGGTCAATTGACAGATTGTCACTGTGAACTGCCTTGATGGTCACCAAGCAGTCAGGGTAGATACATGAATCAGCATTTTGTCATGTTTTTGCTTTAGTGGCAATGTTTGTGATTGGCTCCAACATTTGATTTTTTTTTAAATTTATTTTGTGAGTTATATATGATGCACAAAATCTCTGCACAGACAGAGTGACTTTTTAAATTTTGCTTTCATAGCATTCACATCTGGCCCACAGGTTTAAATGTTGAGTGAATAAGAAAGAGATTGAATTGAGAAGAATAATATTACCAGCTATACATTTTTGAGGAAAAAAATATTACCGGAAATCGATTTTTGACAAAACGAAATATTACCGGGGCTGGGGAGAAGTTGTCAGCATTAAATAACCCATTGAGGTTGATATGCCATAAAACACAACAAACCAAACCAAACCATGCTTGATTAAATGATTATAGACTTATCTATATTTATAGGTCATAAAAATCCAAGTGGAGTACTTACTGTTTGCCTGATCATCACCTACCATGAAACATGGCTTCTTTGCTTCTTCATTTCTACTCATACAAAACCCACAAAATGTACATACAATATATTTATTAATTTCAGGCATTTTTACTTCAACATTTCATAATAAATAATTAATGCTATAATATTAGCGAAAACACTTTCAGTATTTCTTTGGCACTTTATTTCAAATGTTCAAAATATTCTCTTCCTACTCTATCGTTATTTCCAGGGAAACTGTTCAGACAAACTACATTCCTTCCTTCAACCACTTCTAACTTTCATGTTTAAGACCTGCCATGCCCATTCGAGTGAACCACCTGCATTCCCTTCATATTGCACTGATGAAATTAAGTTCCACATGAGCAGCTTCTTCCCAAGAACCACTGCTTTGTGGAACCAACTCTCAAGGGATGCTTCCTGATCAATACAGTCTTAACCTGTTCTACTCTAGGGTTAACCATTATCTTCCCTACATATCTGTATAAACTATGCCTCTTACTCTGTAACCCTCTACCTCAAGTGGCTCTCTGGCCTTGTATAGGGTGAAGAGTATTGTAAAAAAAAAGTGTAATTTATAGAACCGTGAGTTTGTGTTGCAAAAAATTACAAGAGAAGGATGAAAAAGGTAGAATTCTTTCTTTGTGATTGTCTCTCCTCTGCAGAAAACTGTAGTCAAGGGAGGCAAGTGTGAATCTCTTGTTGAATTACTGTGCATTACATGGAACTTTAGGTCATTTAATAACATGCAACAAGCCATGTAATAATTATCAATGTGTATTTATTTGTATATTTCCTATGTATTTATATATTTCCTGTCCCATCTATATTTGAAAGGGAATTAAATAAACTTAAGTTAATAAATTTATTATTGATTACTTTCCTCAGTCATTATAATAATCTATACAGCAAAATATTTATCTGCATTTAGACAAAATTAGTTTTTGAGAAAAATGAACTGTTTAATTACTCAGTTCCTTTACTCCCACATTTCTTAAATTGCAGTCTTATTTGTTCAAGCCTTTCATGTGAGGCACTCAGATACTTTTGTCTATTAAATAATCATGTTGCTTAAATATTCTGAGGATATGTAATGGTTAACTCTAGACTTGAAGAGATTAAGATTATTGCAATCATTAAAAATCCTCTTGTGGATTTGTTCATTGGAAGAAGCTGTTTGAGTAGTACATCTTCCTTACCAGTGGATTATGAAAGGAATGAAGATGATTCAACCCTGTGTAAATGGCATGTCAGGTCCTGACTGTTAAGTTTTGAACTGGTGGAAATAAAGAACGTTGTTCATCTGAATATTTGCCATGGATTTTAGAAGCATTGAACATAAAGAAGAAAATATAAAAATATTCTTTGTACTTTTTAAGTACAATGCAATATTGCTAACATTTTAACAGCAGAAATAAATTCAGATATATATATATATGTTTTGAACAATAAAAAATATTAAAAAATTAAAATTTTCTGACACACTCGGTTGTATATTAATATTTTTTTTGTTTTATTATTTCAAATAGATTCCTTGACAAGTTTCAGCCAGCATGGGCATTATTAAGAGAAAAAGAATCCCTGCTTATTCGTAGCAGTAAATTAGAGGAGTGAATGACTGTTTCTTAAGAAAGTGAAGTTTATCTGTAGTTTTCATTTTTTTATCATTAATTTTGGTCAGTCCTTGTGTTGGTCAAACGGCCTCTTTCAGTTGTTTTTAAGACAGAGGATGGGAGATTCCTGACTAAGAATTCCCTCCTTGCTCATTTTTCCTTGGTCGTTGCTGGGAATGGGATGTGTGTGTTAAGTGTATGTTATCGTTTAGTTTTTTTAGAGTGTGTGTGTGTGTGTGTGTGTGTGTGTGTGTGTATATATATGTGAATGTATATATATATATATATATTCCACTGTGTGTATATATATATATATATATTATATATACATGAATGAACTCTTAACATCCTATAAGGAATGCATGACACTGATTGACTGCCATTTTGAAGAAAGCAATAAAAGAATAATTGCACAAAATTTTTATATTTATTCTGTTTAGTTATGTTTGGCACAAAGCCACAAGTATGAAACATCCAATCAAAATTGAACTCACTACAGCAGTAATTTTCCTGCTGGTCTGCTGTGATTGTCAAGGCACACAATGTAGGCTCCCTTACTTTTGGATCGAAATAAAAATTGAAATACCAGTTTTATGATTCTTTGCCTGCGCGATACACTTATTGAGAAAGAAATGTTCTACCGCAGAGGAAATGTAATACTGAGGTTCCAGTCCAATTCCTGCTATTGTTAATAGATTTTATCATTAAATTTTATTTACTACTTTATTGTTTTTAACTGCTTACAGCTTAAAATCTTATCATTCCAACACCTTCTCCATGGTTTATTTATATTTTGCAACCATATCACCATAAAAAGGAATTATCTTGTTTTATCTGTCTATTGAAGCACACCTTGGCATCTAGGGTCTCGGGTTTTTAAAACAAAGGACATTCATAGATAAAGAATTATTAATGTCCAGATCCCATTGCTACACTTGGGGATATAATATTTATGGAATTTGTTTTAAAATGGCTTATGTAAAAATAACATGGGAGAAAATATATGACATCTGAATCAAATACTAATTTTAGACAGAAAGAACAAAATATGTTTTTTGGGTTTTTTTTTTATCTCAGTTGATTAAATTGAATAAACCGATCTTTACACACCTGACTATTTCTGGAACCAAACTCCCATCAATATTTTGGATAATTTGACAATATCTTTTTGTGGCACACATTATTTTAGAAACATGGTAAAAAAATATCATTTTTGAGAAAAGTTAATTAAATTTATATGAATAAAATCATCTTTGAATGGTATTATTATGGTCACTTACTAAACACATCCATTTATTAAACACAGTCCAAGCATAAAACTATAGTAATGCAGCACATGGTGAGGTTCAAACTCACAAGACTTGTTTGTGAAACCGGCTTTGTAAGCTTTATATCATGCAAACCAATATTTTGCTATTTTAATCTCATCTCTGTGTTTATTAATATGATTAGCAGATTTATTTTTCTCCATGGAGTTTTTGATATTGAGAATGAGTGCAACCAAGAGAAAGTATATATATATATATATTGAATATGAACATTTACATTTTTATCTATTATTATTCAAAAGGAAACATAAAAAAATTTTCTTTTATGTATTCATCATTTAGCTTTCAAAAACGTGGACACTGGAACCTTCTACACACACATAATAGATTATAAAAGGATTAATAATAAATAAATAAATAAATAATATTGTAGTAGTAGTAGTAGTAGATGACAGAGAAGGTGATAGAACAGAGGATAGCAATAGCAAATGCAGATTGTGCAGAAATAAAGATGAGACATTAAATCACAATAAATCCAGAAAGAACACAAGACTAGCCATGAGTGAGTGGGGAAGATGTTCCATTGAGAACTGTGCAAGCAATTGTATTTTTATCATACAGACTAATGGCATATAAATAGACCAGAATCTGCCCTAAAGAATAAAACATAACATCCTCTTGGGTCTTGAGATTTAAATGGTACCTACGATTTCAGATAGATCGAGTTTATTATTCATAAACAAAAAGGAAAGAAAATGAAAATGTCAGATAGAGTTTGCTGTTCTCACAGATCACAAAACAGATAAGAATGTAAAAAGATAAATAATTTAACTTGAACTTGCCAGGTAACTGAGAAAGTTGTGAAATGTGAAGATGAAAGTTCTGCCAGTCAGTACTGGACCACTGGGAACAGTTCTAAAAAGCCTGAAAATGGCAGGAGAATCTATAGATTAAGAGGATAATAGACTTTTCAAGCAACACTATTATTAAAATCCACTAGAATACTAAGAGGCGGCACATTGGATTAGTGGTTAACAGCTCGGATTGAGGAATCAGGTAGTCAGTTTTTAATTCCAATCGAGTTCATTGCATTCACGTACGTACCCTTGGGAAAGGTATTATTGCATCTCTTCTTCTCCTAGTTATGGTTAAAATAACAGGACATACTGCATCCTATAGCCTTGGGTGGCAACCAGCCTTGGAGAAGGAAACTGAATTCAAAACAGCCTGCTGCCTTGTAACTCCTGCCTCTATAGGCAAAGACTAAAAGAGTGTAACTTCAAAAACAAATCCACCTCACATGTCGTCTCAAAGAAAGGAACTGGCCTTGTCTACTTTAAGCCACAACAGAAAATAACGGACTCCTCGGGCTTAGTAAAAGGTACATAGCACGGCACCGTGGAACTCAATGATTTTGGACCATTCATCCTTGGGTGTATCACCCACAGCATTTTAGATGATGAAGAAAAGTAAACTCTATGCAAACTCCATTGAAAATGACCACTTACTGCTGGTGTGAAACTTGTGTCTGTACTGCAGAGTAATCCAAATGAAACTAAAATGGTGGTGGTGCTGGTAAACATGGGAAATTGCTTTCAGTGTCTTTATAGTTATTTATTTCCAGTAAATAACAATTTCCTATTTTTTTCAAAACCGGACCAGCTCAGCCTGACAATAATACACGAAAAATTCAGCAGTGAATATGTTAATTGTGATTTAGAACATAGACTCAATATAATAAAACTCCCAGCTAATTTTTTTTAATTCACTTCCTTTGTTTTTGGTTTTGGGTATTACTTTCTCTCGAATCCTTTAGCTTCCATTTAGTCCTTCTTCTCTTATGTCACGTGATGATCATGTCTCTCCACAATTTACTATCTTTCGTAGCTTTTAATAAATTTTGTCTTTTTACTATCTCTCCCAAACCCTGTTTCACCATCCATTTACTTAAGCTCACTAGGTAGGTTATGCATTGTTTTCCTCTATCCCTCTTGCCTTTGATCTATTCTGTGGGTATCAAATTTTCTAAGCCCTCTTTCCTCACTATATACAATAGAAATATCATCCTTCTTTTCTCGATGTTAAGTGTAAATGTCCTTTACTTTACATTTTCACTAATATTTTGTCACTGCTCACATATTCAGCTCATGGTATTCTTAGCATTCTTCTGTAGAACCACATTTCTGTTGCCTCCGGTATCTGTGAGGAGATTGTTCAGTATTCACCGACATATAGGAGGACTGATATTATATAACAATTTAGTACTTTTTTCTTTGTTTCTAACAAAATCTATTTCTTAATACTCAGCACCTCGAGGCAGTGTAATGATTAGAAAGCTTGTCTCTCGCTAGAACAATTACGACTGAGTAGTGAGTTCGAACCACACTGGATGCCCCTACTTTTGGCCTTGTGCCACATCTAAGCTACGCTTGGAAAATCACTACTCTGCTTAGCTTTTGGAATATATCTTTGGCTATCCCAACGTTCCTTCAGATTTTAGTGTTGCACTTTCCGTCCTCTGTTAAAACACTTCTCAGATATTTAAATTGTTGTACTTGTTTGATTTTGACATCTCCAATTTGTAATTTGCATGTTGGGCTGCCCCTTTTGCTAACAACCATGCATTCTGTCTTCTTGCAAGTGATCTTCACTCCTAGTTTTATTACTTGTAAAACTTTCTAATTGTTATGGTCCAATATCCTCGCACCATTGTTATGGTCCAAACTTAAGACCAAGGAAGAACAACACGAACACAAGAGTAGGAATAACAAAGATATATTACAACAGAAATATAATACAAGAAGTTGAAGGTGTTAGTATTAATTGTCAGTAGTTTAGAGTGAACTAATATTATCTTGAATCGTATCTCCCCCCTCTCTCAGAGAGGCGCAGTATTTATAGAGTCAAGAAGAGTCCATTATCGTTAAGTTCCCATAACACTAATCTTGTGAAAAACTTTTCATAGTAGAGACATCAGAAACTTAACTATGTGACTGGACAGGTAAAAATTGTATTGACTATATTTGTTTTCTTCCCCACCCCAATTCATTATGCAAATTAATTGATATCTATCTAGTTTAAAAGGAAAGTCAGACATTTGCTTATTTAAAAACGTGAAATTACTTTCTCATATGTCACCTGAATATTTAAGAGTAAACTTTTCAGCAGGTGATAATAATAATAATTGAATGATTCCAATAATGATTTTATCTTCTGGCTTTCTGCAGCTATCTCTGCAGGCATAAAATTTGTAAACAACACTCGAATCAATTAGCAAGTAATGAGACTTCACGTCACAGCCAGAATAACCCACCTGAGGCAGCTTGTTAAGAATTTGTTCATTGGATTCACTGGAACTTTGATTAAAAGGTCAGCCTTGCAATAATAAGACTTCGGAAAAATCTGTGGGCATTTTTCTGTTAAAAATAGTGTAGATATTTTTGACATATTTTTTTAAATAGATATATTTTATAAAGGTGATAATCAAATTCAGACTAATAATAACTGATCAGTTGATTCATATAATTAAAATATTGAAAATAGGACAGTAAAATAGGTCTTTTTGAAATGCAGTACTAGACTGGCAATGAGGTCTCACCAATTTACAGTTGAGTTGGCTAGATTTAACTGTAAGTTCTATACTAAAATTTCAAGAATTATTTCTAAAGACTTTGGGTAAAAAGGATGTTAGTGAAAACAACACTGCATTTTCTCACAACACAATTTGGAATTCTATGGAGACATTTAATTATCTTCCTGAAGAAGATAAAACATTTGAAGCTTTTTATAGAAGATATGAAGATCTTTTTGCAGTTGATTGTGAGGACTGGATGAACGCTAAAAAAGTTCACTTACTTTTGAGAAAGTTGGGAACAGCCGAACATAGTAAGTTCGTCGATTACATTCTTCTGAAGAAAACAGGTGAATTAGGGTTCGATGAAGCAGTAAAACTTTTGTCTGAGTTATTTAGCCCTAATACAACTTTATTCCACAAAAGATGGAAGTGTTTTAACTTGTCAAAATGGGATGACGAGGATTATTTTACATTTGCGTCCATTGTTAATAAGCACTGTGACGATTTTCGTTTGGCTGAACTGACAGCTGACAATTTCAAATATTTAATATTTTAATATTTGCCCAAGCTTTAGTCTCTGCAAAAAACTCGAAGATTAGCCAGAGAGTTCTATCAAGACTAGAAAGCGAACCAGGTCTCACATTACAAAATCTAGCGGAAGATTGCCAGCAAGTAATCAGTGTGAAAAGTGATTCTAAAAACATCAAGGAATCAGGCATATCGTATGTGAGGAGAATTAAGTACAAGTCAAAAAATTACTCCCTTAAAAAAGGTAAAGAAAGCAAAGAGTACGCCCATTCACAATTTAAAAATAGATGACTCTGTGAAAAACAAAAATTACCCCCTAATCCATGTGGACGTTATGGTGGACAACATTGAGCGACAGACTGTTTTTACCAAAACAAGACATGTAATAATTGTGGTAAAATTGGCCACAAAGGGGCGCACTGTAGAAATAAAAGGAATAACAGAAACAGAGTCAGACAAACTATATCAAACGAAAAAGTAAATAAGAATCTACAAAAATATGTTATAGTTAACATTCTAAACAAAACAGTTAAGCTGCAACAAGATTCTGGCTCGGATCTCGCAATCATTAATCTTCAGAGTTGGAGGAAATTAAAAAAAACAACAATGAAAAAGGCAAACAGAACAGCACGTGCAGTAACTAGTGACAAAATCAAATTTGAAGGTGAACTAACGCTACTTGTAACACTGAATGGCATTACAAAGAAATTAAAAGTTTTCGTCCATAAAAATTCTGAGAATTTGTTTGGAATGGGTTGGATGGAATGGTTTAAATTGTGGGATCAACCAATCAACAATTTTTGCCAAAAAGTGGAAAATATGACAACAGATGACCAAGACCTGAAAGAAGAATTAAAAGAAAAATTTCCCAAAGTTTTCTTGGTGGGACTAGGAAAATATAATAAAACAAAAGCCAAATTTGAGCTAAAAGAAAACGTTCAACCCGTTTTCAAAAGTAAAAGAAATGTCCCATTTCCATCAGTTGAAAAAATCAATGAAGAATTAGACCGACTAGAAAATGTCGGTATACTATCCAAAGTGAGTTTTAGCGAATGGGCTGCCCCCACTGTATACGTAAGAAAAAAGTCCAACCAAATTCGTGTGTGTGCGGATTTTTCAACGGGCCTCAATGTGGCTTTAAACGATTACCATTACCCTCTCCCCACACCAGAGGAGATATTTAATAAACTAAATGGTGGGGAAATATTCTCCAAATTGGACTTAAGCGATGCATACCTTCAAATCCCTGTTGAGGAGGAGTGCGCAAAACTTCTATGTCTCAACACCCACAGGGGTTTATACAAGTTTGACAGATTGGCTTTTGGAGTCAAAGTTGCACCCACTATATTTTAGCAGGTCATGCTGGGCAGCTTGGACTTTGCATGTGCCTATCTAGATGACATTGTTATTGCAAGCAAATCTACCGAGGAACATCGAAAACATATCCACAAGGTTTTTGAAATAATTCAGGATTTCAGTCTCAAAAGAATTGAAATGCAATTTTTATATGAATGAAATAAGATATCTCGGGCATGTCATTGATAAGAATGGAAGACGACCTGACCCAAGGCGAGCAGAAGCTCTTTAGTTTCAGCGAGAAAAAGACAGAAGTGTTTGCAGTAAAACAGGAAAAAAGTTGGCATTTTCATTTGTACCCCCTTACTACTTAAGATAATATTTTGCTAAAGCTGTTAAGCTCAAATATTTAACGATGTGATAGGGAAATTTCCACAGAAAGTTTATTATCATAGAACTTATCATGAGCTTATTCAATCATTAAAAATTAAGATACATTAGAAAATTCAAATAGGAAAACTGAAAGTTTCATGGGTATTTCTAAAATATTGCAACAAAAGTTAACAGTCAGTGAAGATTATTTTTCACTATTAAATATTTTCAATATATTTATCTGTTTTACAATACTCTGCTAAACTGAGGGTAAAAATTATTCTTAGTGAAGGTGGAAACCAAAAAAATTAATTCCTGTTAAAATGGGAAAGCTATTTCTATTTCCTTCTTACCAGACAAACCAAACACGACTCACAAGATCAGAATTCCATCAGTAAAAAATTTAAGAATATTTTCATATTTTCTACTTATGTGAAGAATTTAAATAGGTTTTAAAAGAATTTTTATTTAATGTTTGCTGTTAAGGAAAATAAAATTGGTTTCCTTTTAACTTAAATGCAGCAAGTACAAATTAGCTTCAGTTCACTTCATAATGACATGTAACCATTTTCAAAGAGGAACAAATATGTCTTCTTTTTTTTTTCTAAAAATTAAATTCTCTTTTTTTCTCCATCAATATTATTCTAAATATGGCACTACTTTTAATCTTTTATTTAAAAGCACAAATCTGTTATCTTTTTAAAAAAAATGGTACAAATAGACAATGAAAATCAAATAAATCATGTTTTTATTTGTTAATTAAAATCTGTTGATTTATGTCACTTTTCCAATTATTTTTTCATCTTCATATTCACTTACTATATTTAAATTGCAAAGTCTTATTTTAATCTGAGATGTTGAATTTCTGAAGACAGAATCTGGTCATCTAATTCTTTGCACACTAATAAATATCTGGAACTCTAAGGTTATTGTCAACTTTAATATCATTTTTGTTATTTACACAATGTCTTAACATAATTTATTTTGATGCAACTCTAGTCATGCAATTTCATTTAAAGAATTTATCAAAATAAAAAACATTTAAACATGGTTTTGACATATCTGTAATGTAATCAAACCATGGACCAATTTTGTGAGCAAAGGTAAAGAGAAAATGGAAACAAAAAGGAAACTTATGCTTATCATCAGGAAGAGGCAGTTAAAATTCCAGAGGAAAACAATGTATGATATACTTAGTGAGCTTGAGTAAATGGATGGCAGAACAGGGTTTAGGAGGAATAACAAAAAGACAAAATTTATTAAGAGCTACAGAGATAGAGAAATTGTGGAGAGCTATGATCACCTAAATCCTGAGGGGACATAAAGAAGAAGAATCAATCCTGACCAGAAATCTCAACTTCAGTCATTTTCTACAAATATTTTCATGACAACTGTTCTGATGAGCTTTTTCCCTTGGTGCCTTGACTTCATAAATTTAAGCATGCTACTAGATTGGCAACTGGCACTTACCAATTACCTGTGGAACTAACTAGAGGCAACCATTAGTTCGATTATAATAGTTTCTTTTCTCAGAATTTCTCACCTGTGTAAATCCCTTCAGATTTCTTGCTTCCCTGCCATCTACAATCTTCAGAAATTTAAATGCAATATCAATCGCCATCTTCCTGAATCAGGTTTCTTGATTGTCCTTTCCTCATTTCTCCCCACTAAAGTCTTCTCTTTTGCTTTCACTACCTGTAAACCTGTGTGTCCTAGTGACATTACCAAATTGCTTGCGGTGAAATGATTAAAACCAAAATTCAGATGAATATTTTCAGAGCTGGACCTGTTGTATTTGTAAAGTCGTTCTGAAATGAAAAGTGCTTTAACATCAAAAAACATTTAAGATGATATCAATTTTTTTGTGGTTTTTATAACAGAGATAAAGCAAGCTTATATATATATATATATATATAGTGTATACGGAATAAATTCCAATAACCAAAAAATACTATTCTTAAAAGAGTGCTCAAATATATATATATATATATACTCACAGATAACCTTCTATTTATTTCAATTAAATGATGTGAGAAATGTGCTATAACTATGAAAATCATTTTTATTTTCCATTTCCCAAATAGTTTCAATCTTCTTCCGAGATCATCTTCAGGGTAGCAACTAGTAATACAAAACTGTATGGTGTTCATGGATGCAAGAATAATCCAAAAACTGTCTTTTTGATATCCATTACTGTAATTTTTCTTTTTGCTTTCAAATGCAATGGTGACAGTCACATCATTTAACTGTAATACATGGAAGATTATCCGTAAGAATTTATTAAAATGGAAATTATTAAAAATAAGCAGACATAATATCTCCAATTAATTTAATCAAACATGCCTAAAAGAGAATTTACTGCCTAAATACACACACACATCTTAGATATATATATATATATATATATATATATATATATATATATATATATATATATATGTACATATAAATAAAAAGAAAGAACAGTAAGACATATAATCTGGTGTTCTTATTGATATTTTTTATTTCTATTTTTACAAAACAGTGCTCAATGTAAATTTACAGAGCATAAATATTATAAATTAACTGATTTAAAATATAGTTTTTTCTCTACACAGTAATAACCATGTTTCAAAAATGGAAGCTAAAAACTTCAACATGGTTATTACTGTGTAGCAAAAAAAACATATTTTAAATCAGTTTATTTATAATACATACATATATATATATATATATATATATATATATATATATATATATCTCAGGCAGAGCTTGTTAGCCTTGGTTGGCAGTCTATCTAGGAGAAGGATCTGTCTAATTTCAAAACTGAAGTATATAGGACTCCTTAGTCAATGATGACAGTCCTTCAAATGGCTAACATCTTCATTCTTATGATGAGGAGAGATGAGCTGCAACTTGGTAGCCAGCTTTCAAGTAATGTTTGTTAGATGATTTGGCTCCCACCGACATGACATCACGGATTAGAAGGATTAGAAGGATGTGTAGAGAGGGACAATGGATTAGAATTAGAGATAATTTTGAATCTCTGTTAAGTTTATCATATTCACTTACACCCTTGGAAAAGACATAAATCCAGCTCTTCTCCCACTAACTATAGGTAAAATAGTAGGGCAGACTAGGCTCTTTAGTCATGGCTAGCAAACAGTTTAAAACCATAACAAATGTTCATGATCCTTGACCCTCATCAGGAAGGATGAAAAGTAGCAATATATATATATATATATATATATATATATATATATATATAGGGTGTCCATAAAGTTCATGTGCACTTTAAAAAATTTATAACTTAATTAGTATTTGCGATAGAAATAATCTGTAAAAAATGTTATAAAGTTTAATGTACCTAGTTTTAAGTATAGCTAAAATAACTAATGTGATTTCAGGCATTACTGTAAATCAGTTGGCAAATGCTTTCCGTGAACTGCAAAATCGTATTACCCTTTGTATTGCTAATGATGGCGGACATGTGGAAACTTAAATAAAATTTCAATAAAACCTTAAAAAATATAGATTTACTTCTTTCTAATCCTTTTTACAAATTATTTCTATCGCAAATACAAATAAAGTTATACGTTTTTTTAAAGTGCACACAAACTTTATGAACACCCTGTATATATCAAGGAAAATAAAATATGCTGGAAGATGGTTGAATATTTGCCTTTTTGTTACAAGTCAAAGATTAACCATAAAGTTAGTCAAAAATAACACAGAGTTATATCCCCTGATTATTTTCCCAGCCAATAAAACAAAATGGCAGTATATTAGGTTATTAGAAAAATAATGTCAAATTTTGGACATTGTAGTGAAATGAATTTTAAAATTCAGAACATTGTCTATATTTGTGCCTGAGAATGTTTTAGGAAGTTACTCAACTCGGTGGCTTTTATTTGAAACTTGAGTTATCTTGAGTTAGTCCATTTTGATGCTTATTTTAAGCTTTCAAACTCACATGTGATGCCTTGACACTTTGTTAAATACTAGTGACTTTGAACCTGTAAAATTGTTATTGTTGTAATGCTTCAGAGATTAAATAAATAAAACAATTACTTAGGATGAAAAAACAATGTCACCATGTTAACCAAAAGTCTACCATTGCAAAATCTTTGTGAGGAGGCATTGAAATGTGATAAGTTTCATTTAGGATTAATTCTTAGAATAAGAGAAAACATTTGCAGTAGATCAGGAACAACTAAAGAATGAATATTTATACTAAATTTGCTTTGATTTGGTTAAAAGATGGCCTGGTAGTTTTAGAACGACACTGCAAGATAACACTGAGTAACAGAAACCTTAGATAAAATCAAATTAGGAGCATTGACTTCATCTTCTGAATTCAGTTACATTTGCATCTTTAAACTGTTGTTCATTTAGATCCTTGAAACATATTCTTTGTGGTGAAACGTTTACAAATATCAGAATTCTTCTTGGTCGGAATACATGTTTGTTTTTTTCAAAAGAGGAAAAAAGAATTTTATAAAATAATTTATTTTAATTATTATTAACAATCTTAACTATGTTAAACTTTTACTCTGTTTAAATGGGGTTTTATTCCTTCTATAAAAATGTGACATTACTTTCTGAACACTCTGATATTTCTTTCATCCACACCTGCTTAGGATAAACAACAAATTGTGATTAATATTAGTTCTGCCATGAACCTGCAGAGAGGCAAGTATAAAAAAGCATTTCATACATGTTCTTGAAAATAATATGCTATTATGTTGGTGATGAATTAACAAATCATTTCTTTTTTTTATGTCTGCTGCCTTTGTAATCTTAACAGTTGGACTTTTTCACTATTTCAGAGTGTGATGTTCGTGTTGTGAGCACAAAGGAATCAAATGGAACAATATCCTCGCCAGGCTACCACAGCAACTTTCCTTCGAATGTCACCTGCCATTATTATATCGACGGATTGATGGATAAGCAAAACTTGGAGAAAGCTCGAATCAAATTCATGGACTTTGACATTCCTGGTTCCATGCCATAGTGAGTAACAATCTGAATTCTTTTTTAATTTTTAATTTTATTTGAGAATGTTTTGATCACATTAGAAAGAAAACATACTTGAATTCTACTTGAAAATGAAAGGAAAATAAACCCAGTGTTGAGGCATTGCTAATGTAAAATGACCCCCTAAGGTATTTTATATAAGTCCAAATGATGTTTTTATTCTGATTTTAAACTATTGATTTCACTACCCTTATAATGGATCAATTAAGACGTTTGTAATAAAAGGAACAAAAATTAAAGAATAATTTACACCATTTACATCATTTGGATTGTTGTCCCTATATTTATTGCCATATTCACAGTGTTTCAACTGCTGTACACTCCAGGCTCCTTCAGGTGATATATATTGGAATTTTGAACTAAACACTTTATTTAGACCACTACAGTAGATTGTTCTAATTCCACATACCATGCCTCTTTTGGGTATTGCAGTTTCATTTGATTCCTTTTAGTAAGTCAACTATCCAAGTTTATGTTTCCTCTGCTGGGGCCAACTTACAACTCTTTTGGTCAAATCACTCTTTTGATTACTCAATCAAAGCTTTTATCCTCTGGTCCATGTGTTCTTGTGGAGAAAAAGGAAAAAAAAGTATGTAGTGTAAATAGTTATAATACCTCATCTTAGAAATATAGACAGATGTTAAAAGATAAGGAAATTACTTAAAAATTAATGATAAAATACTTATTTTCCAAATCACTGACACAACTTGAGAGTTTTACTCATCACAATTGGATGGAAGAATTAGTAGAAAAGTCTGCGCAAGGAGAAAAGTACTTGACAATACAATCTTTTATTACTAAAATGGTTAATTTCCCGTGTAAGTTTTTCAAGATAAGGAACAAGACTTTTACTAGAAAGTACTCCTTTCTTTTGATGCTGTTTGATTGCTAAAAATTGGATCAGTGAATAACATTGCAATAAAAAGGCAACAGAAAAGGAAGAGAAAGCAATGAACAATACAAAAACACTTCCTCTCAAAATTTAAAACAACTACAAGTCAATGTTATTCTGTATGTCGTTTTGGAATGTTTGAGTAAAAGACAAACAGTATTTATTCTCAGTGAATGTATTTTTGCTTTTTCTTTGTTTGTAATGTTAAATCTTTCAGAGGTGCCTAAAAAATTCTGTAAAGAATACTTAGATTGTTGTTTAAATATGTAACTAAATTTGTTTTCTTTTGTCAAAGTAAATTCATTGTTAAGAAAAATATGAAAATTTTATCTTCTTTCAGCATTTTCTACTCACCTAGATATAAAGAAAGACAGCTTGAATTTTATTTTGTTAGTTTATACGATAAAACAGAAATGGCAAAATAAGGCCAGTTGATATTTGTTATGCAAGAGTCGTTTCTATTTTTCTTCATCTTTTTGTACAATAAGTAAACTGCAGATTCATATGCCCCTCGAGCATAATGTTATTTTTTTAATGAGTTGAGACTCATTGCTAAGTGACTGAAACATTGATTATAGAAATCAGTTAATCTTATAGATAACTGCTTAATTCGGAATAGAATGACAAAACCATCTGCTCTTTCATCACATTACTCTAGAAGACTTAAATGTATGGATTTTAGAATATCATATTAAATAATAAATGACATACTATATTTCATCATATATAAGACTCTGCAACCCATACCCATTTTATTTTACCTTATTATAGATTTAAGCTATATATAAGTAGTGGTACTCAATTCATTTTTGTATATAAGAATCAAAATATAATTTTGAAACCTTTTTTTTTTCACACAGATTCTTAAATGTTATCAAATACTTTAATTTGTTACTCACTACATTTTATTTTCTTCCTTCTTGTTTGTTTTGGCTTGCAGCCATATAATGTTGAAACACCAGTTCTAATATGATCACTGAAGTTAAGCAACAGCAAACCTGGTCAGTATCTAGATGGGTGACCACTTGGGAATACTATGTGCTGTAAGCTTGAATGTGCAGGTGGTGGAATGGATAATGTCTTGGAATTGGAAATTGGAGACAAGTTTTAATTCTAGTCAGTTTCATTATACTCATAAATACTCTTGGGAAATGTATGAATCCACCTCTTCTCCCCCAGCTGGCTTTGCATAACCTCCAAAAGGTTTATAAGTTGTAAAAACAAATTAATCAATCTATGTTGTTTGTTGTTATTGGTTTAATCAGACCCAGCTAGACTAACACATGGCTAATATATTTTATTAAGCACAACTAAAAAATATATCTATCATCTCTTGTTCAAGGTACTTTCATAGAACAATGGTACTTGAGAATGAAAGGAAGTTTAGTCTTTATTTAATTATAATTCAACTTTGTTGATTCTAATAGCAAAAAAAATAATTGACAACAATGAAATGACTTCCACTGAATTCAATCTTTTCTCCATTTTCCAATAAAAAACATGGTCATTATTGGGAGCAGTAATTCTGCGGCCAGTAACTCATGGCATTGAGAATGATTTAAGTCAGGATGAAAATGTTTCCAGATCATTCTCTTTATCAAAATTCCTTTTTATTTTGCTCCTCCATTTTAAGTGATCATTTAACTGATTTTATATAGATAAATATTGTAGCATATGATCTTTACAAAGAATTATAACTCATTTTCAGTACAAATATTTATGGGCACTCCTGAAAACAATTAGATAAACCCAAATTTTAAAGCAATTGGATAATTAATTATGAAATTTGATTTAATTGATAAGGAGTGGAACAAATTAGCATGAAAAAATAAACACCAGTGCAGGTTTCTTTATAACAATATATAAATTGCAGCAAAGTATACCAGCAACAAAAATACAGGTAGCACCAACAAGCTCTAATCATAGTTAATTTTCCTGGCCAATGCTTTATTTTGAGTTATGAGTAAGCACGTTAGATGATTTGTTTTTTTGTTATTTTGATTTGGGCAAATTTTGTCACAAATAAATGAGATTATCTAAAATAGATGCAGAGCAAATTTTGTAAACCCCAATCAACCAAACTTAATACTGTTTCAATCCTATCATAGATTTGTTTCATAAAATCTATCAGTAACTCAGCCTTACTTGACATTTTTTAAAGAAATGTTAAATGACTTTTTGAAATTTGGTAACATTTCAGAACAGAATCTTAAAGGCACATTGGTTTGAAACATCTACAACATAAAGATAATCACAAAAGGATTCTTGAAAATTAGCAAAGTCTGTCGGATTAGAGTTACTCAATATTAAAAATATTTTATAGAAATGCTTTTTAAAAATTTTGTATTTTATAAAAATCATTAGAACAATCAATCAGTTATGTGCCATACATGATACATGCTTAGGCGATCATGTATCTTTTGATTTGATGAGGCAGATATTTTCCCGCAGTAGGTAGCCATTTCTTTCTGTGGTAGACCAGTTGCCATCCAAGGCTATAGAACCCGGTCTGTCCTACTATTTACCCATAGATTGGGTGGGAGAAGAGCATTCGTACCTTTCCCAATGGTATTACCATGTAAGTGAATGTAATGGATTTGACTGGAATTTGAACTCAGCTCTTTGATTCCTCAACTCGAGCCACTATCCATTACTCCACCGGGCATCGTCAGAAGAATATGTCACTATATTAGTATGTTTGTAATAAGTGTTCACTTTGACTTTTTATATTTACAGCTAGTACTTGAAACATCAGAAATAAAAAGTAAGAAAACATTCAGAAAGACTTTTGGTTAGAATATTGAAAATATTTTTATAAAATTGATCTTTTCAATATTTGTCAATTGTTACAGAAAGTTAAAGAATAAATTGTTATAACTAATAACCATTTAGTTGTGATATATATGTTAAAATACTCACTTTTTCTTTCCAGTAATAATTTATTATAACCTTAGCATGCCTATCTGGAAATGAAAAACTATATATCCCAAATCTAACTCAATTTATACAGTTTGTAGTCGCAGTCCAAATATGCACTTGGAGAGTCATCTTTGTTTGGAAATTCTTTTTTTAACTGTTTTCCGAAATCAAGTATTTTCATAATAGCAAACCATTTTCATACAGCATCTTTGCTGTTTTTAACACCACATTTCAGCCAGTACATTCTACAGGCTTCTTCAGATAGATATTCTGCTGCTCACAGAGAACTCGGGCTCTTGTTTCTATTTCTCTGTTCAGGATTCCAACGTCAGGATCAATATAAAACCAATTCCCAGATAAGAATAGACTCATTTCCTAGCTCCACTTGAGAGTCCTCTAGCATCAGACTGGGTATTTGGGCATATAACTTTATTAAATTGTCATGTCCTTGTTGAGAAGATAAGAATACAAAAAAACAACATCAGAATTTCTAAAGATTACTGAATAAAATGTGGACAAGAAGACAGAGGATGAAACATTTTATAAGGAATGACAAAGATGAAAATATATTATTAACCTTTCTTTTCTTCTTCTTTCTGACTTAGGAAGAAATCAAATTTATTCTTTGCAAATACAGATATTGCTCTCAAATATTAGGAGATAAAACTTCAGATGAAGAATTCCCTCTGCATCTTTTACACATTTTTATCAAACCTGATTTGATTGGTATGAATGGAGATCTCACTGTCACTTCGAAAAAAGCCCAGAGATCTCCTTAAAATCATTAATAAGTTGTTCATTGAAGAATTATTGCCAACAAGATTTTGCCTTGACTATCAGATCAACCAAAGATATTTATCTCCAAATTTTGGTTAAGAGTCTATGAGAACCTTAAAAAAAAACGAATATATTAATTGAAATGACCCCTGTAAAATTTTATTTACATACTGGCATAGTAACCATAAAAAATATGACAGGAGTATTTGCATATGTATTGGCACTTCTGCATTAAATCACATCAGCATATCTGTGTGGGTCTGGCTAGGATCAAAATGTCATTTCTCGTCTATAAGCCATGTGAAAATGATTACACTCACACACACACACACACACACACACACACATATATATACACATACTTTCAAAATAGACATTTTAAAAGTGTATATAAATATATACAAAAATATATAAAAGAAAGTGGGGTCTGAAAAAGCAAGCATAAGAAAAATTAACCTAGAACCAGTGTTTTTTACCGATTTTTACACATGCACATATTTATGTCTTGTCTTGAGCGAGTAGTGATAACTGGTTAGATCTTTCTTGCTGTTATAATTCACTACTTTATGGTGAGAAATGTTTTTCTTTCATTATCCTTACTTTGACTACTTCCTTTATTTTATATATTTTTGCATATATTTATATATATTTATAAAATACCCATTATTAAAGCATTAGTAAAATTTTGTACATCTCAGCACAGTTTATATATATATATATATAATATAATATTTTTTGTTTTAAAAATATGATTCCTTCGCGGAATAAATAAACAAATAAAACAAAAAATATTATAATATAAGCTCTACTTCTGTATGGAGCACTGTCTTTTTGAAAATAAAAGCAAAAATACTAAGGAACACCGGATTATTTATCTAACGTGTTCTTTCCTATTTTTCTACATACCTGCATACATATATATATATATATATAATTAATAACAATGAGGAATTTAATCCAATGAGAGCTCAATGCAAGTTACAGAGTAATTTATAATGATAAATTAGGAAAACACTTTAAAAATTGATATCAGTTATAATTTATTTCATGAATATTATTATATTCATCTCTTCAGACCAAATATTTTTAATAATAATAAAAAAAATTAAAAGAAAAGAAAGATTAATCATGTATTCATTTTTCTCATTCCTTACAAAATGTTTCATCCCCGTCTTCTTGTGCATTGAAAGTTAACGCAATAATCTTAATCGGAATTTGAACTTGTGATGCCGATTTCTCATTCCGAGCCTTTAACTATTATACCACCAGCACTTCCAGGTATTCCTTAACTAGAAAACGATAAACAACAACTTGCTAGTAGAGCTTAATGGTAAATACTTGTAACAACAATTAAACTTTATTGATTATCATCAACAGGATTTCATTAAAGTCATTTGCTTAGAGTACGAAAACTTCAAGTCAAGACAATTTGATTTCTGTAATTTCTGTCTGAATATCTGTATTGAGGAATTATTCTATTACTATATACTTTATGTATATTTGGACTATTGTCCTCATCTTTGTTGTTATTATCACAACGTTTAGAGCGTTGTACCCTCTATCCTTTGTCAAGTGTCTGACAATACGAGTAACCTTCAGGAAACTGATCACTTTATTTAATATATGATAGTAGATCGTTGTCATTCCACTGTACATATCTAGGAATATCTCCAGTATTTACATTAACCGGACTATTGTCCTCATCTTTGTCGCCATATTTGTCACAACGTTTCGGCCGTTGTACGCTCCGGCCTTCTTCAGGTGGTTGGTATTTCGAACCGAACCCTTTATTTCGATCACTGGGGTAGACTGTTCTAGTTCCACGAGCCATGTTTGATGGATGTCAGTTACCAGTTATCTCCTGGTAATTTTCCCTCTGAAAGTTCTCCACTGCCTGAACCGGGTATTGATCTAACCAACGCCTTTATCCACTGTGCCATGTGTCCTTGAGGACAATAAAGGGTTCGGTTCGAAATACCAACCACCTGAAGAAGGCTGGAGCGTACAACGGCCGAAACGTTGTGACAAATATGGCGACAAAGATGAGGACAATAGTCCGACTAATGTAAATACTGTACATAATACCTCATCTCAGAAATATAGACAGACTAGGAATATCTCGTTTTTTTTTGTTTTTTTTTTCACTGTTTCAATATATTTTTTGTTTTTTTTAAATATTTGGTCTGAAGAGATGACTATAATAATATTCATGAAATAAATTATAACCAATATGGATTTTTAAGGTGTTTTCTTAATTTAGCATTTTATATATATATATATATATATATATATATATATATATATATATATATATATAATGTAGTGTGTATAAAAATTCAGATGTAAGTAAAATATATCTATAAATTGATATAAATTAGAGATTAGATATAAAATTCAGATATAGGTAAAATATATCTGTAAAAAGACAATATGAATAAAGACAAAATGCATTATTCATATACAGAAATAAGTTGTTGAGTAAATAGTATCCCCCCCACATAGTGACTATATGAACAAGTCCATTACTATAAAGAGCTCCAGGTCAAAAAAGAAGCTGTTTGGAGTCAGATGGTGTAAAATGTTTTCAGTCTAACCAAAAAGCGATTAAAAATCCTGATCTTTGGTCAGATTTTGGAAAGTGGATTGTCAGCACTAGTGACATTGTGACATGAAGTGATAACCAGATATAATGTGCTTCAAGAGATACAACACTTCAAGATTGCAACAACAGCTTCTAGCAGTATTGTTTAAAAAGAATTTTAAAAGAATAAATCAAGAAGTACAAAAATCTAATACTGCTTAATTGCCTGTGGTTGAATGGATGGAAAAGGTTGAACTGATATGTAAGTTGGTAGCTAGAAAGGGATAATCTTATCCAGAAGTGCCAAATAGTCATCTTTCACTGGTGAGCCGCATAGAGAACAAAGCATTTCAAATAAATTATTCTCAACAGTTAAGTGAGTATGAGACAAAAGTTCTTGCAGTTATAGAAGCAGTATTGTATGCTGCATTTTTAGTGGATTCATTTTTAATCTACAAACAATTCGTGACATGGTGGCTATGTCCAAATGTATCTGGGCGTGGCTTAGATGTGGGGACAGATTACTGGAAATTGTGAAGACGTTTCTTTGTGCCTCTTCACAAATGGATTCTATAAATGCTTACCAGCTGTTGGCTGAAGCATTTTAGAAGGGTGAGTAATTTGGTCTAACTGCAGCAGCCATATGACTGATGTACAAAACGGTAGAACCAACAGCAATTAAAGACCAAGAAACTACTGCGTTTAAATGCTCAGATTTCATAGACCTTATATTTTAAAAGATTGCTTGCTTCTTTTAAGTGAGAGAAGTAACAGTCAAAGACCAACAAAGGAAGTATACAGTGTTAAGAATTAAATTATATTTAGTCAGGTTCTACATGAAATCTTCTAGAATTATTAACATTAACATGTTAGGTCATATCCAAATCAGTCAATCAGGTACAATGTGTTTTACTACAGAAAAGTTAATTATGTGTGAGCTGATTTGAACCATTGAGTTCAATGTAAACTTTGCAAATCTATAAATCGACCATTCACCCTTGCATGGAGTATTGCTGCCATATATGGTCTGGAGCCTCTGCTGTTTGCCTCAGGGTTCTTGATAAGATCCAGAGACGGATATGCAATGTAATTGGCCCTGATCTGTCATCTCGTCTGCAGTTGCTCTCTCACAGACGCGACGTTGCCTCGCTCTGTCTTTTTTACAAATACTTTAACGGTAATTGCTCCGATGAGCTGCTTTCGCTGGTTCCTAGGCCTCATGAATTTAAACGTCCTACGAGGCTGGCATCCCGTTCCCACCCCTTCACCGTTGAAACTATTAGATGTAGACGTCTCTTCTACTCCAATAGCTTCATGTCTCGCACATCTCGCCTGTGGAACTCCCTTCCTTATTCCTGTTTCCCTGACAAATACAATCTCCAACTATTTAAGTCTAACGTCAATCGACATCTCCTGTTGCCTTGATCTATCCACTTCCCTTCTCCACATCCTTTCACCTTTCATTCCTATCTGCTCTCACTCCAAATCTTCTGTAACCCCCTTGCCTTGATCGATCCACTATCTTTCTCCACATCCTCTCCTTTACCACTCCTATCTGCTCTTCCTCCAAACCTTCTGTAACCCCTTGCGTGCTAGTGGCCTCCAGCCTTGCTTGGGGTGATAAGCTTAAAAAAAAAAAAAGTTGGATTGCAGTTTGGGAATGAACTTCCCTTTGGGAACCTAACAAGCTACTGAATAGTTTTAGAATCTCCCATGTTCACACATGTTAAAATATGAACACGTCATTTGCATATAGATTGACAAGGACAGGTGACGATCGTACTTGAAGGATACATTTAGACCCATACGCAGGAATTGTTTCCACTGTTGACAGTCACATGCAGGAGAAGGAAGAAAATACCTGTAATGGACTATAGCAGTTTGAATAAATAACCTGATGCATTTACAGCAAATCAAACATCTGAACACACATGTTGGGGAAATGGAAATAACAAGGAAGAAACATATCTATAATCAACTCCAGGGAAGCATACCTGTAAGAGCATGTTCATAGGTATTTGTGACCCTCTCATAGAATTATTTTAAAAACATGGATGCATTACTAAGATTAGGATTTAGTCTAAATGCAACATCAATCATAATGGTATCTATGTTGAGTCTTTTGTTGTCATAAGATGAACCCATTCAAAGCAGCATCATCATGTCACAATATTCTGGTTAAATCCTACCTGCTCCTCTTATCAAGAAGCATATGTCAAATTTCTGACTAATTAATAACAGCCCAGAATGACCGAAAAGGAACGCTCAGGTGTTGTGTTTGGAACTGTGCCGAAAGTAAGGAATATTGTGGAAATTCCAAAAAACGAGCTAGATTGCAGAAATTCCAAAAAGCTGGGATGACAAAGTACGATATTGGAAGCTATCACCAGAGTGCAACCAAATGACCTTACTTGAGGTGTGTAAATGGAAAAGAAATGATTGTGTAGGTTGATGCAAACTCGTTAGCAATTGAAATTTTAATGGAAGTGAACATATCTATGATTGAGAATGAAAGAGGAAACAGTGATTTTGTGCTAATGGATAGCAGAACAGAGACAAAGAGGAATGGTAAATTAAAATTTACACAGAGCGGCACAAGACAGGAAGCTGCGGAGAGCCATGATCACTCCTGTACTGAAAGGACTTTGCTCATAAAAGAAGAACTGACAATGGTCTCTAAATAAAACATTTTTCACTGTTAATGACTATAGCTAATGAGATGTTAGATTTTAATTATTTGCTATCTATGAGTTAAAATTATGGTTTTGAACTGGCACACATTTCCCCAAATATATTAAAGTGTATAAAACAAACACATACATACAAACATACATACATACATACATACACACATATATATATATATATATATATATATATATAAAAGTGAACATAGAAGTCAACACTTAGAGGCGACAGTCTGTTTCATGCTAGTGCAATCATCAGGCAATCGTTACACTTGTCAGGTTGCCTGACGATTGCACTAGCATGAAACAGACTGTCGCCTCTAAGTGTTGACTTCTATGTTCACTTTTATATTTACACACGCTCTATCTCTGATATTGAGCACTTTATCCCATAAATATAGCACACTTTAAGACTATATTTCTTCATATATATGTGTGTGTGTGTGTGTGTGTATGATAGACATACAAGAATATTCACAAACCTACATACACATCGAATTAGTCATCGTTTTAATTTTGATACTCTAAAATGTTTTCTTTTCAAGAAAAAGTCAGGAGTAAGCCATTCTGGAATTGGCTAAAGAAAATTTAAAAATTGTTCTGGTAAAAAGAATGAGATATTATAATTCTGCTTGTTCTTGTGTTAGCATCTGCGTTACACCCTGCCAATAACTCATAAGTAATGGACTATTCCATTTTATATCAGAGACACAGTTTGATTTCAGTGAGAAAAAGATAGAAAGCAAGAAGATAGCAGAGGTGATAATACTCTCATGTGTTTCATGTCTGCTTCAGGGAAAAGGAAAAATCTTGTCAATTCCAATTTTTTTTTCATTTGTACCCTCTGACCTCTTTAAATAATGACCTACATTCATACTTACAATTGTTATTGCAATATCTGGTTAAAGTTGTTAAAGTTCAAATATTTAACAAAAGGGAATTTCATCAGGTATTTTATAGATGTGGAACTCACAACGAGCTTATTCAGTCATTAACATATGAATTAAGATTCATCAGAAAATTAAAATAGCAGAACTATGAAATGTTTGCAGGTATTGCTAGTTGACATTAATTTATTTCAACATTGTACACACATAACAAAAATAATATTTTGACTTTGGCAAAAGATACGCATACCCACCATCCCAAAAGTTTCTTTCTCTCAAAAGTAACCATCTTCTTTACCAGGTGAGTTTTATCTTGACTTACTAAGACGTCCTATTGTCATGGTGTCATATTTCCTTTGGAAATGTTTGCAGAATGCGTCAAATCCATATAATGTGAACATGGTTGCATAAAGTTTAACCTCGTTCTTCTAATAGTTTAGATGAAGGCTATAACTTCCTCTCTTTACTTATTCTGTGTCAACAAGTGCTTCAAATGAAATGACAAAATGCAGCCATTTTGAATGTATACGAGGATAAGGAGACCAATAATACAAAGCGAAGAAAAACCTGTAATTTCATTGAATCGGTAATGTATTTAAGTCAGCGATTATATCACTGATAACGATTCCAGAATATGGATTTGATTTTAAAGATAATAATCATAAATGTACAGCACTTATAAATTTAATTAAATTTCAGTGAAATTATTATGCAAGATATTTATAGATTTAATGTTCTACTCTACAACCAACACTACTACTTCTACTATTACTGATGATGATAAATTTAATTTTAATATTGATAAGTAATGCAATTTTGATTCATTGTCCCAACCATAATTTTTGTGATTTCTACAAAACATACAAAATATATAGCTGTCATTTTTAGTATAACAATATAGCGTTTTAAATTTTACTATCTTTTAACTGTTATGATTATTTTATGCACTTTTTTTCAGATTAATTTCCCTATCTTTGTTGTTTCTTTTTCTTTTTCCATAAGGTTTCAACTGTGTAATATCTGGCCTTCCTCAGGTGTATCTTGTATTTCAGAATTTTGTTGAATCTTCCCCTACACATCAGGTCCAGGTTAGGGTGTTATGTCCCTCTATCCTAAGGACCACTCTCCACCACTAACATTTGAACTAACCTCATGACCACTTCCTGTGTTTGATATGCTTTCCTATGTTGGTGGGGTCCCAAGTTTATTTCCTGCTGCTACCTCCTGATTAATGTCATCCATATGTTAGTAAGGTTACTGATATTTCATTGGCTTATTGATTCCTTCACTCTTTCCATTTCCCCACATTTCAAACTCATTCTCCAAAGATTCTTCAGCTAGACCAGATTTTATAATTACTGCTAATTTTAATAGCAATAATAATGATTTTCATTAATTCAGCAGTTGTTCAGATTTTTGCCTTCACTTTTATTTCCATTTTCACAATATTTAGGCCAGTACAAAAAGTATAAAATTGATTGTAGACGGTTGGATGCAACGTATATGTGAAGACTGCCAAAGAATGGATCACTTGCAATAAAAACAATTGTCTGAATAAATATATGAAATAATAATCATGATGGTAGCAGACTTTTGAAGAATATAGATGTGCTGAAATGTTTGTTATTAAGAATCTATTCTTATACTTGTGTTGTAGTTGACATTATAGAAAATTGGTGAACCAAGTTCAAATTCCAACTGAGGTTGTGAATAGCAGGGCAAATTATTTGACAACTATTCTAGGAGGAGACGGGGGGGGGGGGGGTAACTCCGAATTCAAAAATTGAAGACAACCAGGAGAAACCACTCTACTATCTTTCCCAAAGACAGTTATGACAATGCATAGTTTACAGATATTAAAGAAAAAGGAAGTTGTGAAGAGCAATGATCACCTACATTTTGATGAAATGTGGCAAAAAGAATAAATAAGGTTTTTTTTTTACGTTTACCTGTAACTTCATACACATCCCTGGTCTTTTGAACAGGAGTAGAGGTTTATCCCTTGTTTTTTATGCTTAGATTGGGTTTTCAGTTGTAAATACTAATTTATTCCTTTATGAATATATATATATATATATATATATATATATATATATATATATATATTATAATACATGCTCAACTCAATTACTTGGGCTCTTATATTTTGCCATGAAGTAACTTCATAAAAAATCAGTATAACTTGTCTATAGTTAAATACTGGTTATATTTATCCATTGATTGTTTTCTTGTTTTTAAATAAATTATCTTTTTATTGATTTTGTTTCCTTTAAATGATGAATGTTCTTAATTCAGTTTTTATTAAAATATATGTAAATATTCATATTTTTCATACTTTATTTATAATATGATTTAACTACAAAGATGTTTCTTACATAACGTGTCAATCTCCTTTTCTGTAGATTTTACATGAAAATAAAAATGTAAATTAGAATATATTTACTTTCAATTGAATAGATATATAAATATTAAGGCTTCTTACCTGTAACCACATAATTTCTCAATGTGCAGCCTGTCTCAAATTATGATCTGAAAATTTCACTCTATAATGTCCATTCTTGTAATTAATATACACTACTGAAATGACTGCACTGACAAGGAAAGAACTCATACTAAAAAATAACTATTTTATGTGTACATACTTTTTTTCATTATTAGACTATGGACCATGAACACACACACACACACACATATATATATAAAAATATAGGTAACTATACTTGTCGAAAAACCTACGAATTCTTGATTTAACAATAGCCAAATCAATCACGAAGGGAAAAAAAGGTTTTAAAAAAGAAAGAGCCAGGAACATGAAAGTCTGTCAAAAATAATCGCACAGATACAGGTTCAAGGCCCAAAGAAAAAACCCCAATACGAGTAAACAACTAACTAAAGAGCTCGATACAAACTTAGAGCAAACCTAGTCAAACCTAATGAGCCAGACAAACCTACCAAGGCTTCACTTAGGCAGATAATAAACGTATATTAGAACTAATGTTCACTCCTAAACTAAAGTTAAACTCATATATATGATCCTTCATTAAAGATTTTGGATAGATAGTTCTTTGTAATGCCATAGAAAATATCTGACTCCTCCTGCCATGCTCTATCCTTACAAGAGTTAGATTAAACCAAAAATGGAGTATCTGTGTTATATCTACATTGCAGCTACACTTTCCAGCCTTGACAGAGTTTAAAAGTGTTTACACAGCCTTGTGGGTGATAGATTATTTTCCCCACTACAACCCCTTTTCCCACAGACAAAACATTGCTAGCCTCTCATTACATTCATTACTTCCATCAGTTTAGACCTTCACAGCTAGGGACCAATATGTCATGTATGTATGGTTGACATCCTCATTCTCTTTATATTCCATTAGTAAGGAAGAAATTCTGCCCAGAACACATTTTCTTCAGTACTGTTACATGTGGCCTTGTGCCATGCTTAGTAAATACTTATGATGTATCCTTGTAGCTCTGAAATTCTTCCTCTGCAGCCATGACTTGACATTTTGTCACTGAGATGCTACAGCTTAGAATAAAAACTCAGAGCTAAAATGCTTTGATCACACGGCTCATCAGTTCATTGAATTATGCTGAGAGGAAAAGAGATAACTTTCCATTGTTTAATCTGACTTGATAATAGAATTTTGCTTATTTGTTTAACTTAGCCTAATAAACTTTTATCATCGCTTGAAATTCTAGCAAATAAGAAGACAGAACTTGAAAGATGCATTGCCTTTGTGCCCAAGAACAAACAAAAGATTCGAGATTTTATTGCAAAATATCCTCACTGCAAATGTCTTAATGCTGCAACTTCATAAAACCAAAAAATCAAACGGATTATAATCTACATGAACTCTTTGATTTTTGGTCCTGTTCTAGGCATTGATTCTTTACTTGTTTTTCACTTAAGATTCCAGATCAGCTATGATTTTTCTCACTCTGGTGGGCGAAAAGCAATCAGTCTTGCGACTCTTCAGGCCAACAGACTCGGCCATAGCTAAGAGGTAGACTTGCAGTTAAAGTACAGAAGGGAGGGAAACCGATTCTTGTTGGTACGGATTTTCTAGGAGACAAGGTCATCACAAGAGTTTCTAATGAACTCAGCCAGAAACTTATGTCTCATTTGTTCAACCAAAAGTTTTTAAGCCAGAAGCAGATGCTCTTTTAATATCTGTCTTTACTCTTTTCTTGCGAAACCAGGACTTTATTGTTTTCACTTGTGTGACATTTGCTTCATCAACAATTTCTAACTGTTCATGATATTTGTAGTTTTCAGCTGCCTGTAAGGGTAAAAATAATCAGTCAGTCAGTTACGTGACATGCATGATACATGCTTAGGCAGTCTTTCGATACATGACTGACGAGGCAGATTTTTTCCCACAGTAGATTGCCATTTCTTTCTGCAGTTGACCAGTTGCCATCCGGTCTGTTCTACTATTTACCCATAACTGGGGGGATAAGAAGAGGATTCATTCCTTTCCCAAGTGTAATAGCATGTAGGTGAATACAATGGATGCGACTGGAATTTGAACTCGGCTCTCCGATTCCGCAATCTGAGCTGCTATCCATTACTCCACCATGTCTCCCTCAGTCAGTTATGAGCCATGCATGATACACACTTAGGTGATTATGTATCTTTTGATAAATGACTGACAAGGCAGATTTTTTCCCACAGTAGGTTGCCATTTCTTTCTGTGGTAGATTGTAAAAAAAATTATAGTAGACATATTTCAGGTATTATCTTCAGTTTTGTTCCTTGTATCAGTTCATGGCTTTCCTCAGTCATATTTTTCTCTTTGCTTTCCTCTTCATCTTTCATCAAAAGCAAAAACTGACCAGCATTGTAAATATTTTTCTGGACATATTTTTGTTACTTGAAGAATAAGAAATTAGAAATTGAAGAAAGAAACCAAAACAAAAAAAAATACAATAACTGAGGAAGATCCCCTACCTTGAGCACATATTGGGACTCTGTCAAGGCTGGAAAGTGAAGATTGTGCAACTGCAACCTAAATATTACACTGATACTCCATTTTTGGTTTAATCTAACTCTTGTAAGGATAGAGCATGGCAGGAGGAGTCAGATATTTTTTATGGCATTACAAAGAACTATCTTTCCAAAATCTTTAATGAAGGATCATATATACGAGTTCAACTTTAGGTTAGGAGTGAACTGTAGTAAGTATATGACTCTCCCTGCTATACTCTATCTTTATAAGAGCCAAATCAGGCTGAAAATGGGGTACTGCTGATATATATGGGCAGGAGTTACCCAGTCTTCACTTTCTAGCCTCGATAGAGTCCAAAGGCATCTCCACGTCCTTGTAGGTGATGAATTATTTTTCAGTCTATAACCTCTTTCCCACAGACGAAAATCGCTCTTTCCATGGAAAGTGTTCAAAGTACATTCCTTAGTTCTAAAAGTTCGAACCTTCACGGCTAAGACTCACTATGCCATGTACATGGTAACAAACCCCACCCACATTCCCTTCATATTCCATTAACCGTTATGTTCCCACATATTCCCATAAACTCTGCCTTTTATTTCTTATTCTGTAACCCTCTATCTCGAGTGGCTCTTAGGCCTTGTACAGGGTGAACATCATTGTTAAAAAAAAAACTATAGTGTCTGTCATCCAAAAATATAATACATGAAGTCAGATTTTATTCTGAAAGACAATGTTTTCATAATAAAATTGGTATTAACCAAACAATATTAATAAATATTTTCAGAATAAGCATCGGGTGTGGCAGAAAGATCCCCCACCTATACCTCACATATAATGGTAAGACATTAGTGGCAATGGTGTCTTCATCTAGATGGCATTTTACCAATATATGAGAGGTATTTCCACTACACCCTGTACTATTATAATAAATATACCATGTTAATTTTCAGTATATAATATCTGATTTTAGAAATATTTTCCAAAAAGTATTTTGTAATGTGAGATTTTATTATGCAATTCAAGGTTTGTTCATCATATTGTAAATAAATATGCATATTAGTATAGTTATTCCTATTTATTATTTAACTTCAGATATATGTATAAAAATTGCCACAAGTCATAAGATATAATCTCATGAGAAATATATAAGTTATTGAATGATGGGAATATAACATTGGAAATTGTGAAAAAGTCGAATACAGTGTATCTTCTTTTATGTGCCATGTTCTTTCAGGACGTAGTTAATCATGGCCCTCTACATCTTTCTATCTCTTGTAGCTCTTAATAAGTTTTGTCTTTTTGTTATTTCTGTTCTGACAGCAATTTACTCAAGCCCATCAAATATGTAATGTACTGCTTTCCCTCCTCTCTCTTCTCAGTCTGTGCTGTGTGTATCAGATTTTCCAAGCCCTCCTGCCTCCTTATGTGCTCCAGAAATTTCAACTACCTCTTTCTGATGTTAAGTTTAAGTTTCCTTTTTGTTTCGATTTTCTCTAAAACCCTGTCATTGATTACATGTTCAGTCCATAGTATCTTCAGCATCTTTGTGTAGAACCACATTTCTGTTCCTTCAAGTCTCTCCTTCATCTTTGAGGAGATTTTCCAATATTTGCTACCATATAGAAACACAGATATTACGTAACAGTTCAGTACTCTTTTCTTTGTTCCTGACAAAATTTTTCTGTTTCTTAATACTCTGCTTAGCTTTTGGAATGCATCTTTGGCCATCCCTAATACATGTTCGGATCTCAGTGTCACACTTTCCATCCTCTGTTAGAGCATTTCCCAGATATTTAAATTTTTTTCACTTGTTTGATTTTAGTATCCCCAATTTGTAATTTGCATTTTGGACTCGTCCAGGCATTGCTTTCTTGTAGCTTATATTTAGTCCTTTCTTTTCGCTTACCTTCGTTAAATTCTGTAGAAGCTTTTGTAGTTTCCTTTCCGTGTCTGTTATCAGCACTTTGTCATCTGCATATCTTATGTTGTTAAGATTGTGGCCGCCATTAATGAATCCTGGTAGGACTTCTAATTCTCTAAGAATTGCCTCGTTGTATAGGTTGAATAAATCCGTTGAGAAGACAAACCCTTATCTTACATCCCTTTCTGTTTTTGTATATCTGACGAACTCTGTGGTTGGCTGCCAGTATAGGTGCTTCATTATTCTAACAACATTACTGAATAGGTCAAGTTTTCTGAGCACCTCTAACAGGTCTTTGTGGCGTACTTTATCGGACAGATTTGCATACTCACATCTTCAAAAAACCCTTAGGAAAAGTATGAATCAGTCTCTTCTTCCCCTCAACTATTAAATTGGATTAAATAGAAGGCAGACTAGGTTCTCTGGCTTTTGGCAGATAGTCTAGGAGTAGAACTCGGCAAAACTAATTTGACGTAGAGCTCGCAACTCCACCATGTAAATAACTACTTGTTACGGAAACAGCGGTAGCAACACCTAGGGTAGTGAAGCTGTGACCCTATGCTCCACAGTAGAAATCAACAAAAGAAACTTAATCAAATATGGCGTCGGTAGCTTTCTTTTTATCTATAAGGATAATACTTCATTCAAATTTTGTCTGCTATCAACACTGTGTCATCTGCATATGTTACGCTATTAAGATTGTTGCCACCAAAAATGAAACCTGGTCGGTCTTCTTATTCTCTCAGAACTGCCTTGCTGTATCTATCTATATTTCTTTATCCACTGTGCCAGTGACAGGACTGAAAGAGTGTGAGTTCAATACCTGGTTAAGGCAGTGGAGAACTTGAAGAGGGGAATTAACAGGAGATAACTGACATCCATTAAACATGGCACGTGGAACTAGAACAGTCTACCCCAGTGAGCGAAATAAAGGGTTCAGTTCTGAAGAAGGCTGGACTGTACAACGGCTGAAACATTGTAATAAATATGGCGACAAAGATGAGGACAATAGTCCGAATAATGTAAATAATCTTCCTTGCTGTATAAGTTGAATTAATCTGATGAAAAGACACAGGAGAATCACGAAAAAGAAAACAGCCCTTAAAAATGTCATAAAAAGAGATTTTAGAAAAATTAAAAGGGTAATAAATGAGAAAAGTATATTGACTAGCAAGAAAATATTTGTAAAAGCTGGTACTACAGATATAAAGAGGAAAAAATGTAGAATATTGGCTAAAGATACAAAAGCAACCAAACTTAAGTAAATATCATAAAGTGAAATGTGTAAGTTAAGCAAAGAAGTACATGAAAATCGATTTTCCAACAGTAATTTTTAGTAAAGAAACTCTGAGAAGCAATTAAAAAAAAACTGCTGTGGTAATGTGAAAAGCTATTATCAATATTTTTAATAATAGGAGTTATTATAAGCTGAAGCTCACATGTTATATACTTCGTAAAAATATAAGTATATCATGAAAATTGTAACAAAATCTGTTGGATAATACTAATTTTAATATAAGTTTGATAATGTTAATTAGCTGTTTCCTTATAAGGAAACATTTGACATTCATTGATTGAGCCACCAGTGGTACTTTTGGTTGAAATTTATAAAATCTTTCTCTTAAAACAGTTTTTCAAGAGAATAGGTTTCTTAAGTCCAGTAACTGTTATTGTTCTTTCTAGAATTGATGGGGATTTCCTCCCTAACCTTTTGTTTTAAGTTATGTGTTCTTTTCAAGTTACATGTAATCTCCATTTTACTTGTTGCTGTTGCTGAAAATCTTCTCGCGAGGTTGTTTCAGTTTTTTGGTACAGTTCTTTGTTTGTGATTATGTAGCACCAGTCCACAAATTTCAAAGAAACATTGTCCTTGCAAAGACCTACAATTTTCATTTGTGTAAAGCCATTTTTAACCACTGATCTGAGAAACTGGTTTACACAACTGGCAGTTTGGATATTTCTGTAGATTTTCAGCCCCATGTATGGCATCCATATCAAAGTCTTGATCTGATGAGGTTATTTAAGTACATGACTTTTAGACTAATGTTTTGGTTTTATAGTAGCTGAATGAAACTATACCTAACACAGTCTATTCTATGTTCAGCTTCTTTATCACCTATATTAAATTTGTTTTAACACATTCATTCTTCTATGTGCTTTCTTTGGGACATTAGTGATCATGGCTCTCCACAATTTCCTGTCCTTTGTAGGTCTTAATAAGCTTTGTCTTTTGGCCAGCTCTTCTAAGCCTTGCTCCACCATCCATTCACTGAAGCTCACCAGATAGGTTGTGTGTTGCTTTCCCCTGTCTCTCTTACCTTCAATCCCTCCTGTGAGTATCAAATTTTCCAAGCCTTCCTTCCTCATTTTGTGCCCCAGAAATTTCAACTATCTCTTTCTGGTGTTAAGTATAAGTGTCCATTTTGTTGTCATTGTCTTTAAAACTTTGTTGTTCACATGTTCAGTCCATAGTATTCTCAACATCCTTCTGTAGAACCACATTTCTGTTGCTTCAAGTCTCTTCTTGATTTGTGAAGAAATTGGCCAGCATTCACTGCCATATAGGAAGACTGATACTGCATAACAGCTCAGTACTCTTTTCTTTTACTTCTTAATACTTTGCTTAGCTTTTGAACAGCATCTTTCACTATCCAAATGTGCCTTTGAATTTCCATATCACACTTTCCATCCTCTGTTAGTACACTTCCTAGATATCTAAATTGTTTCATCTTTTTGATTCTGGTATCTCCAATCTGTAATTTGCATGATGGGATATTACTTTTGATAACAGCCATGTGTTCAGTCTTCTTGCAATTGTTGTTTAGTCCTTTCTTCTCACTTTCCTTCACTACCCTCTGCAGGAGTTTTGTTTCCTTTCTGCTATCAACACTGTGCCATTTGCATATCTTTTTGTGGTAATCAATAATTCTATTGGTTGAAAAGGTCTGGTGAGAAGATGTATCCTTGTCATTGCATTTTTGTATATTAACTGAACTCATTTCCTATCCATATGCAGGTGGTTTGCTGCCAGTATAGGCTCTGGATTATTCTAATAATTACACTAAGGTATTTTTCATGTTTAGTATTTAATAATTCTACATCCTGAATTTTCTGAAGGATTTCAGGTATGTGTCATCACTGCTTTGATTCCAATTCCAGATCATAGTTTTTGTTTGATTGCATAACAAAATCATCAACAAAATAAAGGTGAAGATTGTAGTCTGCTTTTAATAATAACAGCAATTCACTTCATGATTTCAGAAATCATTTAATTTTCTTTATACATTTGTAAACAAAAGTTAAATGACTTATTTACTATTTATTGTTGCTGATCTTGTATTAGTTATTATACTAGTTTATTCTCCTGTTTTATCTCAAGATGTTGATCTACATTTTCATCACCTGCTACTTGTGAAATCATCTGTCATAATATTTCATTGCAGGTGTTAGACACTCATTCAGTCCAAAGGTGTCAATCAAAAATTGTAGAAAACTTTTTAAAATCTGCCTGAAAAAATGCCACCTGCCAAATATATTACAAAAATAATATTGGATGTTAGTAGGATGCAAGGAGAATATCCAGACAAAAGCGGAAATAATGAGAAAAAGTGGTAAAGCTATACTATGCATTACCGTGCGTATATCTCAACTTCATGTCAGAATATGAGATAAACCTATGGTAACTGCTCCAATGAGCTGCTTTCACTGGTTCCCAGACATTTAAGTGTCCTACTAGGCTGGCATCTCGCTCACACCCTTTCACTGTTGAAACTGTTAAATGTAGCCATTTCTTCTACTCCAATAGCTTCATGTCTCGCACCTCTCACCCGTGGAACTCCCTCCCATTTTCCTGTTTCCCTGATAGCTATAATCTCCAACTATTCAAATATAATGTCAATCAACGTCTCCAGATGCCCTGATCTATCCCCTATCCTTCTCTTCATCCTTTCCTCTATCACTCCTATTTGCTCTCGCTCCAACTCTCTGTAACCCCTTGCATGCTAGTGGCTTCCTGCCTTGCTTGGGGTGAAATGCTTAAGAAAAAAAAAAAAAAAAAAAACGGTATGTAGGGAAAATGTTTTGAAATATGGGAAGAGGTAATAAATATCCTTATTAGATATCATGCCCAGAAGGTTTTTTTTTTGTCATATTGAATCCATTAATATCTGCTGGATTTTAAATTTAGCCTATTCCAAGCTGATCTCTGTTTTTTTCTTTTTGTTAGTTCATATACTACATTGTACAATTAATATTTTTGGAATGATCAGTAATATTAGTAATACATTATGTTTGTCTCTCATTCTGACCTGAAGTCGCCTACCATAAGGAGGGGAAATGTGTAGTTGTATAATGTTTCCACTTTATCTCAAGAACAATATCACTCCCTTTATTTTCCCACCATTAAAGTCTTGTGTACATTTCTTCAGGTTAGCCAAAAATAAATCATATTTCCTTCATGGTTACAATATGTAAAATCTTCTTCCTGAGAACATAACCTTGTGAATTTTTTCAGCAAATCAAAAATCAGTTTCATCAGAATTATATTTTTTTAATGAAATAATTATATTTTCTAATAATTTGGAACTTTTTTAACCAACTTAAATGTTTCTCTTTCTCTCTTTCAAAAAAAAAAAAATCATGTTGATCATTACTAATTGGAATAATTTTATTATTTTTCTCAAATGGTACCATATCATCTCTGATCAATTCTTACCAATAAAATAAATCACTATTCCAAATTTTTTTTATTTCTCTCTTCTATTAATTAAACAATGAAAAATCTACTGAATCATGTAGAAATTTTAAATTTAGTTTAATTAGAGATCTTGATTTTAAATATGCTTCACCCTGACTGAAATTTAAAATTTCATCAGGTCTCATAATTTATTTTAATTAGATTAATTATTTATACAAAATATTCTTTAAAATAGAATCTTTAAAAATATCCCCGAAATAGTCTTACTAAAGTAAAACAAAACTGCAGTTAAAATTTAAATTTATTAGTGAGAATATTTTGTCAATATAGGCACAGACAAAATCATTAATGATGAATAGTAGCTTGAAAGGACGTCAATAAATTGTAATGTTTTGGGCATAGTTGATTAATTTTTATTTTCCAAAGATAACCTAGTCTTGGGTATGATGATAAACTACCGCCAGCAGCAAGGCTTTTGATTGGGAGATTGGAGGAACATGAAACCATTTCTTAATTGCTGTTGTTCCCAGGTCTATCCTGACATGGTGTGGTAGCACCTGTTAGGGTCCCAGCTATCACCAAAATTGTGAACCCCCAAACAGAAACATAACACCATGAAAGTGTAAAAATATAATCCTTCCTAAAAATACCAGCAATACATTTTTATATAAAAAATAATAACAATACCTATTTATAGTAAAATTACCTACAATACGGCGATCCACATGAAAAAACATTCATGACATTAATCCATATAATAACCTACAATTTATTAAATCAAACTGTATTCCAAAATATAAATTCAACATAAACAAAACACATATATCACTCTTTCTAGTAATGTTCATGCAAAACATGTATATGCATAAAAGCTGAGTATCATCTACCATGTATTCAACTGTGAAGGTAGAATAACATGTATTATTTTTATTACTTCAAAGCTCCTCAAAAAATTAAATTTTTGACCCATGAGAAATTGATATGTCATTAAACTAAAAGTAAAACCACTCTTTTTCACCTTCTCTTCTCAGGTCAGTGTCAAATCAAGAATTTTACATTTCTTGCTTTGAAAATTCTAAAAACATCAACACTTTGTATAGAATTGTTTAAATTCTCATTTTCATCCCATTAGACTTTTTCTTTACACCATTTATCTGCACTTTGAAAATAATGACATGTAAGATGGCATATGTGAAAACTGGTTGGATGTTTAAGATTTTTATTTCTTTGTTGTTTCAATTCCTTCCATTGAAGAGCATTATCAAACTAATTTTTCTTGTCGCTTAAATTATTTAAAAAAAATCTCCATTACCAAATTCTCCCTTAATTTCAAATTTTTGAGTGACTTGTTTTTGCTTTAACTTTGTCTATACAATTAGCATGTCACATTTTAGTTGCTACTTTTGCATGCATGAACACAATTTAAATAATCTTAACAGGAAACAAAATAAGCTTAAGAGAATATACAATAAATTATTGGTTACCAAGACTGTCAAGAAATAGCAATAAAGAAGATAAATTGTTTATTATAATTGCAGTAGAATGACCGCTAAGAATCTCCCCTTCACCAAATTTATAGATAAATCCTACAGATGCATGCTGGGATTTCTTCCTAAGCAATAAAAATGGACAACTCTTTTTCCCATCTCCCATATTTTTGTTCTTTGCCTTGAAGTCAGAATGTTATAACCACTTGACTGTATCCCTTTTTTATGGGAACACAATTTTTACTTTGTGAACCTTTTGTTTTACCACTGTCACTTTATTTTACTTTATTTCGACTTGCATTATATACACATATATTGTTTGCTTAGTATTATTTTGCCTTATTCTTTTTCTTCCTTAACTTATTGTTTATTGAGAACTTTGTTAATTACACTCAACCATGTCTAATTATTCCAAAGAACAACACTAAAATGTGTTAACCAGTTGAAGTATATGGTGTTGTTAGTTAAAGGATAAAAAAGATTTAATTTATCATATATAGATGTTTATGTAAGCTGTGGCATCATGAGTAAGATATTTTTTTAAATACCATGTCTCTTCATGAAGATTGGCAATCGTGCTTCTCCACAGACTCGGTTTCTTTATTAGCTTTGAATTGCCATGACTTCTTGCAAAAGATATTGGAGTGGATCCCCATTTTCTTCCTGAATTCAAAGAAGTTATTCTCCTAGACTAACTACCACCCAAAGCTAGATAGCTCTGTCTACCCTGTTATTTAACTCCTAGCTTTTAGGTAAAATGAATGCTAACTAGGCTGGAATTTGAACTTGGCCCCTTGATTCTATTTTTCATGCAGATGACCATTACTCTACCAGCACATGCCTCAAAACCTTCACCCAAACGATGTGATGCAGTAAAACTTACCAAAATGTCCATTGTAAATTTAGTATGAAAATAAATATAGTGAACATAATATTAATCATTTCAAAAAATAATCATTTAAAACTTGTTCTGCTTTAAAACCTGTGTAAGATATTAACTTTCGAAGCCTGCCATGAGGGTAGAAAGTTATACTTAAAATAAGAGTTGGTAATAATTTTATTTTAGTGAATATTAGGCTTTGTGAATAAGGGTTCATTTGAAGAACTATAAATAATAATATTTAAAAATGAAACAGGTTTTAAGAAATATCACTTTAACCCTTTGAACCCTGCATTCCTAAACAATTTTAACCTTTCTGCCTGAGCTCCTGAGTCAAAATTTGCAAATAGTTAGTATGTAATGTTTCACGGTATATATAAAAATAGTTAACTGGTAGCTGGCCATTAATTAATTTTTTTCTACCACTGTTCAACCATTACGTCATTTTTCTCTACCACCAGTAAAGCAGTGGTCAGGGCTCAAAGAGTTAAGCTTTTATTTCTAAATGAACATCATATATCTAGAAATAATCCAAGATTTTGTCACACCCTAAAATCTACTGCTCATAGGTTTATTGTTAAGTTGATTGCATCTCAACATACATAGATATACATTTGAGTTGTCAAAATGTAGTTGTCATCGGCACCCATTCGCATCCAAGCATCAGCCTTGTCATTCTCTCTTCCTATTCAATTTCTCCCCCACCCAGTGGCAGTGACAGAGATGGCTGTGAATCAAAGAGAGTTTGATGAAGCCATTCATGTGAATTTGATTTCGGTGGACAGCTATGTACAATGGAAGAGACTGCACACTTGACCAAAAGTGCCTCCCTCATAGCTCAGAGGGGATTGAGACAGGTGAGATCTGGCAAAACTGGTTACATCGGGCTGTCAAGAACTCCAGAGGGCGTTGCTCTTGGGGTCAGTGGGTCACACAAGTCCTTCTCCATGACAAGGAATGACCATATATATTTTACACTGATATTTTTTTTTGTAATATCTTTTTTTACTATTTTTTTAAATATTTCAGTAGTGAATTTCCTCCTTTATTATTTATCTCTCAAATATCTATGTTTTAGCAACAACAATAATAAAAAGTATTTTCATATATTTAATGATAATTTATTGCTTATTTATAATATTGTCATTAAACTAATAATAAGTCAAAGTGGTACATTTGATAACAAACTGTTCTAAAGGTAGTAATATTGAAATAAGTCTTGCCTCATTTATATATAAGTGCATAAACTAGTATGGTTATTTTCTGAGCATAGTTTAGATGTCAAACAAGGTTGAAAGTATGTGGCACCCAGTGAGGATCGAACTCACTACTCAATCCTAACTGTTCTTGTGAGACAAGCTGGCTAACCATTACATCATGTCAAATTGCCCGATATGAGTGGATAGACTTGTATGTATAGATCTTTTACTACTGAGGAAGGGATTCAAGTAGGTAATCTTCAGTCACACACAACACTGGTTTTTTTTTGTGACTTCCACTCGTTCTCTGTGCCAAAATGGAACCATTGGGCTTCACTTGTGGTATTTTGGCAAGTAAAGTTGAATTTCAAACTAAAAAAATGAAAACTGGAAAGAAGAAAAAGAAGTGAAAATCAAATAATCATGCAAAATAAGGTGTGAACTAAATGCCATCAATGTCACACAGCACAACGCTATAAGAATGATATGTTCTGTAATTTATTCGTAACACCTTCCTGATGGCTTTCTACCTAACCAGAATCAAAGACTCTCCTTCTCATGTTGAAATGGTAGTGTTTTTGAGTCTGATGAACTAGAAGCCATGTTGGAAGAAAAAGAGATCAGTGACAGTCATCTATTATCTCAGAAGCGGTGCAGAATAAAGATGTAGCATGTGCAATGTTGCATTAGTCCTGGATTGTGTGGATATGAGCCTCTTGTTCAGTTCAGGCATGCAGTGAAAGTCATGATATAACAGCTAGTCTTCTTGCCTATAGATCAACCCCTTTTATCTTATTGGCATTTTGGGTTTTTTTTTCCTTTCCTTTAAGCTTATTTTTTTTTTTTTAACTTTAGCTTGAAGATCATGGCAGCTTAAGCCCAAATCCGTCAATGTGATTTGATCTCACTTAATATCTTTTTTTCTTACTTTTTTGTTCTGTTTTGACATGTAAAACCTTTCAGTGGATAATCTCCTGTCTTTATTCTGGCAGCAAAACTTTTTTATTCCTGAAACACAGAAATCATTTTCAAAGGTAAAATACTTTCGATCTGCCACGGCTGGGAAATCAATTTCAAGTGTGGACTTGATAACAGTCTTTTCAATTGGCCGTCCCCTTCAGTTCTGTCATTCATAGCTCTGGTTTTAATGATCATTCACAGATGTCCCTATGTCTGCCTCCTTTTTATTTTCTGATGATGCGCTCCTTATGTCCTTACATAACAACCTGCATTTTATGGCCACAATTCACCTCTCCTATAACATGTCAGTTCACTTGGTGTTAGATTCTCAATCATTTCGGAGGGCAAGATTTTTTTTCTCTCATATCATCATCCAGATGTGACACTTGAGTCTTCCTGATGGCCAATTTCAAGAGAAAATGATAAAAACTAAGCCCAGAGTTTGTTCTTTTTCTTATGTTTACTTCCCTTCTCACTTCTTAATGTCCTAATAGCTGAAGAGCTTTTGACTCATCTGAACTTTAATAAGGCATGTGCCTTTGGGAAACAACATTAACAGAGAGAAAAGGGACCAAAGTTCAAACCTGGCCTATTTTCATCTTTTCTTTTCTCTCAGATAGGCAAGAGGGTTTTTGTGGCTCTTTGAAATAATCCATTCTACCCAATTCTAAGTTTTTGTAGTAGTTTGCAGAGGAAACTTCCTTTGTGAATAATCTTTATTCACTCAAAATGCCTTGGCTTACCTTCTTCAGTCACTTTGACCATCAATTAATAAATTCTATTCAGTCTTTAACTCTTGTTATTTTTAAGTTGAATTAAATCTTTTAGATATGAGCATCAGCTGAAAAGTTCATAGACAGACCAAGGTACTCTCATGACCAAATGATGTTTATTTTTTAACATTGTCCTTCTTGTGGTTTGCACACTTCTTCCATCACTGTTGTAGTGCTTGGATCCCATTGATGACATCCAAACTTTGTGTCATCTTCATCTCCTAAATTCAGCTGCCCACTTTTGCACTGTTCATAAAGCTGGAGCATCATCCTCTAATGTAGCAACCATGTCAACATGAATGTTCTTGTGGAATAAACACCTTTTCTTCAGGTACTTTATAACACCACAATGCCAAATTTTGTCCATTTTCAAGAGGAGTCACTACTAGTTACTTTTGAAGTCTTCTTTGAACAATCAGGTGTCCTTTTACCTGGAAAAAAAGTAGTTAGTAATAAGAAGTGTAGAAATTAATACATGCAAGATTTCACAGCTCTAGCATCAGTTCTTCATAGACAGCCTAAGGAATTTTCAGCCCACCATTTTTTCCTGTTAAAACTTGTAAAATTTGCACAAAATGCAAAATTTGATATAAACATTTGTATAGGCTAAAAGACAAGTATGCACATGCAAAAATACACACATGGAAAATAAGACAATTTAGAAAAAATTAGCTTTATATATTGAATGGAATACTGCTGCCATATATGGTCTAGAGGCCCCACTGTTCTTTTTAAGGTCCTCAGCAAAATCCAGAGACAGATATGCAATGTGATTGGCCCTGATCTAGCATCTCATTAATGGTCACTCTCTCACAGACGTGTCATCACTTCCCTCTGTCTTTTCTACAAATACTTTCATAGTAACTGCTCCGATGAGCTACTTTCACAGGTTCCCGAACTGCATGAATTTAAACATGCTACTAGGTCAGCATCTCAGTCCCACCCTTTCACTGTTGAAACAGTTAAATGTAGCCATCTCTTTTACTCCAATAGCCTCATGTCTTGCACTTCCCATCTGTGAAACTCCCTTCCTCTTACTTGCTTCCCTGATAGCTATAATCTTCAATTCATCCTTTCCTCTATCATGCCTCTTTACTCTTGCTCCTACTTTCTGTAACCCCTTGTGTGCTAGTGGCACTCCCACCTTGCTTGGGGTGAAATGCTAAAAAAAAAATATATATATCTTTTTCCAGTAGTCTGGCATCATCAGAAGAATGATGTTATTTGAAAAAACAAAATCTATGTCAATGAAATGTAATTTATGTTAAGTTAAAATTTTTTAATTCAATTAAATCATTATAGAATTAGGTTTTAATTATTTCCACACAGTTTTTTATTATTGCCCATTATTTTGTACCTCTAATTTATTTAGACAAAGATATATTGAAAGTTTTATGACTTATCACTCCCATACAATTAATATACGACTGGATTATTTCAGTATATCTCCATAACTTACCAAACAGTAAGACATGTAAATATTTTGAAATTGACTAGTTGTATATTACTCATCAGGGTCTTATAAATCATATTACTTTCAGTGCTTCTTCAAATAAATTCTGCTCACTTTTCATGTCAAAAAGTGTGCATAATTTATTTAGACAGAGATTTATTGAAATTTCTATGATTTATCACTCGCTTACAATTAATATACAAGTGGACTATTTCAGTATACCTCCATACCTTACTAACTAATAAGTATGAAAACAATGTAGGATATTTTTTTTAAAAATGAGTGAAATTAGGTAAAAATTTATTTCTATAATGGTAGGAACAAATTTTTAAAAAATGAAGTGTTTTAACATAAATCTGGTTTCATCTCAGTAATATAGATTTTTGGTTTGTTCAAATGAAACTGTTCTTTTGATAACACTGGATTATTGATGAAACATGTCAAGCTTAATGCTTCCAAATTGTCTTATATATTTTCAAATTTCATATAATTTTTACTTACCCTCCCTCTTTCTCACACACACACACACACACATACACACACATTATGTTTATATCATATTTAGGCTCTGTTGATTTTGGCATTGAGCCTTCAGTTTATTTTATATTTTAAGACTAAGTTTTTATTATTATTAATAGTATATATCTATATTTTATATATATATACAGTGTAACCAGGATATAAGAGAAACCCAGATATAAGAGAGATTTTCTCTGGTCCCAAATTAGAGCCTGTGTTAATGTATATATAATAAACCAAACCCGGATATAAGAGAAAACCGGATATAAGAGACTTCTTCTCCGGTCCTGACAACTCTCTTCTATCCAGGTTACACTGTATGTATATATATATATATATATATATATATATATATTCAAATTTATAACATATACATGATATAAGATCGCTACAAAGTTGCAATTTTGTTTCAACAATGCTGGTGTCTTATCAAGTGATGACATTAAATGAAAAATAAATGATTATATATATATATATATATATATATATATATATATATAAATATATATATATATACACTATTTACATTATTTGGACTATTGTCCTCATCTTTGTCATCATATTTATTACAAAGTTTCGGCTGTTGTATGCTCCGGCCTTCTTCAGGTGGTTGAAATGTCAAACAGAACCCTTTATTTCGCTCACTGGGGTAGACTGTTCTCATTCCACGTGTCATGTTTAATGGATGTCAGTTATCTCCTGCTAATTCCCCTCTCCAAGTTCTCCACTGCCTTAACCTCAAGGACACATGGCACAGTGGATAAAGGCATTAGTTAAATCCAGTGACAGGAACCAAACAGTGTAAGTTCAATACCTGGTTAAGGCAGCGGAGAACTTGGAGAGAGGAATTAACAGGAGATAACTGATAACTGATGTCCATTAAACATGTCACATGGAACTTGAACAGTCTACCCCAGTGAGCGAAATAAAGGGTTCAGTTCGACACTCCAACTACCTGAAGAAGGCTGGAGTGTACAACAGCCGAAACGTTGTAATAAATATGGTAACAAAGATGAGGACAATAGTCCGAATAATGTAAATAGTGTACATAATACCTCATCTCAGAAATATATACATTATATATATATATATATATATATATATATATATATATTACTTTTTCTAGTGTATAGAAGTGCTTGGCAATATATTGATATTATAGAATTTTTTTCATTTGACTAGCAGAGTTGCTCAGCCTGAGATGCAACAGCTCTCATTGACAGCTTCTTGAAATCTCGTCACCCTTTTATTGTTTTTAGAAGAGCAGTCTGCTTTGCAATTCAGATGAGCTGGTCATCATTCCCACTTAATTACATTTGTTTTTCATGGCATATTGGATGTGGTTTTAACAAAATCTTCAAATATTCACTTTTCTCTCATTTAAAAAATCTTAGCCATTTCAAATAATGCCACCTGATCCTAGATGACAATTTGCTCAGTGTAATATTTTATTTGTGTCAGGAGAAAGAGCATGAAGCTAACTATTCTTCATCCACGTTTGGGAAAAATAGTAAAGTAAACTAGTTTCTCTAGCCTTAATAGAGCAGTGAGTCTACATTAAGGACAACTCTGAAGGCAAAATGATGGAGAAGTCACAGGAAAAGTCATAGTGATTCACAAATTATGGATATTAAAGAGGGAGCAGCCATGGTGATAAATGATTGCCTATGTTTCAGGATTAGAAGAACCTTAGCCAACAGTAATTGCTTCTGAAAGTCGACTATTTGCATTGTGTACATAGCACGTTAAAGAACCAACTTTATTGGCTAGTTTGCCTTATTTACTTCTTACCTGACTGCCTTGTACAGTTGGGCCAAATAAAACTTTACATTAAGACCTAGGATAGCATCATGGTAACAGTCTAATTCACTTATAAACCTGACAAGTTATCTGTCTATATTTCTGAGATGAGGTATTGTAACTATCTACATTATTCAGACTGTTTTACTCATCTTTGTTGTTATATTCATGATGTTTCGGCTGTTGTATGCACTGGCCTTCTTCAGGTGATATATGCTGGAACGATCTACCCCAGTGGACTAAATAAAGGGTTCATTCTAAATTCCTATGTATATTACCTGAAGAAGGCCGGAGTGTACCATGGCTAAAACATTGTGAATATGACAATAAAGATGAGGACAACAGTCCGAATAATGTAAGTACTGGCAAGTTATGTTAAACAGTAGTTTAGCTTAAAAAGCAAATATTGTTATAATTTCCCATAGCCTTCAATTTGAAAACTATGGATGCACCATCAGTGTTAGAGTTTTAAAATTACTAAAATATTGCTCTCTATATGAAATAATTTCTTCTGCTTGCAAAAATTTAATCTTAATGTCTATAGATTATCAGTCCCTCCCAAATTATTCACTGATAAGCCAGGAAAGCATCTTATATATTCTTGATCTATGAAATATACAGATTCTATGTTAGATTTTATTAAGCAAATTCTATGTTTTCCCAATCAAATTGGTATTAAATAACTGATATTAGTAAAATGTTCATGATATATGATAAAAATCCCATTTAAACTTCATTGTACAATATCTGATTGTATATTTACACTAATTTATTTGGTGGTATAAAATTTTATTATGCAACTTGAGGGTGGTTCATAATATTGTAAATAAATATGTTTAACAGTATAGTTATTGATCTTTATTTAATTTCATACATATATATAAAGACTGCTATGTGTTGTAAAAAAGATATAACATCAATAATGATATATAACAATATAAAAGAAGAACAAGATATTGTCAAGTGATAGGAGTACAGAGTTGGAAATTATAAAAAAAATTAAACAGAGATCACAAAATCAAGAAAAAACTGAAAATATTGGCAAGGTAAGAACACCATAAAAACTGGCGGAAAATGTCATAAAAAGATATTTGAGAAAAATTAAATAGATAATAAGCAAGAAAAATAGATCAACTAGCAAAAAAATATTTAATGAAACTGATGTTGTAAATGTAAATAGAGAGAAAAAATGCAGAATATTAAGAAGCATCTCACCTCGCAGGGTTTTTTTTTTTTCAGATAAGCAATATCGCATTTACTTCTCTAGATCAACTGCTGATGTGTTAACGATTATTGTTGAAAGAGTCTATCAAGTTTTAGATAAGAATGGTGAAGCTTGGGCTGTTGCTTTGCATATCTCAAAGGCACTTGACAGGGTTTGGCATACTGGACCTCTTCACAAGTTGAAAGCTTATGGTGTCTCTGGAAGAATTTTTGAATTAAGAAATCATGAAATGAAAGTGATCCTGAATGGCCACTCCTCTAGATCTTTTGCATTAATACAGGCATTCCCCAGTTCTCTATCCTTGAACCTACATTGATGATGGCTTCAGTTCTCAACTTAGTATCTATGATGATGATGATGATGATGACAACCATTTATTCCCGTCTTAATAGTAAGTCTGAATGGTTCAATAAGCTCAAATTAGCAGCTGATATAAATAATGATCTAATTTCTGTTGTTAACTAGGGCAAGGAATGACTTGCTAATTGTAACGCCTCCAAAACAAAACCTCTCTCTATTATCTGAGAGAGCCCTTTCTACATTCTATCAGCATGGCTGGTGCTAGCCTTCAAGAGAGTGACTCATTGGAGCTTCTTGTGCTAATGTTTTTCACTGACATGAAGTGGAAAGATTATAATGAATTGATTGCTAGGTCTGCTACAAGGAAGTTTGGTTCACCGTGCCATGTTAAACAGTTTTTCTTGCCAGAATCAATCTTACATATCTACAAGTGTCTACCATTCATTCATGCTTAGAATAATGTTGCCATATATGGTCTGGTGCCCCTGTTATATATTTAGAGATCCTTGATAAAATCCAAAAATGAATCTGCAATGTTATTGGTTCCGTGCTGACATCTCTATTTCATTCACTTTCCCACCTCCATAATGTAGATTTCCTACAGTTTTTTTATAAATATTTTCATGGTAAATGTTCTGGTGAACTTTCCTCTATGGTATTGTTGTAACCTAGAAAATGTTACTGAATGAGGAATAACCAAAATGGAGGTTGGAAATGAAATGGTAACCTTTATAACATCAAAAAAATACAATACTCACCAGTGGTGTGAAGTCCGTATACCAATGCTAGTGGTAAACTACTTAGATAACATATTACCCCCAATAGTGTTCAATGTATTTATGAGAATTGGGACATACCCATTAGTGCTTATAGGTATGCTATATAACAGGTATCTAGACTCTATGAATTTAAACACATTACTAGATTGGCAACTAGGTCTCATCATTTTACAGTTGAAATGGCTAGATGTACCCATAGGTTCTATGCTAACAGGTTCTTTTCTCACACTTCTTACTTGTGGAACTCTTTTTCAGCTTCTTGCTTTCTAGTGAAGTTTGATCTTCAAAAGTTTAAATGCAATGTCAATCATTATCTTCTGTCCTCTTAATTTCTTTTATTTTTCTTTGTCAATAATAATGTTTTTCCTTCTATTCTTTAGCACTCAGTAAATGGTTGCATATTAGTGGCTCTGTTGCTTTGCCTGGGGTGAAATGATTAAAAAAATAAAAAAGAAAGAAAAGAATTTCCTAACTGTAATTTTTAATGATGACTATAGAGTTATATTGGATGGATAATGTCTGAGTTGGAATTGGGTCGTTCAATGAAATAATCAACTGATATGACATAGAAGACAACAGAAGAGCAGTGGAGTCATTTTTTAGTCTAGTATTGTCAATGATATCAGAAAATAATAATCCTGCTTCTAATTGAATTTGAATGTTCATAATAATAATGATTTTATCATTAAAAAAAAAATGTAACCTGGTAATATACATACTTATACTCGATATGAAAAAATAATTTTACATACTGTAAGTAATTCTAATACATTTACTTGGTTTTAAAAATAAATATAGTCTATTAAAAATTAAAAATTAAAATTTTAAAAAATTGTAGTTAAATAAAACATATTCTAGCCTAAACAGCCCCCCAAAATCTTTAAGTATACAAATTGAAAAAACGCCGTAAGAATTTTTTGCCATTAACAATAAAATTTTTATAAAAAACCGAGACGACATGCATTTAACGGATGTCAGAATTTGTTGAAAAATACATCCCTACTCATCCCTAAACATAACCCCGCTTTCGAATGCAAGTATTAACTGATACAAGGAAAATTGAAATTGAACACGCTATCACCCCTTGTCTAGATGAGTGGATTTCTCTGTATCCTTGGAAACATTCAATTATGAATCTTTGCTGTGCCTTTAAAACTGTAAATTTAAAAATAAGTTACTCCAAAATTCGCTTGAGGAGGAAATGGAACTAATGTCTTTAATTTAATAACAAAATTGAATTCGACGCTGTTAGCTTCCATTTTTGAAACATGGTTATTGCTGTGTAGCGAAAAAAAAACATATTTTAAATCAGTTAATTTATAATAAGATTTAATCATTATATATGTTTTTGTTTTGGGGTCATTAATTTTTTTTCTGTTTGCCATTTACTTTTAATTTCCCATGTTTCTATGTGCATATTCTGGCCTTCTTCAGATTTCTACTGTGTTCCAGAATCTTGATGAATCCTATTCTTTTGGAGGAGTGATCCTGCATGTGCATCTCTACTCACATACCTACATATTGTTTCCATGGCCATTTTTCTCTACACCTTGATTTTTGTACATGCTACCACCAGCAGCTCAAATATCTATACATGCTACCACCAGCAGCTCAAATATCTATACATGCTACCACCAGCAGCTCAAATATCTATACATGCTACCACCAGCAGCTCAAATATCTATACATGCTATTCACTTTCCAACCATGAAATTTTCTTTCTAATAAATTTGAGGCAGGTTTGAATGGCCATTTTAGAATAAACATTATCTTGCATCCATCTTCTCAAAGTTTTACTGCTTTTCCTGTTTAGTCTGTCACTTGAAAAGTTCATTTTGTCTCAGCAGCCAACCTAAAGGCATTTTTCCAGGGCAGATTTATTCTCTTACATAATTGAATGACTGGAAATAATGGCTTGAATCTACAATCAACTTGTCAGCTTTATACCTTTCTATAAGTGAATTAGATTGTTACTTACCTTGATGCTTTCCTAAGTCTTAATGCAAAGTTTTACTTGGCCCACCTGTACAAGACAGCAAGCTTAGAGGTAAATAAGGCAAACTAGCCAATAAAGTTGTTGGTTCTTTAATCTGCCATGTACACAATGCAAATGGCCAACTTTCAGAGGGAATTACCGTTGGCCACATTCTTCTGATCCCAAACTTATTATAGCCAATCCAGTTAGAGATAAAATGTATGCATTAGGAATAAATAGGTAATTATTTGTGTCATATCAAATATATATAAACATCTATGAAATAGATTCCACTTCATAGTGCTGTAAAAGAATCTCCTTACAGTCTCCAGCAATTCCTTCCATGAGATAAATTCATTCCAGTTTATTGAAAAAGTAAAAGTTAAAATTTATATATAAATATAGCAAGAACATATTTAATTTTTATAAAGTAGAACCAAACAGAAATCATTTGATTTAAACTTTTAAATAATGGGTTATGTCCTTATTTTTGTTTAAATTTTCTAGTGTTTTTATGCTGTAAATTTGTTGAATTTTCTATTTGTAAAGTGGCAGGGATTAATCTTGAGTGGAACCGTTGTTAAAATTTGGTATCATTATGCTTGTGATTATTATGTTAATTAATTTTCTTTTTTTAATTCCAGTAGCAAATTTTAGATCTGAGCCGAGAGCTTCAAGTTCAATGTTAGATAAATTGTGGAGAAATTGGTAAAATGCTCAACAAATGGAATGGACAAAGTTCTCAATAAACAGTAAGAAAAGGAAGAAAAAGAACAGAGCAAAATGATTCTAAGTAAACATTATATTTACAAGTTAAAATTAGGCAAGGCATTGCTAATAAGTCAAAAATCCACAAAGTAAGCATTCTGTTCACACACATGATGCAGTCAAGTGATTGCCAGATTCTTATTTCAAGACAAGACCCCAAAAATTATAGTGGATGAGACCCAAAATTGGTTCATTTTTATTGATTAGGAAGAAATCTTGGTATGATCTCTAGGATTTGTGTCTAAATTTGGAGAGGGGAATATTTTTAACAATCATTTCAGACAGATTGAAACCAACATCAGTTTTCTATGAGGTCTTGTCATCCTTTGTTCTTCTATCTAACCATACATTGGGTGTATAGTGCGTGTAGATTTTGTTATTACTTATATGCTTTTATTATTTATTGTAAATGGTGCCTCTCGACTTTCAACAAAATGTTCATGTGTTGAAGTTCCATTCTATCTTTTTTGAATGCTAATTTTTCCACATTGTTGCATTCTGTAGATGATTTTAAGAATTCCTCTACAACGATATTTGTGTGAAAATGAATGCAACAAAATCTGACTGAATTTGAACTGAGCAAATCAATTGCACTTTTTGTCTTGATAGCCACCACACTTTATGCATATGGATTGCACTAAGCGAATCATTTTATTTATGTTTGATTTGATTAAAATTGATTTTCTTTGTGTACCAAGTTAAATTTAATTCATTTTTTAATTACACAATTTTAAATAGAACTTTTTTTCCAAATCATATATAAAAAATAAACAGTAAAAATTCAATTGTTTTTGTAAAGTAATTTCACTTGGTGAATAATGACTAATATTCAAAAGATGCATTACCTTTTCTTTGTTCTCATTACGTTTTGATCAGTCTACTCTCAGACTTTCTTCAGGTGTCTTATTTAGCATCCTTCCAAGAATGTCTAGCAGAACTTTCTGTCTGATCCTCTCATTTCTCCATCCTGGGTAAGACGTTAAACTACATCTGCGTCCTGGGTAAGACGATAAACAGCAGCAAGGCCTCTGATCAGGAGGTTTTGAGGAGTGTGGAACCACCTCTTAATTGCTGGTGTTCCCAGGTCCACCTTGACCCGGTGTGGTAGCACCTGTTAGGGTCCCAGATATGGGCAAATAGTTAACTATTCACCAGCAACACTTTTTTGAAAAAGAATTATTATCAGCAATACAATTTTGATGGAAAAATATTACCAAAAACAGATTTTTGACAAAACAAAATATTACCAGCAATAAAAAATGTTGTCGGCATTAAATAATCCATTGAGGCTGATATGCCATAAAAAAACAAAATAAACCAAACCAAACCATTCATTTCTATCAATAATGTGTCTGAGATCCTTGCAATAGAAGCAGCAGCATATCACATCTCAGCATTCTCCAGGTTAATCTGTAGAGAAGAACTGAGATTGGGACCTAAAGTAAAACTTTATAGTTAACACTATTTACATTATTTGGACTATTGTCTTCATTTTTGTTGCCATATCTATTACAATGTTTTGGCCATTGTACGCTCCGGCCTTCTTCAGGTGATTGGGATGTCGAACTGAACCCTTTATTTATAGTTAACAAAGTTTTTAATGATAATTCAGTATAAATAAATATTATATTTTGATAAAAGTATGTGGTCTAGGGGAGATAGCAAAAGGAAGGAACTTGTTGAGAGCTTCAAGAGATAGGAAGAGGTGGAGAGCCATGATCGCCTACGTCCTGAAAGGACATGGCACATAAAAAAAAGAAAGATATAAATACAAATCACAAACTGGTAAAAATAAAAAGGCATCACTTATTTAGATGGCTTCTTTATTTCGGCCAGTCCCATAAATTTGTTTCTTCTCTCCTTTGTTAGTTCTCTCTAGGGCCTTCTTCAGTCCCTAACCCCCACCCGACCCGTTGTCACCAAGGTGATCAGTTTCTTTACATTTTCACCTGTTTGTTATCTGTTTGCATCGGAATCTTATCAGTTTCTCTTTCATTTTGTCCAGCCATCAGCAGATTTATTTGCAAGAAAATTTATGGAGCCTGATTCCATCCAAGATATTCACTGATGACTGTGCCCCCAACCTCAGGGAAAAACTGATATTTCTTTCCAACACACACATACATATACCTCAGGGGCTTTCCTGTCCTTTTGGATTTATTTCTATCGACTCATAGCTTGTCCTGGTTCTGATTAGCCATATTTCTGTCTTCGCAAATAAAAATCACCCAAAGTTTCTGTCAGTTTTTTTTTTTTTGTTTTTACTTTTATACTATGTACACCATGTTCCAAATTTTCTCTTCCTAGTTTACAACTGACTTTTTCTCCTAAAAAAGTAAATTTGTAAAAGATAATTATTCACTACTTATCCTTATTAAATTGGGAAACTATTAACTAGAAATGTTATAGTTTTATTTTCATTTATCTTCTCATATTCTTAAAATACATTCCTTTTAAAATGGTTTTCAACATTTGTTTTGTTTTTGATTTTGAACAGGAGAAAAGGTATATCCATGCTTTCCTGTTTAGATTCTTCTCATTCTCTTTCACTCCCATCTTAGTGGTATTATTGCCTTGCTTGGATTGTTTTTCATTTTTTTTTATCAATATCACTTCCATGCAAGGCAGTAAAGCCACAAGGGATTACAAGGTATGGGAGAATTAGGAACAGAAACATTAATAATGAGCAGAATGAGAAAAGAGTATAAGGACAGTATATAGCAATTGCCATTGCATTTAAATTATTGCAGATTAAAGTTGGCTGGAAAACATAGAGCCAGAAGGGAGTTCCACAAACAAGAAGTGTGAGAAAAGAAACGGTTAGCATAGAACTTATGGTTATATTTAGCCCGCTCAACTGTAAATTAAAATGTTTTTTTCAAAATTAAAATTCGATTTTATTTACTAGGTTTTCCACTTTAAAAGTTTTAACATTTTCCTGAGTTTAAAATACTTCATGGTCTCCATTTTTAACACCAGTTTTTTTGCATTATTTTCTCTGTTTTATAATTGATTTTTGCAAATTTCTTTTATTTATGAATTTTAATTCAACTGAAAAAAAAAAAACTACAGAAATTCTATAAATCATTTGATTAACTGCTTCTTTACTATTATTTACAGAATTATTATAATTGTGTTTTTTTCTGTGGATGCTTGTCAAGGTGAGGCAAACCTTTACAAATATTAGCAGGATTTGTCTTCCATTAATGTAAAGATCTGATTAATTCATTTATATTTATGATACTGTTGAAATCATTTTTAGATTATATTTCAGTATTTTATATATGGCAGCAATAATGGTGAAATTAGCTGTTTCTATACAGAAAACATTTCACCTTTCTTGAGTGAACAGTTAGCATTACTGTCAGTAGAAATTTATAAAGTCTTAATTAAAACAGTTTTTTCTCAAAATATGTATAATGAAATATGTTATCTATCAGGTGCAGACATTTCTGTATGAGTTGGATGCCATGCATGACATCCACATGAGAGTCTAGATCTGTATTAGGCTAGAGATTTTAGAGTTTTTTAAATATTTATAATAAAATAAAGATTTATCATTTTGAAATTATTGCAAAAGATGTATTGAAACTAAAATAACAGATGAGATCTTATGAGGACTTTTATCAGTTCACTTCTACCCAGTATTTGATAAAATGACATAAAATCAAAGAGGTTTTGACTTCTAAAATTTCAGGAAAATTATAAATAAAGAAATACATTTTATAGACTAATTTCAATTCAAAATTCAAGAGAATTTTCAGTATGATATTAAATATGTCCAATTCTCTAACATATTATACATTGGAATTTGAAATTTGATAACAAAAAGTCTTGAAAAATGCATTTTTTAAGGTGAGCAATTTTTATAAAAATAACACTTCTATTCTCTGTAGGCATTGAAGTTTAATATTATTACTAATTACTACTTCCTTCTTGCAAAATCTGGGTTTTTTTTAGCAGCATAAAAGTCAACATCATTTCACCAATATAAACTTAGTATAAGACATATATAAAAACACTGTTACATAATATTTCATAAAACTGTATTTTTTAATACATATCAATCTTTGAGTTTCTTATAATAAATTTCCAGTTACTGATTTACATATATAGATATTTTATGATTCTTTAAATATGACAAACATAGATTTTTGAAAAATGTGAATTTTCTGAGAGATTCTTCAAAAGTCATAACTTATTTAGATCAAGAATTTTTTCTGAGGTCAACCTCATTGAATTATCTCCACTTGCCAGAAGGAAAGATAATCCAATATCTTCTTAAGATTGAAGGTTATTATTATATTTTAGTTTGCATTCTACCACAGATTAAATAAAGTTTAAAAATGTATTCCATTCTTGTCCTAATGATGACATTAAAGATGACTGAATGCAATCATTTTCTAGGGCAACTCTTCTACTCCTTCTGGAGAACTATCAGATGGAAAATAATATAATTATAAAGTTTTAATTTGTGTCATGTATTGGAATATTCCACAGACAGAATTTATAATGTACTACTGTAATTCACTTTATGTTGATACATAATATTTTATTCAAACCTGTGTTTGTTATTTCAACATTTTGGCCAATGTCTTCTTCAGCCTTTACCTAGTGTAAATTGTCTCTGACAATGCTTGAATACTATACAAAATTTTTATCTTTTTTTCCCATGATTCTTTGCAATATCAGCACTAACACAAATGAAACAGAACAAATCAAAATTTCATATTGGCAAAAGAGATTTTCAAGTCACTCTAAAATGAACACAATAGGTACAAAAAAAAATGAAAAACATATATGTCAATTTTTGAATAATAACTAACCAATATTTTCTCCATCAAATATGGATATGGAAGGTCTTAATAGCCATTATTCTGTTTATTTCTTTGATTTCCAAAACACTGTTTTGCATAACAGAATTTATGGAAAAAATTCAGAGAATATTTCACCAAAAGATTTTGGAAAATGTAATTTTTGTTTTGATGCTTGCATTCTCTTCTGTGTGTGGATATATGTCTGCACACACACACGCACACATTAATAAAAGGTAATTTTAAAATACACATAAATGACTAATATTTCATTAGCAATTAAAAAAGCTGTACATGATTTTGGAATTTCATGTTTATTCATTTTCTGCTCAGAATTGTATAACTGGAATTCAAAATCTCTTAAGTGTTTAAACAATATTAAATAGATAGTTTGCCCAAAAGAAATTTTACAATTGCACTGGTTATATTTTATGCACAAGTAATCAAGGATTTTTATCTACAGAATGGAATATCTCATTACTAACAAGAAAGAGTATGACCAATAAATATGTTAAGTTCCATTTGGTCTTTTATTTGAGAATATATTTTAAGTGATTCTTCATAAAACTTTTAACTGAAAAAAAAAACATTAGTTATTAACCAAAAAAGGGGAAATTTTCCTAAATTGGAGTTCTTTAAAGCTTTTTTGCCTTCTTCCATTTTGAATTATTTTATTGACTCCTCAGCAAAAACGAGTCACAGTAAAGATTTACTTGTCTCTGATTCTCCAGAATATCTTTGTATTTGTTTTACTTCATGGCACTTTATATATGTATTGGACATGCAGCCTGATTTTTCTTCATCATGATGAGATATTCCATTGTTAAAGTAACAGTAAAATGCCTGTTACCATAACAATAGAATACTTCAGTAAGTAATGTTGAAATTTTTCTAATGCATTGCTTTTTATTTGTTTCATGTTTTATAGACTACTTTCTCTGGTCTTCAGGCTAAATTTAAAAATACACACAACAATTAATTCTTCTTTTATATACTGTGTGCTTTCAGGATGTGGGTGATCATGACTCTCCATAGCTTCCTATCCCTTGTAGTTTTAACTAACATTTGTCCCCTCATTATCCTTCTCAGTCCCTGCTCTGCCATCCATTTACACAAGCTTTGTAGGTGGGTTACATTCTGTTTTCCTCTGCCTCTCTTCTCTTCAATTGTTCCTGTGTGTATAAACATTTCCAAGCCCACTTTCCTCATTATATGTCCCAGAAATTTCAGTCATATCTTTTTGATACTAAGTGTCCTTTTTGTTTCCATTTTTCTTAAAACTTCTTTGTTGCTCACATGCACCTTCCATGTTATTCAGCATCCATCTGTAGAACCACAACCCTCTTGCTTCACTGAGCTATACTAATGCTACAATCAGAGTAGTAGTACTTATTCTGGTACATGTAAATATTCATTAGGTTTATTTTAGTTTAGTACAAAATGCCAACAGGAAGATTGTATTATGTTATTATTTCAAGTAGAGATGGTCTGTCTTGAACACAAAATCTTACATTTTGTGATTTAATTTTTCTCACCTGAATCTGTCTTATATATTTATAAGTCTATCATTCATCATTACTTTGAATATTACTGCCACATCTGGTCTGGTGCTCCTGCTATATATTTAGAGATCCTTGATAAAATCCAAATAAGAATCTGCAATGTTATTGGTCCTGTCCTGATATATTGGCTGTAATATAGATTTTATATGCCTTTTCTATTAATATTTTCATGGTAATTGTTCTGATGAACTTTCCTCTATCATACCTAGACTTTATGAATTTAAGTCCAGTACTAGATTGACAGCAAGGTCTCATCATTTCATAGTTGAAATGTCTAGATATAAGCATAAGTTTTATGCTAACAATTTCTCGTAGTAGTACTTATTCTGGTACAAGTAAATATTCATTTGGTTTATCTTAGTTTAGCACAAAATTTACTTGCAATGTCAATCGTTATCTTCTGTCTTCTTAATTCTTGTTCTTTTATTGTTCTCTCTCCTTAATAATGTTTCTCTCTTTATAGTCTTTCATGCTCAGTAAACCATTGTGTCTTAGTAGCTTTATTGCCTTGCTTGGGGTGAAATGTTTAAAAAAATACTGATTGTATATGTCAGAAAAAATAGTCAAAAGGATGGTTATTCCCTTGACACCAACTATTACTGTATACACTTTTGACTCCCTCAGCAATGTTTAATTACAAGATTATAAAAATATGTGAATCAAGTACAATGTGATATTTATAAAGAAATAAATTCATACATTTATAAAAATTTATCAAAATATGTTAAACCATTCAATCTAATAAATAAATAGTTTTTAACATCTTTGTTGTCACTTCTCAAGAATTAAGAAATGTATAAATCCACTTTCATATGTTTAAGTTTTATTAAAATTCTTATCACTTTTTAAAATCATAAGTATTGCCAAAGGAGTCAAAAGTGTATGCAGTAATAGCTGCATCAAGGGAATAACTGCCATTTTGACATACTATTGTTTTGTAGGCATAGAGGTTAAACATTGCCTAAAAAATATTTCAATCACAGGGAAGGCTACTCTTATGCTCAGTATTCTCATTTTACTTGAACCCTTTCCTTTGTAATATCATTTATGACATTAAAACTATCCTGACAACAACCAACCAATAAGACTTTGGTTGGTCATCTAGTCAGATTTTGGGAAGTGGGTAAGAACTTTTCAGTACATTCTCATATGTGAATAATTAAGTCTTAAAAACAAGCAAAATTGAATTGTAACTATTTATAATTGGCTTGTCTCTAAACTTTTAATGTAAGACATTATGAGCTTATAAAGTTCATCCAAATTTGACAGAAAAAATTGCTTCTTTTCTCTTTGAGGTTTTGGAGCATCTGTTGGTTGATAAGGTCAACCACTCTTTGATGGTATTATTTTTTTTACTTTGCTTATAAACATTTGACATTAGTTCAGACCAAATACATTTTGCAATGATGCTCAGCTCAGACTTGGCTACTTTTCTTTGGTCAAAGCAATCAACTTGTGGTCAACTTGAGACATCCTTCCTATTAATTACACTGATATTTTTTAAATTGAAAATGTAATTATTTATCTTGAGACTCAGGTCAATTTTAACAGCAGATTAAATGCTATTTTGAGAGTACTACTGTCACTTTAGCCTCATTAGTCACTATTCAGCTGCAGTGGATCTTCAAGAACAGGCAACCAATATCTCATTGCTGAATTGGTCTGACGCAGGTTACCATCTCAGTGGTTCAATACAGCTAACAGTTTTCAAAGAGTTGAGAAGCACATAATTAATTTTAGGCTCCAAAAGAGGCAAAACAAAAACATCTCTGGGTTCAGAAAATTTCACCTTTTGATCATCCTACCATTTGTAATTAAAGTAGCCCACAGATCTTAATTTGCTATGGTTATTTTCAGTCCCAGTATAGAATATTTATATTTTTAAGAATAATTTTGTTGGAAACAAAGAAAAGAGTACTGAACTGTTATGTGATATCTGTCCTCCTGTATGGCAGTGAATACTGGACAATCTTCTCAAAGATGAAGTAGAGACATGAAGCAAGAGAAACAAAGAAAAGAGTACTGAACTGTTATGTGATATCTGTCCTTCTGTATGGCAGTGAATACTGGACAATCTTCTCAAAGATGAAGTAGAGACATGAAGCAAGAGAAACAAAGAAAAGAGTACTGAACTGTTATGTGATATCTGTCCTTCTGTATAGCAGTGAATACTGGACAATCTTCTCAAAGATGAAGTAGAGACATGAAGCAAGAGAAACAAAGAAAAGAGTACTGAACTGTTATGTGATATCTGTCCTTCTGTATGGCAGTGAATACTGGACAATCTTCTCAAAGATGAAGTAGAGACATGAAGCAAGAGAAACAAAGAAAAGAGTACTGAACTGTTATGTGATATCTGTCCTTCTGTATAGCAGTGAATACTGGACAATCTTCTCAAAGATGAAGTAGAGACATGAAGCAAGAGAAACAAAGAAAAGAGTACTGAACTGTTATGTGATATCTGTCCTTCTGTATAGCAGTGAATACTGGACAATCTTCTCAAAGATGAAGTAGAGACATGAAGCAAGAGAAACAAAGAAAAGAGTACTGAACTGTTATGTGATATCTGTCCTTCTGTATGGCAGTGAATACTGGACAATCTTCTCAAAGATGAAGTAGAGACATGAAGCAAGAGAAACAAAGAAAAGAGTACTGAACTGTTATGTGATATCTGTCCTTCTGTATGGCAGTGAATACTGGACAATCTTCTCAAAGATGAAGTAGAGACATGAAGCAAGAGAAACAAAGAAAAGAGTACTGAACTGTTATGTGATATCTGTCCTTCTGTATGGCAGTGAATACTGGACAATCTTCTCAAAGATGAAGTAGAGACATGAAGCAAGAGAAACAAAGAAAAGAGTACTGAACTGTTATGTGATATCTGTCCTTCTGTATGGCAGTGAATACTGGATAATCTTCTCAAAGATGAAGTAGAGACATGAAGCAAGAGAAACAAAGAAAAGAGTACTGAACTGTTATGTGATATCTGTCCTTCTGTATGGCAGTGAATACTGGACAATCTTCTCAAAGATGAAGTAGAGACATGAAGCAAGAGAAACAAAGAAAAGAGTACTGAACTGTTATGTGATATCTGTCCTTCTGTATAGCAGTGAATACTGGACAATCTTCTCAAAGATGAAGTAGAGACATGAAGCAAGAGAAACAAAGAAAAGAGTACTGAACTGTTATGTGATATCTGTCCTTCTGTATAGCAGTGAATACTGGACAATCTTCTCAAAGATGAAGTAGAGACATGAAGCAAGAGAAACAAAGAAAAGAGTACTGAACTGTTATGTGATATCTGTCCTTCTGTATAGCAGTGAATACTGGACAATCTTCTCAAAGATGAAGAAGAGACTTGTAGCAGCAGAAATGTGCTTCTACATAAAGATGCTGAGGATCAACCAAGAACCAAATATGTGAGCAACAATGAGGTTTGGGAAAGAATGGAAACAAAAAGGAAACTTATACTTAACATCCAGAAGAAGCAGTTGAAAATTTTGGGGCATGTAAATCTGATATTCACAGGACAAATTGAAGGAAAGAGAAAAGCATACTTGATGGGCTTGAGCAAATGGATGGCAGGACAGAATTTGGGAGAAATAACAAAAAGACAAAACTTATTAAGAGCTACAAGGGACAGGAAGACGTGGAGGGCTATAAAGGTTCACAACACATAAGAGAAGAAGAAGAAAAATAATTTTCAAACCATTACCTATAGCACAGTACAATAAACAATATCTGACCTTGCTAATCAAAATGTCTCATTGACCAGCATATATAATTGAGTCACCACCCAATACACATGGCCTGAAGATTGCATTCAAGCATAAATAGAATGTTGCCACTCGGTATTGACCTCAATGTCCACTTTATATATATATATATATATATATATATATATATATATGTGTGTGTGTGTGTGTGTAAGCTTGATTAAGGAACATCCATGATTGATGCACTAATGGAGAATAAAACTAAAATACGTTGCTGGACAATGGCTGCTTTTGACCTGGATAGAGTATTGGCATGATAAACTGCTCATAGACACTCTGATAAAACTTTTAGTTTTCAGCCATCTTAGACGAGTGCACATTCTGAATCTATATTTTAGACAGTGATGCATGCTATGATATCGTTCATTGTGGTGAAAGAGTCCAGTGCAAACAGGTGTCATGCTTTTGAGATGCACACATGCTCCTTAATGTTAATTAAGGCTGCTCAAGGTAGAGGTTACATCCTGGGTATGACGATAAACTACATCCGCGTCCTGGATATGACGATAAACTACGTCCAACAGCAAGGCCTCTGATAATACGTTTTTGGAAAAATAATGTTGCCAGCTGTACAATTTTGAAAAAATATTACCGGCTATATTTTTTTTGAAAGAATAGTGTTGTCGGCTATACATATTTGAAAAATATTACCAGCTATACGTTTTTTGAAAAAATAATATTGCCAGCTATACATTTTGGGAAAAATAATATTACCAGCTATAAATTTTTGAAAAAATAATATTACCAGCTATACACTTTTGAAAAAAATAATATTACCAGCTATATATTTTAAAAAAATAAAAAATAATAATAATATTACCAGCTATACGTTTTGGAAAAATGATATTACCATCTGTATGTTTTGGGAAAATAGTATTACCAACTATACGTTTTTGAAAAAAATAATATTACCAGCTATACATCTTTGAGGAAAAAAGATGTTACCAGCTATACATTCTTGAAGAAAAAATATTACCAGAAATAAAAAAAATTTTCGGCATTAAATGACCCATTGAGGTTGATATGCCATAAAACAAACCAAACCAAACCAAAGGTAGAGGTTTACAGAGTAAGAACCACAGTTTATAGGGATATGTGAGGAAAGATAATGCTTAAATGTAGACTTGAACTGGTTAAGATTGTAGTGATTGGGTAAGTTTCCTTTTGGGAGTGGATTCCACAAAGTAGCAGTCCATGGTAAGTAGCTGCTTGAATTGTTAGAACTTACATCTCACCAGTGGAATACCAAGGGAATGAGGGTAATTCACTACAATGTGCATAGTATGGCCAGTCTTAACTGTGATGGTTAGAACTGGTAGAAGTATGGAATGTAGTTTGAACACTTTCCATGGGAATGTTGATAGGATATCAAGAGGCATGCAAAAATAGGGTTTTAGGGTGAGAGGGGACAGAATGTATTGTACTTCCTGTTCTTCCCTACTACTGTAACAATGGACTGCTCCTACTTATAAATATGGCAAGTAGCCACATTAGAATAGGATTTGAGAAGTATTTGATTCACTCAAGTATCTCTCTTCTATATATAAGTATTTAATAAACCACTTCTTCTTTGTTTCCCTACCTAGTCTTCTGTTCCTTCAGTACTCTCTCTAACTACGGCCTTCCTAATTCTCAGCTGTTATGAAAATGTAACACGGGTTGACTATCAGCAAGCAGGATCCTTATGATATTAGTAATATTAGATAATTGGTTCTACCATGTCACTTGTGGTTAAAATGAGGTAAATATTTCTGTGTTCTGTAAATATTTCTGTGTTCTTATTAGTTTCAATATTAAGATCTCTGATAAATATTTCAAACTTTAAACATACTTACGTATATAAATATCTCTGTGGAGTGAGTAAGCATGGTTAAATGCAAAACAAGTAACAGAGCTGTCGAACAAACAGAATTGTTAAAGTTTGCAATAAGCAACAAAAAGATAAAGAAAAGAACAGTGCAAATAATAATAAAAAGCAAACAAACAATAAATGTAAGGCAAACTAATAGTAATAAGGCAAAAAGTTCACAAACTAAGAATTGGCATTAACACACAAAAGCAAATTCAGACAGGCAAACAGTGTTCTGACTTCAAGACTAGACAAACCGGGAGTGTGTCAGATCAAACTGAGAACCAGCCTATTTTATTTACTAGGAAAAAATCCCAGCATACATTTGTGAGCTTCTGCTATAAGAGGGGGAGGGGAAAGTATTTTAAAGTCATTCACTAAGAGATTGGAATCAACAATCTCTTTTGTAGGTACTTAGATGTCTCTTTTTCTAACTTCATACCTATTAATGGGTATCTAGATATTGGAAAAGCTCTTAGAAAATTGCTATATTTGTAAAGTATCAACCATCCTAGTGTCTGGAAAATTGATATCTTTCTTTTTTGAGGAGAATCAAACAAAAAGAGTTACAGTCTATTCACACGTTCTTCTAAATCAGACTAAAAGTTGATTTGGTCAATTTTTTAAAAATTCAGTGTCCCTGACCAGCCTTTGTAATTTGAATCCTGTCATAATTTCAGGGAGAGTAATTCAAAATGTCCTGTGTTGTCATCCTACTTTATCGTTACTGTTCTACATCTACTAGTACCAGCTTCAATGTTTGATATAAACTCAAAAAAGTTTCAAACCTATTCCTGTTCATTGTTATTGATTTATTGTTATAACCTGCTCTCACTGAACCACTGACTATATTTTCAGTGAATAATGAAAGGTCTTTCTTTGGTGTGAAGCATCAATAGCTGACATTGTTTTTAAGAGACAAAGTTCAGCTTTTGAAAAGAAAAAAAACTGACTGCAGTTTTTGAGAACTCTATGAACTTTTCAGTTGTACAATGTCAGTTCTCCTATATGGCAGTGAATGCTGGACAATCTTGTCACAGATAAAGAAAAAACTCAAGACAACAGTAATGTGGTTCTACAGAAGGATGCTAAGGATATGGATTGAACATGTGAGCAATGATAAAGTTCTAGAGAAAATGGAAACAAAAAGGACAGTTATACTTAACATCAGAAAAAGAGAGTTGAAATATATTGAGGTAAGATGGTTTGGAAAATTTGACACTCACAGGATATATTGAAGGCAAGAGGGAAAGAGAAAAACTGCGCATAACCTACCAAATGAGCTTGAGTAAATGGATGGCAGAACAGGATTTAGAAGAGATAGCAAAAACATTAAATTTACTAAGCACGACAAAGGACAGGAAACAGTGGAGAGCCATGATTGCCAACATCATGAGGGGGTATGTCATGTCAAAGTAGAAAATCACAAAAGGAAATAATGTTTTACAGGTAGAATGAATTAATTGGTTGTTGTATAAGAAATATTTACCTCATTTTAACCACAAGTGACATGGTAGAACCAATTATCTTATATTACTAATATCATAAGGATACTGCTTGTTGATAGTCAACCCGTGTTACATTTTCATATTTTATGCTGCTATACATCTTTCAATCAAAAGACGATTTTTCTTTTTAAAATTTGTGTCAGCTTTTTTTTTTTTACTTATGATTGCCAAAAAAATATCAAATGAATGCAAGCAAGGTTTCATATTTCTGGTAATGTTCTGCTCAAGAATGAGTCAGCTCTGATTATTGATTTTTAAGAACACTAATTAAGTTAGAAAGACCTAAATCAATGTCTCTACACTGATGACAATGATAACAAAAACAACAGTATTCAAAAATGATAGCGGAAAAGAAAATCAAGTACTAAAATGTATCAAAGCTGTATTTCTCAAGCAAAAGGACATTATTTATTCATTTTAGCTAATCAGATCAACAGAATGGTCAAAATAGATAATCATATGAGGTTAAAGGCTAAAGAAACATTATGAAGCAATAAAAAATGAAAGAATAAAAAGTGATTTAGTCATTTTTATCCAGCTTTATATTATGAAATCATCTTTTCACTCTGTTGCTTTTTTTCCACTTGAGAAATTAGAGGGAAACGATGACAAACAAAAATGAAAAAGAAATCCCTCAGATTAAAATTGAAATACTGTATATATGGACTATAGAGGAAAATATCCAATCATTTTCATAAAAATGAAAAGAAAATAGCCTCCTTAGAGAAATGGTACCTTAGTCCCCTTCAAAATACTTCTCTTCAGGATCACATTTATTGTTCATTTTTCAAACAATGTCCTCTTTTGTTGTTGCCATTTTGATTTCTCCTTGATCTTGTCAGCACGGTGGTTTCAGTTTGGGCAGAAATCAGAAATCACAACAACTCAAATCTGCATTATAGTTGTCGAGAGTAAAAGACATGGATGATGCAATGTATTGCCAAAAATATGAAATATGAAGAATCTACTTTCTTTGGTCATTGCGAATGCAGTGATCTCACAATACCCAGGCTCATTCGGTAGTGTTATACTGCTGAGCAATCTCATGGGAGTGTCTCTGTTTATGCATGCACATTAAGGTCCACTCTGATTGGTTGCTAAGTAACATCAAGATCATGTGACTGTTTCTTGAAACATTCAGAATGGATGGATATCTTTCACACAATATTAGAGAACCCTCAGAAGTCTTTTTTTTTTAAAGTTTACCCAATTCTGTTTTGCTAGTCCAACCATTCTATTGTATTGCATCATTTACTATGACAATGAAAGATGGATTTATTTTAAGAATTCAAAATAAGGAAAATTGAGGCAAAATCTAGGACAGCTTCACCATCTTGGTCTAAACAAAATTTCCTCTTAGGAGTCTGTTCCACAAAGTAACAGTTCTGAGGAACAAACTGTTTGATTTGAACATTCTCTTTACTAATGAAATACAAAGGGAATGAGGATGACTTAACTCTGTTTATATGTGGGGCATAGTGGGTCCTTGAATGTCTTAACTGGTGAGAATAAAGAATGTAGTTTGTCTGAGCATTTCCCATAAAAATAGTAACAGATTACCTGTGTTTTGTCTGTGGGAAAGGGGTTGTAAGTGGAAAATAACTAATTACTCACAAGAACCTGTGAACACTTTTGAACTCTGTTATGGTAAAGGACAGAGGAGATTTAATACAATTATTTGTGGATAAAAATTAATGTATATGCATCAGAAAGCCCTGGTAAATGTTAAGTTGGTAGCTTGTTTATTTGTAATAATATTAATAACTGAGCTTATGATCTCTAACTATGACAAAAATACTAAAAATGACTAAAATTTTAAAACAGAAATTTCACAAAATATATACTGAGGCACTGACTTAATCCCAGCATTAATCTACACATTCCATCTATTGCAATGTACAGGTGTTCTGTCAAGGAGGTCTCTGCCTTGAATGTCCATTGGGAATTAAACTCCCTGCAGACCTCAAATTAAAGTCATATACCAGGTGTAACAGCAAAATTGTCCAAATCATGTAACAGCAAAATTGTCCATTGTTAGATTAAGCTTTGAAGTGTTGTGTCTTAGAAATGATTACAGACATCTTACTAGAATTCTCTGAAGTTTTTATAATGCTATTAAACTCTACTTTAAACAATACAAATGTATTTAGCTCTAAGTTGAAATGATGATCCCTCTTGCTGTTGTGACATTTTGATCCGGTTTTCCTCTCTACTGCTCCCTCTTTTTTAAACTTACTCACCATTCTCTTGATGGTTCTTGAATGGACTTTGAAGATGGAAGCCAGAGTATGAATGATGGTACTATTTCTGAAGGCCTGGATGTTCTTTTTCCTCTCACCATTGCTCAGTTGAGAAGACATAGTGAGGCTGACACAAAACAATTTTAACCTGTTCTCTTTCTGGCTGACTAACTCAAAGTGTTTTTCACTGATTCTTATGATAAATGATGTCAAGGTGGCCAAATGTCTTATCTGAAAATCTGGAAAAAAGCAACTCAATTAGTTTAGTGGTGATTTTTAGATATTAAAGATTTTGTCGGATGGACAATTATTCCATGCTGTTACACAATTTTGAAATTTTGCTGTTACATCTGGTATATGATCCATTGCTAAGGAAGCTGGAAAAATAATCACTTCTCTGTCCTGCTGAAGCAAGTACCTGACTCTTCGTGAGATGCCCTATCTTTACAAGAGCCAGATCAGGCCAAAAATGGGGTGCTGCTGCCATATCTAATCTGGAGCTATGCAGTCTTTGCTTTCCAGTCTTGATAGAGCTTGCTTGTAGGTGATGAGTTATTTTCCACCTTACAACCCCTTTCTCATAGACGAAATGTTGCAAGCCTCTCACCACTCTACTGCTATTTCCATGGAAAATGTTAAAACAAGCTACAATCATTATTCTCCTCAGCTCTAACCCATCCTGCTATGACTTGCCACACTGCTTACACTGAGGTGAACAACTTTCATTCCCTTTCGACTCCTTTAGTAAGGAGCAAGTTCCATTTGAGTAACTTCTTCCCAAGAACTGATGTTTTGTGGAAGAGGGAGAATACTTTCCCAATCACTACAATCTTAGCCTCTTCAAGTCTAGGGTTAATCATTATCTTTACCACATTACCATATAAACTGCATCCCTTCCTTTTACTGCTCACACAACTGCCTTCAGTAACCCTCTACTTTGATTGGCCCTTGGGCCTTGTATAAAATGAACATTTCCTGCCAGAATTGTAAGTATTATGGTGATTTTTTCTTTTTCCTTTTATTTTTATCCTACAATACCAAAATAAACCTACAATGGAATCAGTGATTCAGAATTTTTAACTTGTTTTCATTTTAGCTTTAAAATTTATCATTTTGAATAGAAATGCAAGTCCTGTACACACTATAGCAAGATTAATATTGAAAAGTAGACGGATATATTTAACAGCCCTCAAAGACATGCAGATCAAACTGCATCACTTTTCCTTTCTAACCAGTTCTTACTAAATTAACCAATTCTGAACAAAATTGGAAAATCTTTGTCCTTTTCATTCTTCAAGTTTAAAATTTTTAGTTAATCTCTGTATTTATTATTTTATTTCATTTCCCTGATTTTTTCGGTTGCTACTTGCCCAACCTATAGTCAATAAGGAAGCAGTTAGCATACAAAGCAGAAATTTCAAAAGATTTTTTTCTCTTTCTGTCATTGAGTTTTAAACCCAAATTATTTATTTATTTTTAGAAACTGTTAATGGAAATTCTGATCGATTAGATTTTCGGAAACTTTCTGTGAATCTTCAATAATTTCACACGTTCAGATTGCATCAGGATTTGAGATGAAATTCTACAATTTTTAAAATTTTTGTGAATGTTTTTCTTCTCCTATAAATGAACTTATATATATATATATATATATATATATATATATATAGTGTCCTAAAATTAATGTACCCAAAATAAAGTTGAATGGTTAAACTTTGTAACTTACAATTTTTTTAACTTCTGAATTTATAAATATATCTGCCCATCCATATATATATATATATATATATATATATATATATATATAAAATATATATATATATATATTCATTTTCTTTACAGGGCAAATTGTGTGGCTTGTGTTCAATAAGTTAGATATCGCTATGTATTGATTAGATAGTGATGAACAAATTTAAACTCATTATTAGATATAGATATCTATAGATATATAGATAGGTAAAAATATACATAGAATACAAAAACAATATACAGATGGGTATGGAGGCATGTAATATGCATATATATGCATATATTGTTTATTTCTGTTTGAATTATATTAACATTTGCAGAATGAGTTTATATTTCTAACATAACCAGAGATCAGAGTACAGTATCTGTTCATTTATTTCTACTTGTGTAATAGCAGTATGTAATTTCAGCTACAAAACTGTAATTATATTTTGCTTTTGAAAATTATATTCAAAGCCATATGATTAAACGTTAACTAACAAAGTTTTGGTTTATTATGAAATGCTGATAGAGATGGTGCCAAGTGGTTATATCGTACCTATGGACTATAATCTCATAAATACAGTGGAACATAGTGTCTGGGGGGATTCATCACTAGTTTACCACTAGCAGTGGATTATTTACTACACATCGCTAGTGAATCTTTTATGTTCTTCATGTTATAAAGATTACCGTTCCATTTCTAACCTTCGTTTTGGTTATTCTTATTCAGTAACCTTTACTAGGTTGCAACACAATATTAAGTGACTAAACTAAACTGTCACCCATGAAATTCCAACCTATACACAATGATGAAAGCTGAAGAATAAATCAAGTGAAATATTGAGGCTAAAAACATCAACAGCATAAAGAATTTCAATTATTTTGTAAGTTGTTGTGGAGTAAATAGTACACTCCTGGTTACTATATGAACTAGTACATTACTATAAAGAGCCAAAGCATTACATATAGAGACTCCTTATACAAAGTATGTTATATAAATAAGCTTATGATATAACAATAGACATAGAATAGTGTCGTTGTAATAGTGGCAATGAGGGATTTGAACCTCAGGATTTATAACCATCGTGACAAGGATTCAAAATGCTTTCAAATTATAACAATTATGAGGATCAGGATCTCATACGAGTTGTAATTAGAGTTACAAGAATTTCAACTATGTTGGTTTAAAAAAATAAAATAAACATATTCTTGCAAATATGGAGAAAAGTTTGATTTTCATAGTTGAAATTCAACAACAACAGAAACTGCAACAACAACAAAATCAACAGTTGTTTGAACTACAAAATCAACAACAGGAGTTGTTGGATATAATTCTGAAATAAACATAAAATTCTTCAATGTCTCTTATGCCAGACACTATCCAAAACACCATATCAGAATTGATATACAATCCTGATAAGGGACTGAATTTTTCTGTGTATTTTTGTAGATATGGACAAATATTTAGTCAGAAATGCAGCAGCTGGAAAGATGATGCAAAAACGAGATTGGTGTTGATGAAAATAGCTCCAATAGAGTATGAAAAAATACTGCAATTGCATTTTAGCAAGAAAACCAGGTGAAATTAGCTTTGAAGACATGGTACACATTCGGAAGAAAATCTTTAGAGACAAGAGCTCTCTGTTTAATGCTTGTTGGAGAAGCTTGAATCTAACCAAACACGATGCTGAAGAAATTCAGAAAAAAAGAATATGCATTGGTACAAGCAAAGGACAAATGTACAAAAAGGAAAAGAAATCCTTGTTTCAGATGTGGCAAATTACATTATGGAAAAGACTGTCGATTTAAAAAAGCAGAATATTACAAGTGTGGTAAAAAAGGACATATAAAGTCACACTGCAAAACCAAACCAAGAAAAAATTCTCACAAGAAGAAATTAGTACACAGCATTGCAATGGATAAAATGATCACAGAAAACAAAAGTAAATTTGGAAATATGAAAATGATGTGGATGTGAAACTGATACTGGACACTGGTAGTGTTATTTCAATAATCAGTGAAACCACACAGTAGTAAAATTGGAAATCCTTTATTAAAAAGGACTTCCAAAGTTGCAATTTCATTTTCTGGGGAGAAATTCTTTTTTTTTTTTTGAGAAATATTTTGCAGTGTCTTTTTTCATAATAAGCATGAAAAAAAACTTATGTATTAAAAAATGCTATGAATATATTAAGAACAGACTGGCTGGAACTATTTGAAATTTGAGATTTGCTAATGTTTATTGTAAAAACGTAAGTGGACAAGCAATCAATTTAAAAAGTCAGAGCTAAAATCTTAAGGAAGAGTGAAAAAAGGGTTTTCAGATGTCAAATGAACTGGGTTAATGTTCAAAATTCAAGGCAGATTTTCAAGTAAAAAAAAGATTTAACACCGGTATTTAAACTGAAACAAGCATACCATTTACAGCATTAGAACAAGTTAATGAAGCATTGAACAGACTTGAAAGAATTGGTGTAAGAGGAAAAAATTAACCATTTGAAATGGGCTGCACCAGTGGCGTATGTAAAGAAAAGAAATAATAAAATTTGTGATTTCTCGACTGGATTCAACAGTTGTTTAGAAACACATAACTGCCCATTACCAAGTCCAGAAAAATTTTTTTCAAATTTGAATGGCAGAAGAATGTTCTCAGAGCTGGATCTCTCTGAAGATATTTATAAATTCAGATTGAAAATGAATGTTCTGAACTAACAACCATAAATACACACAGAGAATTATATAAGTTTAATTGACTTCCTTTTGGTATAAAGGCAGCACCAGCTATTTTTTAACAAGCCATGAATACTATGCTTGCAGATTATGACTTCGGAGTAGTATATCTGAATGCCATTTTGATCAAATGTGTATCAAAGAACAACATGTTGGGCATGTGAAAACAATTTTGGGAAAACTAAGAGAATATGGATTCAAGCTTATTGAAGAAAAATGTCACTTGTTTTTGCAGAAAATTAAATATCTTGATCAAATTATCGATAAAAATGGTAGGCAGCTAGATCCATTAAGGGCAAGTGCAATTAAAAATATACCTACACCAACAAATGTAACTACATTACAAGCTTTTTTAAGACTGGCTAATTACTACCAACTTTATGTACATAATATGAATAAGTTAAGGGATCCCCTTAACGATCTACTTAAAAAAAAGGAGTAAAGTGGGTTTGGAATGTTAAATATCAAATGTCATTTGACGAAATAAAAAAAGACTTACCTCTGATTTATCATTAACATACTATGACCTAAAAGCAGAAATTATAGTCACAACAGATACTAATGAGTAGGGTATTAGAGCAATGATTTTACACAAATCTGATGGCAGTGAAATGAAAGCCTTCACACATGCTTCATGATCCCTTCTACCAGCAGAGAAAAATTACAGCCAGATAGAAAAATAAGGCCTAGCAATTGTATTCGCTGTGAAGAAATTTCATAAATTTTTTGTGGAAGGAATTTCACATTGCTGACAGACCACATACGTTTATGGTTTATTAACAATATATGATTCAAAGAAAAGTATACCTAATCATACAGCTAATAGACTACAATGATTGCGTACCATTCTGCTAAATCATGATTTTACAATGGAGTAACAACCATCTAAAAAAATGGGACATGTAGATGGATTATCTGGATTAATAGCTAAAACTGTGGAACCATTGGAGGACACTGTCATCACAGCACTAAAAAATGAAATGGAAATAAAAAGACATTTTGTTCAGTGTAGTATAAGAGTTACCAGTGGCCTTGGATGAAATAAAAGAAAAAGCAAAAAATGGCATCTTTATTGCAAAAATATAAAAGCAATTGAAAGAAAGTAATGAAAAACAAAATCCAGACTTAAATGCATACTTAATATACGATGGTGTAGTAATGTACTGTCAAAGTATGTTACAGAAACAAATATTAAAGTATTTTCATTGTGGAAATTCTGGTATTTCTAGAATGAAATCTATGATGAGAAGTTTCATATACTGGACCAGAATAGAGCAAGATATTGAAAGAATAATGAAAGCATTTAGAGGTTTTTCTTTAGCAGCAAAACTAGCTATCACAAAGATAGAACCTTGGCCAAAGACAGACACACCATGGACAATACTGTATATAGATTTTGCAGGTCTTATTAATGGACTATATAATCTTGTGGTGGTTGATAGTTCTATAAAATAGCTGGAAATTTATAAGTGCAAAAATCCAACATCTTCAGTGACAGTAAATTTCTTGCATGAACCGCCTGTGAGATATGGCATACCAGATATCATAGTATCTGATAATGGCATGCAACTCAAATAAGTAAATAATTCCAAGATTTTTGTAAGATGTTCTCCATTGAACAGAGTATAGCACTGCCATATCGCTCAGGATTTAACCAACAAGCTGAACAGTTTGCATGAACATTCAAAAGAGCGTTGAAGAAAGCAAGTCTTCAGAAAGTAAATGAGGAAGAACTTCAAAATTTTCGGAGAGTTTACCAGGTAACGCCTAACCCCAATACATCATCAGGCTGGCAGAATTAATATTTGCCAGAAAAGTAAAACTGGTGTTTGACAAGTTGTTACTAAGTCGAAAAATACAAACAGTTAACAAAAGTGTCACCAAAAGTTTCAAGATTGGTGACAAAGTGTTCTTTAGTGTATATGAGGATGGCAAAGAAACATGGGAAGATGGCATAATATCAGCAAGAATCAGGAAAAATATTTACATGGTGAAAAGGAAAGAATTTAAGCATAAAAAGCACAATAATCAACTGAATAAAAAGATTCAGTGATGAAAGACCCTGTAATATTGGAAGAACGAATAAAAATGCTATATGACATTTCCAATGTGCCTGCAACACAACAAGTTGTAGGAACTACAAGGACAAGTTCTAGAAAAAGCAAGCATACTGAAGAACTGGAAGTGGATTTGAGACAGAAATGCTACAAAGTCAAGTATGTTCGTGAACTCTCCAAAAAGAGGAGGGAGAGAAAAATTAATTTCTTTTCTTTTGTTGAAAATTGTAAAAATGGAGGAAAAAATCTTCACAGATATACTGCTCAAACCAACCCTATTATACCAACCTTCACAGAAACCCACAGGACTCAAGCAATTTCATATTTACGTCTACATATTCTTGCCTAGCAAATTAATTCACACTATGTTAGAATGATAGTGACTCGTCTCAAAATTACAGAATTCATATTAAAATAGGTTTTACAATCTTTACATTTCTTTGCATCAGTAAAATTCATACTTTATGCTTTTAAGAGGAATGGGAAAGACAGAAGTCCTTTGAGCCATTTCATGTTATTTGGTGTTTGAACAGGTTTTCTTATTAGTAAAAATAGAGGAATAATTTGACATAGCACTTTTAATAAAGCAGATTGAACATGATTATTATTTGATTGTCATTAAAAATTCCTATCAAAGTAAAAGAATCAGAAAAAGAAACTGTTTAACTGGCCTAATTGTTTTTAAAGATGTTGCAGCATTAGATGGGCTTTTGTTTTGTTCTGATAGAAGATTTAAACTTGTAGAATATTTATTTTTATGGCTCTGTTCTCTGAGTTCTTTCATTGTTACTGGCTTGGCTACATTTTTCCCTGGCTTGCTTTACAAATCACTACGGACTTTTGTAATTCTTTGTAATTTGTATACTGACATCAGAAAAATATTTTACTTTTTTTGTTCTAAAATAGTTAAAAAAAAATATTTGAGTATGAAAAAAAACTGGGGAAAAATAGTTGGTATATTTTCTATCATTTCTGAAATAATGAAAAATCAGGGTTTGAATAAATTCACATAAAAAATAATTGTCTTAAGAAAGTGAATAAATAATATTTTTGTAGTAATTATGCAGAAATATGCAATATAAAAAGACCATTCCGTCTCACTAGGTTTTACCAATCTCTTGATATTTTTTTCCAATTCATACAATGATTAAACCTTTATACTTTTCTGTTTTTATTCTCAAATCAATTAATAATTCATCTTAATTAAGGTTACAGTTTCATTTAATTAGAAAAAAAATGACTTTTCATTGTAATCATTGTCTTAAGTTTTCATTTCTTTGAAGTTCTACAGGCAGAGTGTTAAAGTAGGAAAAGAAAAGTTTGATCAGCTTGGGATTTGGGACTTGCAGATATAGTTCAATGGTTGGAGTATAGGATAGAAGACTGAAAGGTTTCATATTCCTTATTCACAATACTTGTATCCAATAAAAAAAGTTTTAAATCATAAATAAAAAAATTTGTTTGGTTCTTGTAAAATCTGCAACATACAGTACTGTTTCTTTCTTTAGTAGATCATACATCAGTAAGAAAAAAAAAGTTTGACGACTGAGAATAAAATAGATTCCATTTAATCTTCTTTCTCAGGAAATAAGTCTAAAATATGGTATTATCCAAGCCCAAAGACAAACCTCTACTGTAAACATTACATCAACAGTATCATTACTTACAAATGAAAGCCTGCAATGAAATAAAGATTTTGGTAATAATTTTACCTTTAAACTTTATATTCTACCTGATATTTTTTAAGATAAATATAAATAAAGGTTCTGGAGATGTAAATGAGTAGAAAATACAAAAACTATATAACCATTATCCTCAGTCTCATGACCGGGTGTGGTCATATGGTTACTGTGCAGCTAAGTACACGACCAACTCTCTCCACATGTCTCAGATGAATACCAATGTCTGAGTTTCAATGAAGGATCTTCCATTCTACTCAGTGACATTGTCACTCTATTTTTTCTTCTTCTGTATGCCTCTGATTTGTTTACCTTGTAGGATGGCAATGGAAAGATTGTCGGCTCTTATGACATGTGTCTACCATTTTAACTCTTCTAAGGAATCTCAAATACTTCTGTTCTAGCTATTTGAGAATTTTGGTAAAGAAGTTAAAAATGTGAGGATTATCTTCATTTTATTTTTACTTTAATATTCAGGAAGTGTTTAATTTTTAAGCAAGAAAATTCAGAGCAGTGTTAAGGCTATGATAATACATTTGCAAAAATCAAATAACCCATTATTTTTTAACAGAATGGAAAAACTATTAATAGCAATAAAACCACTACTACTAATAATAATAATAATAAATTTTTAAGGTGTTTTGCAAGTGCATGTGTCCTGGTAAAAGTTGCATCCCTAACTGAAAAAAGCACGCCTTTGAAAATATTTGAGAAACTAAGCAAATACAAAGACCATGAGATAGAAATCTGTAAAATATGGATGAAATTCCAGGTATTCCTTAAAATATGTGAATTGCAAAAAGTCATACTCATGGGCACTTCTCACATCTTGCATAGATTTCTCTCCATGCACAGACCACAAATATTTTTTTTTTCTCTCTTTGATTGTATGGTACCTCATCTGTTTGTATCAGTTGATAGAAGCAAATTTGTTATCTCTTGAAGTCTCTGGTTGAGACTAGGACGTAACTCATACCACACAAAACAAAGACATAGCACAATTATAATAATGATAATAATTATTTATCTTAACATCGGATGTTGATCAGAAACGACATTATCATCATCCAAGAAAAGCTTTGGTACCCTTAACTATAATCCGGGAAAACCAAATCAATTGAAATTAGACACATTTTGGGCCCAAAGCTGAATGATTTGAATGTTATACAGGTATGTACAATGTGTGGCAACAAGCTTTCCTCAGATAAAACCTGAAGTAAACTTTCAGATACATAGATCTTCTGTCTTTTGCTCTTGCAATGGATTCTATCAGCTGGCAGGGAAAAATGATATATAAAATGCAACGTTATCAAGGTGCAAAAAGAAAATCGATAAATATTACAAAAAGTTAACAACCAAAAATCTGGTTATACTTCCCATAAAAAAGGTAAAAAAAAAGTCTTTTTCCATTAAATTTAAGCAGAGAGGCAACTTGTGATGTGTTTGCAAATTAAATGACTTCATGTCGTGTGGTTTGCAAGTCATCATAAAAATGGCTTCCAATTCACTTTACTCGATGAGAATATTTCCTTTTCATAAAAGGGACTGAAGAAACATTAAAGAAACCTAATTATAAAAAGGTTTAACTGCAATATCTCACTTGCCTTTACTAATTTTAAAAAGATATTTCCCCACCGCCACAAATTTCTAATTTATATAATTTTCAAAGTAGGTTTCCAGAATCACTTAAGAAATGGAGCAAAACTACACAACAAAATAAATTGCTCTATTCCCAGACTGAAACTATGAAATCAAGAAACAGATTTTGGGGAATAACACTTGGACAAAGAGGAAAAAGAATCAATCTAATTAAATCCAAGTTGTTCAGACCACATCTAAAATTATATATTTCCACAATATGCACAAATGTGAATGCATCTATTTATTTGCAGACCTAATCTAAATGAAAAGTAAGATTAAGACAGTAAATCAAAAATCGTCCATTTCATCTGAAGACGTTAAATTTTAAATCATCTAATAAAGATATGAAATGACATTAATAAATTAATGTGATGTTTACACTAATAGAGTTGGTCGGGTATCAAGACGAGGTTCGAATATTTTTATTTATATTTGCAGCAGACATTTCACCTATTTAAATTTTGACTTGTATTTTTCATTTTAATTTCAGTTACTTTTTATTGCAATTCATCGCTATTCTGTGATTATTACAGGATGTGTGGGTGGTGTAATGGATAATGTTTTGGAATAAGAAATCAGAGAGCTGAGTTCAAATTTTCACTTATGGAAAAATACCCTTGAAAATACCCTCTCTTCGCCTCCTAGCTATAGGTCAAATAGTAGGATTTTTATCAAGAAGAAAAATTGTTAATGCAATATTTACTCAACAAAAAAAATTATAAATGGAATTATTATTTCAATCCAAAATGTGTTTCAGCTTCAAATAACCCACAAAAGGTTGATAAGTCATAAAAAATAAATCAATCAAAAATCCATGATTGTTAAACTGCAGCATGAATTGAAAATACAGAAAAGCCCCTAGAAAGTCTCAAATTTACATCCTTATCTTTCAGTGATAGATTCCTTACCAATTACTCTACAATGGTCAACCAACTATAGTCATTTACATTCAGTCATATATCTATATTCCACATTTATGCCAGATACTGATACACATTTGTCTAGTAGTATTAGATGTAATATTTGAACTTTTAGATGAACATTTTCAATTATTCTTTATTTTTGACTTTTAGGTTTTCATCTTTATTTCAGTTGCTTTTATTGCAATTCATGTGAAGATTAGCAAGCAGTATGTATTGAAACTAGAGAAACAGCTTCTGGCAAGGCTAAAATTTATATTCCTTGAAAATCTTCTTTTCTGTAGCAGCTTCCTCACTAATTTGGCTACAAAGGTCAGCCAGCAGCAGTTATTCAAATTTAGCCATATATTCCTCATTTAATCTACGTCCTGATAAACTTCTGCCTTTGTGTATATACATTAGTAGACACTACACTTTGATCTTAGCCAAAAGGCTGAAAAGTGATATTAGACATAATGTCTGACTTTTTAGATGAACATTATTCTTTATTTTTGACTTGTGTGTTTTCATCTCAATTTCAGTTGCTATTTATTGTAACTCACAAAGTATAACTCTCCCGATATTTTTTTTCCAACTTTTCATGCTTATATGATGATCAGAAGCTTCACTTTTTTTTTTTTCTAAAAAAATTCTTCTAATGTTCTTTTGCCTGTTCATTTTTTCTTTTATGCTTCTCTGTATTTTTTAAAACATTTTGAAGTTCTTCTGTTGTGAAGAAAGAAACATAAACCTGTTCATTTTTTTCATTTTGCATTATTCTCTCTTCTCATTTTTCTCTCGTCCTTCATTTTTAAATCCCCAAAAAATGGTTAATTTTAAGTACAAGACAACAAGGTACTGTTTGAATAATTTAATGCTTTCAACTGGTCCTTAAATGAATGTCTTTGATTTCTCAGTCTTCAGAATTCATATCTTCTTCTTACTTAATTAACAAACTTGACTAACCAAACTAATTCATCCTTACACTATAAACCTAATCTGTAATGTTTGAAAGTTAACTTGAAAAGTTACAGTAGTAAAAAAAAAAGGTATTATTTTTACAAACACTTCATCACTAAATCAATAAATATCATTTGCTCTCATGAGTAAATATTCTTTCCTGCAAAGAATTTAAGTTCCTTACCACCAGATTTCCTTAAAAAATAAAACTGATGTTTCTAAATTTGCGGTAATTGTTAAAGATAATTATAACTTCCATAAATGCATTGTGGAAATGAATTTATATTGACAGATTTATTGACTTTGTAATTCAATGAAAGAGATCAGTTTCAGACATGAAAGAAAAGTGCATAGATTTTTTTGTATTCAAAATGCGTCTCTTCTCCAGTCATTACTAAGAAAGAAAGTGATCTTTAGTATTTAAAATCAATTCTAAAACATTGATAGTCTGCTTTCATTTTCTTTTTGTTTTTATTGTTCATAGAAGTTGAATTTAGTTAGTAATTAAATTGTAATTTGCTCTTCCTTTTGTTTTACAATTCTCTTGAGCCAATTAAATCCATCTGAGCCAAACAGAGAAGACACGGTTTGGCTCAAATGACACTGATCTCTACATCTTAGACTCAATTCACTTACCACCAAAAAGATACACAGAATTGGTATTTGAATTTGAAACAAATGAGATTGGACCCTATCCAATAAAACAAAGTCATGTATTTTTAATTTTTGCTTTTGCTCTTTGTGTTTTAGGTGGGTACTCTACTCTAGTAAAAAAAATATTTTTATTTCTTTTGTAAAGAATCATTGACCTCATACAACTTAAATATGCTCTAAAGAAATTTCTACTTTGCATTGAGTTCTTCATCCATAACAGATAAATCAATTAGGCCATCTCAGAAAATACAATTTCTGGTACATGAATATCAACATAGCGCAAACTTTCACTTACAGTTAGATTCACTTATCATAAGTAAGATCTTCACACTGATACTGACCTCCAGGAAAGCAACTCACTGTGCCATCTTAGTCCCATGTTTTCCACTGACATGAAAAGTGGAATGATTATATTGAATTGCTAAGTCTGCTGCTTTAAAAGTTGGTTCCCTATATCATGCAAGACATTTTATTCTCACTAGAATTTATCATGCACATTAATAAGTCTACCATTCATTTGTCCATTGAATATTGCTGTCACATCTTGTCTGATGCTTCTGCTGTATATCTAGAGATTCTTGAGAAAATCCAAAGAAGAATCTGCATTGTTATTGGTCTTGACCTGCCATCTTGGGTTCAGTCACTTTCCCACAACCATAAGATAGCTTCTCTGTGTCTTTTCTATAAACACTTTTCAGGGTAAAATTAGAGTTTCCTACTCAATCGCAAGAAAGGTTGCTGCAAAGATCTAAAGTTGTACAGTATCAGACTAGTGTTCGTAGTAAAACTACACAATCTCCTAATAAAGGCCATTTCTTTATAGAAGAAAAATATTATCCAATGCTGCATGTAGTTCTGGCTGGGAATATATGAAAGAATCTTGCTGCCCTTTAAAATCAGACTTACACAACACTTAAGAGCCACAATCTGAAATGAATTGTCTGATTTAAAAAAATATGTGTATAAATAGAAACTAGAGACACCTCCCTTCTCTTGAATATGGTTAAAAATGTGGTTGAAAGCCTGTAAGGACAATAAAAATACATGTATTAATTTGTGATAAAATAAAACTATGAGTAAATCATGTAGATTTTAATATCTTATAGAAACCACTGCATAAGAGATAATTTTAACAGTTAAGGTCTACCATACCAGGAGTCAAAGCAAAGCTATTTAAAGATCTTCAGTTGTAGCAGTTGTTGTATTGGGAATCCATTAATGCTTCCTCCAAAAGGACTCATCCAGAAAATGGCTTCTAATGTTACCTGTTAACACAAGACCTTAATACTCAGCCCTGTAAGTGATTCTGTCAGAATTGTTTCAGTTGAAATATATGTCATTACAGTGGATACCATTTCTGCAAGCCACAAAGGGACCACGGATTTTGGTCTCAGTAAGTAGTCATTTATTTTAATCAAATTTTCATGAAAAGGAGAAAATATTTCATTCTGATTTTGCACATCTGGTCCTACAAAGTGGCCATTCTTTGTAACTGATGCTACATTTAAATAGAATGTACTGCATAGGCATATTATCTTATATATATAGCATATATTTTATATATTATTAGATGTAAAGTCCCAAATCATATAAAAGTACCAAACAGCTTTGGTCAATGGTTATAAGTATTTGGAAATTGCAATGGATTTAGACTAGTGACTTTTGTTTCCCATTAAGATCACACTAACAAATCAATGCTATTTTGTCAGTTAAACCAATACTAGCATTTATACTATCAAGTTAACATTTCTTTTAGAGAAAGGTAAGGTAGTACTGAACTTTTATGTAATATCACTACTCCAATATAGCAGTGAATGCAGGACAATCTCCTCACAGATGAAATAGAGACTTGAAGCAACAGAAATATGGTTCTACAGAAGGATGCTGAGGATACCATTTACCGAACATGTGAGCAATGACAAAGTTCTAGAGACGGTGGCAACAAAAAGTCACTCATACTCAGGGAGATACAGTTAAGATTTATGGAACACATAATGAGGAAAGAGGGCTTGGAAAATTTAATATTCACAGGACAGATTGAAGGTAAGAAAACCAAAAGAAAGAAATACACAATCTAACTGATGAGCTTGAGTGAATGGATGGTGGGTGTTATATAGAAATAAAATGTCGCTGCTGACACTTGAGTTTGAACATAGATTGCCAGTGAGCAAACACAGGCGATTCCATTATTGAATTAAGTAGATCATGTGACAATAGAGGAAATGCATATATGTAGGAACTTGCATAATGTCTAAATGATCACTATTTCTCTTCTATCCTCTATTACTCTACAGATCACCATTTCTAGTCTATACTATTTCTCTACACTATTCACTATATTATTTCTCTATTCAGATCACTATACGGATTGCTGTTCGAGAGAGTATTATTGGGCAAGTACTGTTAGGTGTGAGTGTTATTTGAAGATGTCTGACACCAGAATTGTTCAATGGCATACTATAGTTGTATCTGCAATTACAAATGAGCAAGACGAAAGTGACAACTACAATGAGCAAGACGAAAGTGACAACAAGTATTCGTTGGCATCCCAAAAGTGGCAATGAGTGTTCATTGAATCACAAAAGTGGGGCAGGGCTTGAGAGAGATGGCAAAAAAACAAAAGTTATCTAGAGCAGCAAAGGACAGGAAATCATACAGTGTCATTATCACTAACATCCTGAAGAGATACAACATATAGAATAAGAAAAGTGAGCTGAAAACTATTTGAAAAAATATTATAAATTGAAAGGACGATTTTGGTAAAATGGCTTGAAAAATAATAAATTTCCTGCTGAAATGCAATGTTGAGGATTTACCCCAAACCCATTTTTACCATCCCTAGTTAAACTTAGTATGATTACATTAGAAAGGAGAACATATCTTATGACGTCTCAAGCTCAAACAAAATCATCTTCTGTAAAGATGTGGCATTCTCACATTGTGTCAAGAATTTCAAAAACACAAGCAAAGGTCAAAGAGCACACTGTATGTAAAGAAGTAATCAAAACAAAGATGAAGATATTAATCAGAATAATTCATAGAATAACAGAAAATACTTTTAATGATAACACAAGATTGTCTTTTTCGAAATATTAAATAAAATATTACTTTCTCTCAAAACATTTTCCTGCAAAGGCATTTTCTTCTCTTTCTGTTTCACTCTTTTCTTTTTTGCCTACAATTTCTCTCATTCTTTCTTTCTATTTTAATCTTGACTTCTTCATTTCCGAATTCTTTTATTGTTTCTTTCCTTTTTCTTTCTTTACTGCTTTCTTTCCTTTTTCTTTCTTTACTGCTTTCTTTTTTCTTTCATGCTTCCTTTTCTTCTACCTCTTCTTTTTCATTTCCTTTCATGATATTTTCCTTTTTCACTTCCTTTCATGCTTTCTTTCCTTCTTTTTCATATCATTTCATACTTTCTTTCTTTTCCTGCTTTTTCACTTCTTTTCGTTCTTTTTCTTCAACTTTTTCACTTCCTTTCATGTTTTCTTTTCTTTTTTCATATCCTTACATACTTTCTTTCTTTTTTCACTTACTTTCAATCTTTCTTTCCTCCTTCTTCTTTTTCACTTCCTTTCATGCTTTTCTTTCGTCTTCTTTTTTCATATCCTTATATATTTTCTTCCTTTTTTTTCACTTCTTTTCATTCTTTCTTTCCTTTTTCTTTTTATTCTTTCTTTCCTTTTTTCACTTCTTTTCATGCTTTCTTCCCTTCTTTTTTACTTCCATTTATTATTTCTTTTCTCTCATTTTACTAACACTTTTCCTTCTCTAATGTCTTGTCCTTGATTTTGTCTTGCTTTTTCTCAGAAACCAGATTTATGTGCCTTGTCTATTCAGGATGGAGGAGATCATGGCTCTCCACAACTTTCTGTCCCTTGTATTTCTTAATAAACTTTGTTTTTCTATCATTTCTCTTGAGCACTGTTCCACTAAGCTCACTAAGTATGTTATGCATTGTTTCCCTCTTGCTCTCTGTCCTGTGAGTATCAGATTTTCCAAGTCCTCCACCCTCATTATATGCCCCAGAAACATCAATTGTCTCTTCCTGATGTTAAGTATTAGTTTACTTTCAGGTTAGAATTGATGTAATAGCTGTAAAACAAAAATAAAGAAAAGTCAGCCAATATTTTGAAACAGTAGGAAATATCAACAAAATCCTTTTAATACGTTCTCTTTGTTAAATATTGAATTGATAAACACATTGATTGTGTCTCAGAAGAAAGAACAAAAATTATCATTTAAAAAAATGAAGAAATTATAAATACAAATTCATAAATGTATAAAAATAGGATTGCTTGTTTATTTTTTGCTGTGATACACAGAAAGAAACGCTAATCTGTACAATGGAAGTGGAGTTCAACAAAGCTGTAAATGATCCTCAACATACAACAAAAAGGCTTGATTTATTTTTTCAAATTCTTTGATGACGATGAAGTGACAAATGACCCTTGCAGGGACAGAATTAGTGCTGGATTGCACAAGAAGAAATAACATGTAAACAAAATGGTTGATAAAATGCCTAACTTGTGTTCTTCAAAATTGTGGTACATTGTCAACATTTATTGTCTAATTAAAAAATTAGGGTAAAAACCAAGCATTTAAGAAACACAGATTTCATTGTACTTAGCCAGATTTATATTTACATCTGCAGACAATCATTCCATTAGATATAAACATGATTTAAGATGGCAAATGCCTTATCATTTTTTATTAAGTTTGTAAACATGATACAAGACAGCCAATGCTTGACTCTTTTTCTAAGCTTAGCTTGTCAGTTTCCAGTATTTAAAATGGTTTTCCAAATTGAATACTGTTCTTTGATTTATTGGTGCTTAAAAGAAACAGATTGTATTTCAGGAAAAATTCCTCTTCTATCTTAATTGATTACTATTTTATACTAAACTGATTAGCTTTGTTTGTATATCTACATTGAAAGAAAGATTTTCCAAGAGAAAATTATTTATGCCACATTTTAAAATTATAGAATTTATTCAAAACAATTATTAAAAATATCATTTTTGAAAAGATATAATTTCTTGTCAACCTAGGAATAAGAGAAAAAATATGGGATGTTTGTTTTCACATAAAATTTCCTTTCAGTCAATTACTGTAAGAATGTTATGAATTGTATAACAATTTGGCATTTATCTATGTTGTTCAGATAAAAAGGAAATCTTAAGTATACTTCTCTTTGTAATTCTCTTTATTGAAACTTGTCAAGAAGATGCAAAAAATGGCGAAAGCCAATCCACATTCACAAATACTCCATTTACTCTTCAGTAGAGTATTCAAAATGAGTTCTAGCCAATAAATGTTAGACAATAACACAAGAAACTGTTCTCAATTCTGTTTTTCTTTAAAAATTGTATTTTTAAATAAGAAAATTTGCCAATATATTTTTTTCCATACAAATGTTTAAAAAAAAATAGTTGTGAACAGTCACGATATATATTTTCAACTTGCTTCATGTCACGGTATGACAGTATTTCTAAAAAAACTAACCCTAAGATCATGAAAATGCAATAAAAGATGTAATTTAACATGACGAATTCTGTCTTTGGAAAAATGACAAAACTACTGCGTGATGGCAGTGCCAGGTTCAACTGAACTAAATCATGTTTTTAAATGTCTCCATTTTTTTTTCCAACCTCTCATCCACCTAAGCTGAAGATCATAATATTACTACCTTATAAAGATCTTCATAACCAGGCTCTCAATTCTGAGAAAGTTATTAAAAGCCTAAGGATAGAAAAAAAAAATAAGAAGAGGAGGAGAAAATAAAATGTAAAGAAAAAAGAAAAGAAAAGCCTCGAGGTTGTTACAGGGAAAATACCTAAAATCATGATTCAAAAAAGTACTTTTCTTTTTATCGGGATTGGATTTTTATTTTATTTGCAACTGAATGGCTTGTGACTGACAAGTGAAAAGAACAAAAGATAAAGGATAAAACTATTAGTTTTGGTGTGTAGCACTCAAAAATCTTGCTTTCAGCAAAATAATCAAGACCGAATGACTGGTACAAATAAAAGAGAGTCAAGCAAATATTTAACCTTGAACAGTTTTTGATACCAGAAATGAAACCAGTACTCTGGAATTGGAATTTAAAATTCTTCTCTAATCTTTTTCATTTTCTCTAAAGAAGTATCACTGTGATGTGGGTCAGATTCACTGATTTAGTCTTCTTCTCAAGTGTATAGAGGATAAAAGAAATGTACCAAAGTTCTTAGTAAATTAATCTATTTATGTTATAACTCCTGCCTTGTATATTTCTAGGTCACCCTTGGGCAAGGTATTGTTTTTGTCTGCCTCCCTCTGGTTTGCAAGAATGTTATCATAATTTAAAACCTTTCGCAGGTCGTAACCATTGCAGCTAATAAATAATTTTGTATTGAATATAGCAAAGAAACCATTTACACAGGGTTCAAATCTTTCATCTGGCATTAAAGCCTTTTTTCTATGCCCGCTACAAATGAATGACTAAAATATGTATACTGACAATTGCTTATCTCAAAAATGAAATAAAAATTATTGCAAAATCTATACAAACCAACCATGATAACCAAATTCTGAAAATATCTGACAATATAAAAGCTCCGAAAGAACACAACTGATGTGGATATAGGAGTTGGTTAAAATATATGTCACTGTCACATCTAGTGGTGATGAATTTAATTTCTGGATCAGGTAGTAAAGCACTGGCATCACAGGGAAAAAGATAACGCATCAATCAACAGATATCCCATATCAGGCAAACAATGAACACCTGATGATGCCCAGAGGGTAGTTGACTGAAACGTTGTATCTATATTAATGCTTATAACAACCAAAATGAGAACAATGCTTTAAATTAAGTGAATTATATTAACATCAAAAATGAAATACAAAATTATAAATGAAAAACTTTAATAAATATCAGAAAAACAAAATATTTTATAAGCACATAAACATTTGTGTTAGTTTATTGAGCAGAAAGAATATTAAACTTCAGCCCTGGATAATCTGATTGTCACAGGACATCTTGAAAGCAGGAGGGGATAGAGGAATATATAATAATAATAATAATAATAATATATAAAGAGGAATGATAAATTTTTTTATTCGTCTACGCATTTGAAAACAATGACAATATTTAATATCAAAATAGTAAATACTTTATGAGTAACTTACCTAATGACCTTGTGTAAATGGATGGCAGAACAGGATTAGAGGTGATAATGAAAAGATAAAAACTTACTAAGAGCTAAAAAGGAAAGGAAGTTATGGAGGGCCATGTTCGACTACATCCTGAAGGGACATGGCACATAGAAGAAGAAGGTTGGGTCAAGCTGTAAGAAGCAAAATCTGACTGTATATAAATAAAAAGGAATGATAAATTTTTTATTCATCTATGCATTTGAAAACAATGACAATATTTAATATCAAAATAGTAAATACTTTATTTTAGGAACCTGAAAAAATACAGAACTCGATAGCTGTAGTTCTGCAAGTTTCTTTTATAAAATTTTAAGTTTTCAGGAAGGCATTTCTTCTTCTTCTGTGTAACTGCTGAAAATTGATTTGACAACTAAATTAAAGAGAGAGCAAAGTAAAAATCTATTTCAGATGAGGAAATATTCTGCAATTAAAGGAAAATGGAGAATGAATCAAATACAAAACAAAACAAAATCAGATTTACACATAAAAAAGAAAAGAAAAAGTGAATAAAACAAAAATTAAAAAGAAAGAAATAATGGATTTTTTTTTTAAAATGTGAAAGGTTTGTCTATGCAATAAAATAAAAAAAAATATGAATCATTAAAAGCATAATTAAAAGGATAATTTAAAAAGCTAAAAATAAAGACAAAATAGTTGTGGGAAAAAAATTGTTAAAGAATAAAAGAAAAATACAATATAAAGTTAGACAATGTTTTTCCATATATAAATTAGGCAAAAAAATCTTTTCGTAAAATGAATTGAAGTTTGCCAGCAAAAGTCTTGAATAAATTAGAAAAAGAGATAAAATATAAGAATAAAATCAAAGGAAAAACCTAATAAAATGAAAATAATATTGAAGAGTTTCAAAGGAAGACAATCAGGAAAAAATAAAGAAAACATTTAAACTGAAATAAGTAAACTTAAATAAAGTAAATGAAATTTAAGCACATTTCAATGATTAATCACAAATAATAAAAATATATACGGAGAAATTAAGATTGCAAGTAAAGTAAGAAGAACTAAAATAGTAACACAAGACAAATGTTTTAAATATTACGAAAGCATAAATAAAATAGTAGTTTGGGAAAAAAATAAAAATCAACACTAAAACAGGAAGCAGAACAGATGAAGGTAAAAAAAATTAGAAATGTAAATTAAGCTGAAATAAATTTCAAAACTAAATGAAACCTATCATAATAATTTGAAATGACTGCAAAAGAATATATAAATGATATTAAAAAAAGGAACAGAAAATATGAAACTGTTATTAATGTCAGTTAATGCTGAAAGTTTAAATTGAATTTAAATTTCTCTTTTCTAAATTTCTCCATTTCATCAGTGATAAGATCTCAACCAAAAAAACGGGGTCATCAGGAACAAATTAAAGAATCTAAAAATAAAGATTGACCTTTAAACTGAGATTATTTCTTTTCCAATTTATAATCACTGAAGTTATACTGGCTTTGATAACATTTTGCTGAAGCTGTAAAATTTTTTGAATCTTAATATTACTTAGCATTGCCCAAATTAAAAATAAGTCATCATGAAAAATTGTTAGTTTATTAAATGTTTAGCAAACCTTGTGTGAACACTGTTATTGCTGTTAGAATGATGAAAAATAATCAAACACTAGACGACTTGTAAATAACACCAGATGTAACATACCTGGAGTAGGTCAGCTGAAATATTGTGGTAAAAACAAAGATTAAAGAGTAGATCCCAATTCTGTTGTTAATTATGACATACGAATGTTCTCAGTAATGAAAAGAAAAAGAATATGTGGTGAATTACTTGCTTTGTAATGTGCTAATCATGTGGAACTGACCTAAAACAAGGACAAACAAATTTTTCTTAAACCTTCTAAAACATAACATGTATTCTCGTTTTACTGTCAATCATCAAGATTTAGTATTTTTAATAAGTTGAATTCCCTTTGGTCACAAATATTTTCAATGATTGGGCTCTCAGCACTAAAATCTTCAAAAATGCACATTTGGGGTTGATATTTCGTTGTTGTCAAGACAGCAAACAGGTTCACAGACACAAACAACTTTTGTTCCAGGCCTTTTGAGTTGTAAACTACACATTTGATGTTATTTTGGCACTCATTGTGACAAAAATTGACAAGTTACATGTGACAATATATTCTCCTCCTAATAATGCAACAAAAAGAAGACAATCTTATGCCAATTAATTTTTGTCACAACTTTGTTGGATTTTTCTTAACATCTTAACTGTTATCGCAAACATTTAAAAAATTTTTCATTGATCAAAACTATTATTAAGACAAGGGTTTTCAATTTTTTATTTTGTGGGTTATGTAATTTACTCACACTGTCCAATTTAAATATAAAAAAATGCAAAAACTTAATTCCTACTAAAAACCACAGCAGCCCTGATGTCTACAACATCAGTATGTTTAGTATTTAAAGTAGATTTGCACTCAAAAGAAAGAAGCTGTCTTTCACTTTTGACTGAAAGAAGGAAATCATGTTTTGAGATTCCACATTTCGTTATATAAGAACATTTTCTACTTTCATGCACATGCATCTTGTGGAATATTCCATTTGAAGAAAATTGATACGTGACAAGGAACCCAAAAATATTGTATTCATCTTGTACATATATAAGTATGTACTTTAAATATTTGTTTGGGATTCAAACAAAATTTATTCTTCTTATTAAAAATTCATTATTATTCACTATTTCAAATTTTATCCTTTAAAATTTCATTCAAAGAGAAATTTTACTGCTTTATGATATACTTTTTATTGGCTTACTGATTGTTGTTGTTGCTTAAGACATGGCTTGTTTATAAATACATCTATTATATTCAATCAATATTATCATTGAATTCTAAATCTTCTCGTAGTCTCTCCTTACACACTTAACTTCTTTAGTTGTAGTCATTGGAGTGAAGGACAATTTAAATTTCATTACATATTTTCTTTTCTTTGATAACATGAAGTTGCTTTCATCCTTGCTAGAATTTTAAGGCTCTTTCATAAAGTATTATCACTTCTCATCAAAGAAGTATCTGCAATGCTATCAGTCCAGACCTGGCACCTTGACTTCAATCACTTTCCCGTAGCCATAATGTAGTTTCCCTGTGCCTTTTCTATAAATATTTTCATGGTAACTATTCTTTCTTCTTTGGTACCTCGACTTTATGAATTTAAGCACAGTACTTGATTGGCAGCTAGGTCTCATCATTTTCCAATTGAAATGGCTAGATGTAACCCTAAGTTCTATGCTAACAGTTTCTTCTCTTGCACTTTTCACATGCGGAACTTTCTTTTGTACTCTTGCTTTCCAGTCAACTTTGATCTTCAAAAATTTAGATGCAATATCAATCGTTATCTTTTGTCTCTTAATTTCTGTTCATTTAAGGGTCTCTCTCTTTAATAATGTTTTTCTTTTTCTCTTATTCTTTCACACTCAGTCTTAGTGGCTTTATGGCCTTGCTTGGGGTGAAATGATGAAAAAATATCAATCCTTTTTAATATTTGGCAGAAAGAATCATATCTGTCATCCTTTAATATTAGTAATTTTTGTTAATTGATATCAACAGTATTTATTTATGATGTACCTGCTAGTATTATAAAATAATTACTCTCCACATGAATTATTATCATGACAACATAACAAAAATATTTGTTCCTTCTAAAGTTTACTTCAACTATATACTTCTAATGTCTGCCTAAACTCTGAAATTTTATTTACTATTTACTTTTTACCTCAATAGGAGTAGATAGGTTTGCCTATCATCCAGTTCACACTCCTCCCCAGTCTTTTGAACAGAAGTAGAAGTTTATCCTTTGTTTCCTGTTTAGGATTGGGTTTCCAGTTCCTTCTAAAGGCTTTGCATTCTCTTTCAATCGCACTTGCATCTCAGCGGCATTATCACCTTGCATGGGGTGAATTGATTAAAAATTTAAAAAATATCTTTATTTAAATGTATTGTTTTAAAATATTCATCTTTTTTTTTCTTAAACTGCTAATTTCTTTCAGTTGGTGTGCCATGTTGAGATTTTTATTTACTATGATTTGGTTACTTGTTGCTCAACCAAAAGCAATGGCCACCAAAATTTTCACATAGAAATGTCATCATTTGTAGAGAGGTAAAAGGAGAAAAGAAATAAACTTGAACACGTTGATATTTTCATGTATTTTTGCATAAATAATAAATGATTAACAAAAGAGAGAAAACCTACAAATGTGTACACAACTGAAAAAGAAAAGAAAAACATTAAAACCTAGCTATTAGGAAATGTGTGTGACTGTGTGTGTGCACATGTGTGTATACATGAAGGAAATGCAGTACATCACCAGGTGATTAAGTTTCTCTAGAATGGAAGACTTTACAAGTTTTCTACATCAATTTAAAATGAAAAGAGTGAAAAGAAGAAAGAGAAGCGTATGTTCAGTCTTTTATAGTCCTTAAACAGTGCCAACTAATGGGTATCTTGGAAGACCGATTGGAGAGTAGTATCCTCAATTTCAGAACTCTTCTTTACAGAAAATAAATAAGCAATTTCCTCATAAAAACGTTTGTAGATTTATATATAAAAATATATGAGAAAATTCTTGCTGTAGGATCTGCTAAATTTTTAAAGTCTCATTTATACTTTACTTTAGTGATTATTCTCTTTTAGTGACCATTTTGCCTTTTCAGGAAACACCTTCTTCAGTTGACAGGCAATGATTTTACTTGAAAATATCAAACTATTCTTCTTGCATTTTTTTACAAGATGTTATGACTACAAAATGACAGAAGCATTCAGTTTCTGCTTGCATATATTTTTGAAGTGTTTCTCATCATTTACAAACCAGTGTAATTGGGCAAAAGTGGCTTCATCAAGAGCTGCATCACATGGGATGTACAAAATGGGAAACATGATACAGAATAATTTTGAAAGTTGAAACTAGCTTTTCTCTCTCATTAATGATGGTTCTCTGGACTTCAGAAAGAAGACTGGATGTTTTGCCAAATACTTCAGGTTGTTGACTCTCCAACAAAAAAAAAAAAATGACTCAAATTCTGTATTATGAAGTCTCTTTCATCCTTGATTGCTGATCTGCAGACAAAATGACTCCATTAAATAAGAAGGACTGATAAAATTAGAAGGATAAAACAATCCTAACTTGAATGCAACAAGACTGGAGAGTGAAATGATTTGTGTAAAAATCTTTCATACTCAAACTCTATGTTTACTCTGAAGTAATGAGGTATTGTCGTACCTCATGACTGAAATAGATTTATGTTTATTTGTTCAATCCTAAACCAGGATTTTGAATGCAAATTTTCTAGGCAAGCAGATAGACTTTCGGCTTTCTATTGCAGAATGCTAAACTTAGTTAACTCTTGTGGGGCAGACCCTTTTACACAAGATGGACTCATCCAAAGTATACTTATACTGACAGAGAGAATACCTGCAGGTTGAGATATGTTGAGTCAGGGGGAGAGATACGGAGACAGTACACAGGGTGTTCACAGAGAGTTATACGAGAGTCCGGAGAGAGAGATAATTATGGCTTCACTTACAGAGACTTGTACATATACTTTCTACTAACCCACATTCCTGGACTACTCATCTTCACTTCAAGTCTGTATTCTTACATTTAATACACTTATTTTTCTATCTCAATTACTGGCGTTGTTTATTTATTTGTGCAGGATTCCATTCCCGGAATCCACAACATTAACATTAAAACGTTTTTAAGAAGATCTTAAACAAATGTTTTGTAATTGCACCCTGTTGATATAGCAGGCTCTTGTTAATTTATTCTTTCCTTTCCTAAGATCAGAAGTGTTACCACAAAGAGTAATTGCACTTCATATTACTCTAGGTAATGAGGGTTACTTGGAACTGCCCATCTCCTCTTAAGTAACATATGACAGATTGTACTGATATATATGGTACCATAAGAAAGCAATAAGCCTCACTTGATATAATATCAAACATCAAAAAGGAACTGTCTGTATGTAACAAAAGAGATGTTTATCCATAGCTGGTGAGGGAGATGTAGGTGCATGCCGTTCCCAAGGGCATTAATGCAAAGTATATGCACACAGTCCCGGCTAGATTTTGAAATTGCTTTGCCAATTCCATTCTCTGTTTTCGTTTTTTTAATAATAATGTTCACCCTGTACAAGGCCCAAGAGCCACTTGAGGTAGATGGTTACAGAGTAAGAGGCACAGTTTTATGGGGATATGCGGGGAAGATGTTTCTTGGAAGAAATGTTTAATTTAGTCAAAAATAGTAGCATGTTTTGATAGTTCATAAACTCAAGGATTGCTAGCCAGGGGCCAATTGCGTCAAAAATTTCTACCAGGGTAAACTTGTAAAAAGGCCTTATCAAAAGGATCCACTTAATCCCAAATCAAAGTCAAAGGAATCAAATAAAAGTAAAGGTTTTAGGTAAATAAAATGTTACATCTATTCAATATTGTTTTATTTATTTAAGTTAATGCAAGCATTATATTTATTTATAGTTTTATTTATTTATAGTTTTATTTATATTTATTTATTTATTATGTATTTATTTATATTTATATTTATGTTAATGCAAGCATAATACGAAGACTACAAAATTTTAATAATTTTATAATAAAAATGAAATTTTTTTTTTTTTTTTTTTTACTTTTTTCAATTATTTCTAAAGTGATGAACCATCACTTTGGGGCCCACTGGAAAATTTCCCAGTATCCAGGTTGGCCATTATATTATTGAAGTCACTTCAATTGATTTTATTTCATTATCATGTTTCTATCTTTAGTGTTTTTAAAATTTTCCATAACTATGAAATGGATTATACAAGCTTCAAATTAACAATAACTTGCTGGCAATAAATTGTAATGCTTAGATTGGACATTATCCTATGAAGAAACATTCAGCATAAATTGACCGAACAGACACTATTACTTTTGGTTGAAATTTATAGAATCTTTCTCTTAAAACAGTTTTTCTGAAAAATAGGTCTCTCAAGTTCTATAGCGGTTATCGCTCTTTCCAGTATTGATGGAGTTACTTTTTCTTAACCTTTTGTTTGAAATGTCAACCTCTTGATTATATAATTATTTTCTCTTCATGTTCCATCCATTTTAGTTGTTGCTGCTGTTGGAAGTCCTCAAGTGATAATGTACCATAAATTAAAGGGAAATAGAATCATGTAAACTTCCATTTTTATTACTTACTAATATCGTCTTTGGAATAACAACATTTACAAACAATTTGAACTATCAGAAACTGTTTATATGTATTACATATTCAATTTTATTTTGCCGTGAATTGTCTTTTATGGGAAATTTAGTCATTATAATATTTTTAATATTCTTTCATTGCTTTTTGGCAATCTAAATAATTTTTTGTCTATCTTTGTATTTAATTTTAAAAAACCTCTTGGTTACTCTATGACACAAATGTTAAAAACTATTGCAAGGACTGTTTTCGTTTTAAAATTTCAATTTGTAACTCATCTAAACTTTGTATTAAGACAAGAGATTTATCTTGAAGAGATTATATCTCCTTTTAGAAAAAATCTTGTTTTTTAATAAACAGTAAACCAAAATGCCTAAATTTTATCCCAAATGATGAAAATTAAAGAAACTTTTGCCAACTTGATTCTAAGTTTAGGTTTTTGCCTAGATCACTAACATTTTTTATCATTGATTTTTCTTAATTCTATATTTTCTTAATTGTTCATAAAAATTTGAAAAACTGCAAGTACAATTTATTCACAGTTTCAATAATTTCCCTCTTCTTTATGACTTTAATCAAATAACTAAATGGTTGTTGGATTTGATCACCACTGACAGAATCTTGAATCTGAATAGTTTTGCTACAGCAAAGACTTTGAATGAATTAAATTGGTGACCATTTCAAATAAGGTTCAACTTCTTTGAAAAAGAAGTTATCTGATAATAAGTTCTTTCCATAACCTCCTGCACTGAGAAAGAAGAGGTCATTTACTTAATAGAATATTAAATTGTATAAAAAGACACTTACTCATGAGATATTGTCTGATCTCTTTAAACCTTTCACATCTGCACTGGGCACAGCCCAATAACCAGAGCACCAAATTATTCTCCATCATTTCTGAACACTTATTCTCACGCTACCAAAAAGTGCAAATTCAGATTTGATTTTGGTTATATTTAATGAAAAAGACATTAAGTTTATTCCCACTAATCAAGAAATGTCATGCAAGCTTCTAAATCATTTTCCAGTGTTGTAAAAAAAATACAAAAAAAGACAAACAAAATACTTTAATGTTAGCTTTCTTTACAAATCACTAAAATATTTAAAAAGTTTCTGCACATTCAATTGTGATGAGCTGTGAATAAAATATCAAGACTTTGTAGTCCAACTGAAAATAGAAGATCACTGATAGTTCTTAGCAGCTCAGGTTAAAAAAAACAATAGGAATATTTCTCTATGTTATTGAAAATAGGAACCTGTTGATCATTGGACTAAAATTTTTTGTGGTGTTTGACTAAAAACATTTGGCTGAGTTTGCAGCTGGCCATAAGAGTTCATATATTTTTGCTTTATAATGCAACAAAAAATAGTAAAAAATCTTTGAAAAATGTCACCCTACCTACAAAAAGAAACTAACATTTAATTACAGAGTGTTAACTAACAAATCAGATAAACTAACAGAGGAAATTAAACGTTAATCTAATGTTAGCGTTATGTTTTAAATTTACTGACAGGATCAAAATTTTGAACATTTTATTTGAATATGATATTCCCTTATAAGGAAATATTTAGCATGCATTGACTGAGATTAGTTCTTGAATTCAGAAGTAAAACGTCTGCACAATGAATCATTAGATTTGCAATAAGCCCAAACCAAGACAGTTTTACCAGAAGATAGAAATTCGGTAATTGCTCTTTCCAGCATTTATGGGGGAGGGGTTTCCTTTCTAACCTTTTGTTTGAAATTGTGTGGAATTTCAACATCTTGATTATGTACTTTATTTTCTCTCTGCATTACATGTGGTATGCTTTTTTTTTTGTTGTTGTTGCTGTTGAAAGTCCTCGAGTGATGTGGTTTCTGTTATTTGGTACAGTTCTTTTTTAGTGATTCCAATCCACTTTGTTTCAAGGAGGATGTTCTTTGCTAAAACGTCCAGTCTTCATTCTCTTGAAGCTATTTTTAATCATTGATCTGAGAAAGCAGTTGTATACAGTTATGATTGCTTCTAAAGTCACAAAATCCTGAGTGGACCAAACCAGACCACCTATCTTTATTTTTATGAAATCAGTAAACAAAGAAGGGGCAAAATTTAGCATCTTTTTTTTCCAGCTCTGACTGTGGAATAGTCACACATGACATACAGATTTCTGATTTGATTGAACAAATATAATGTAATTTTCCAAATACTTTAAGTGTGACTAATAGAATTCTTCATTTTAATGAAATGGTTTCTTTATTTCAGCTGCATGCTTGGATACTTGGCTGTGAACCTCAAGGGACAGATTAGTCCCAGAAAATACCATGACAAATTTTGTGGTGAACTGCTACCTCCTGAGCTAACAAGTGAGAACCCTCGACTGGTGCTCATCCTTAATACTCATGGAGCTGTGCGGGGAAGGGGATTTCTGGCACGTTATGAATTCATCACTGGTGAGTAGAATCAAATTTTCTTTTATTGGGCTGTATTAAAAGTATTTTCTTTTTTTTATATAAACCTTTGCTTTTTGAAGCCTTTGTCCTGTGCAGCATATATCTTTTTTTACTATATTTCAATATATGTTTTTTTAATTTTTAACTTGTTGGTTCCTCCTCTAACTTTTCTTTTTTAAACATAATAATTTTCACAAATTAGACTCATAACAAGATCTTAATACCACAGTAAGCTTTTAACATACATTTAAATGGTGATTAAGAACTAGAGTACCTACTACAATAGACAAATGACACTGTGTTGATTGCAGCCTCAGAAAGGAAAATAAAAGACAGGTTTTGTCATGAAAAGAGACAGCCTAAAGTGCAAGTTATGCATTGAATACCTTAAAATCTTTCAGGTGCAGAAATTTAACAATTTGGGTAGTGTAGGAACAAATGAGAAAATGTGGTGTGCTATTCAAAAAGCCTGGATGTATATTTTAAGGAAGAAAATCAGGTAAATAAAGGCTTTCAAATCATCCCATACCAATGTTCCTAATCCAAAATTCCCTCTGCCTAACACTTTTACATCACCCATAAATATATATGACATGTATATATTTTACTGTTGTTCACCTTGTACAAGTGCCACTCAAGGTAGAGAGTTACTTAATTGGATTTTCTAATCGTGTATAGGGAGAGAGCAAGTGTTGCATTTTATGAGGATATGTAGGGTAAATAACATTGATTCTTGACTTGAATAAGTTAAGAATGTAGATGTCTATTCCACATTGCAGGAGTTCTGGAAAAGAAGAAGTTGAGTACAATATATATATATATATATATATATATATATATATATATATATATATATATATATATATATAAAATATATTTGATACACCATAATATGAAAATATTACGTTTTAATTCTTATTTTTCAACTTTGAACGTTATATTAAATTCAGGTGACCAGATTTAGAAATAGTTTAAGTATGGTTTAATTTATTCCATAAAAATTTGATTTATCTTCAATGTTTTTGGTAAAAAACAAACAAGCTAATTTTGTATATCGTTGTATGATGAAAGTGAGTTCCTCACTGCCTTATAGTTTTGTAATGACCTCAATTAAACTTAGTAATTGATGTTATCTCATCATGATGTCATGGCTACCCTGTTCAGCTTACAGTTTGTTAGTATTATTATAAGTTCAATCCTTACCGAGGGATCAACATATGAAAACAAAAGCAATTATTGAATTTTCTTTCAATTTATCTCAATACATACCTCTATCTATCTCCCTCTCTCATTATATATATATATATATATATATATATATAAGAGAGATAATATGTATTGAGGCACATCCATCCCATGACCATCTGTATATTTTTTTAAAATAAACAATAAGCTATATCTTGTGCCTGATGAGTTGGGTAATCAACAAAACTCAAGTTGCACACAAAATGTATAGGTATATGTGTGTTTATTAACATATATATCTTAGCTCTGTCTAATCACATTGAGTACTATTATGTCTCTACCTCTTGGCTAAATTTGGTAATTATTTACTTGCTTACCAACATATGCATGCCAACACACGTGTTTATGGTTGCTAATATCTAGTTATCTCATTTACCTAATATATATATGAGCAGGAGGAAGAGATGCAGAAAAATAGGTTTTATATCTCAATAAGTGATTAGTGAATCTTATGTGTGTCTATATATACATACATATAATGATTTGATATACATATATAAATATGTATGCATGTACATGTTTTTGTCATGCTTATTCTGAAATTAGACATTTTGTTTCGTGTATTTCCTTTTAATATGCAATGCAGAGATGTAAATGTGTTGGGTCTATCTAATCTTTCAAGTTTCATGAAAAATATCAAGTTAAAAAAACAAATAATATGAAAAAGTCACTTGAGGGGGAGAGAGAGAGAGAAAGAGAGAAAAAAAGGTACATGTAAATAAATATCAACATGAAAGTTAGGTGAAGATCTTTTTTTCAGATTTTTTTTCCTTGTAAGTAAATGGTTTCTAATTACAAGATGAGAGAGAGTAAGATTTGAATCGCAACAAAATCATCTTCCAGAATAATTTTTTTTCAATTTCCAAGTCATTTTGGGGAAGATTTTATAACGTTTTTTTCTTTTCTAAAAAATTTTAATCGACTTCAAAAGCATCTTCTTCAGCAAATGTCTACATCTGAACACATTACATAATAATAAAAGGCAAAAGTTGTTCATGTTTGTTTATTGCAAGAAGTATTTTTCTCTTCTTTGCTGCATGTCAGGGAAATAAACAAAAAGTCTACCAATAAGAATAGTTAAATCAAAGTTACCTAAGAAAATGCAGTAAAGTGCAAGATGTCCTCACAGGGCAAAAACACAAAAAGCAGAACCAATGAAACTTTTCTCTCTCCTCATTACAACAAAATATACAGATTCTTTATTTACATTTCTTACATTTATTTGCTTTGTTTAACTCTTTCGACATTCATCCCTTATTGAATATTTCACCAAGACACACATTCAGTATTTGTTATATCAAATATAATAACTTGGTATATATTATATCCCTTTGGTATCAAAGGGTTACTATCAAATTATTTCTTGTTCTTTGGTGCCGCTGTTTCAACTTAATTATGTAAGAAAATGGTAAAAGCAAACATTGAAAATATACATTGTCTTTTATTCCATTAACCTTTTTGACTAATACCTGTATTGCATTTAACACAGTGTTTCAGCTGGTATGTTCTTCAGCCTTCATTAGGTAAAAGTTTCATCACACAACATTTGACTATTGCAATAGTTGTTTCCACCAGATAGAATTTAAAAAATGTAAAATGTCTTCAAAGTCAAATGTCTTTTTTTCAGTGCTACATACAGATTTACATTGAATTTTGATAAGTGTAATGCACATTTATTTTTATTATCAGCCATCATTATAATTCCAAGCATTCCTCAATATATGGATGATTCTGTGTGTGAGAGTACTCTCCAACATGATACAAAAAGAGATCAGATGCTTGCTGAAGCTTACACAGTACTTTCTTTTAATCATTTTATCACTAGTAACATGAAATTTTAACATTCAGTCCTGTGATTCTGTTAGACGGTTGGTTGCTCATAGAAGAAAGAAAAATGAAGAAAAAAGATAAAAATCTAAGTACCGTATTTTCCAGCTTACAAAACATACTTTTTTTTTCCTAAAAAATACCCTGAAAAATATGTGTGCATCATCCAAGATGAATGTGAGGCAATGCCCAGGCTCAAGTAGCTTGTATGGTCACCTAATTGGCTTGACTGATAGGGACATGGATTTACATGTTGAGTCATTACACTATAATGTTATCTAATTCAGACCTTTATATGATGTAACCTCAGTACTTTGATGTTAAAGTATTTCTAAGACAATAAACCTTCCTGGAGCCAAGCCACAAGCTTAAACAGGCTGTTTACTAGCTTTCTGCTCTCGACTAGTATGTCATTGACATACAAACAAAATCAAATGAGTGATTAATGTAAAAAATATGTGGTGCCAGTATGTGAGGTGAATGTGTTTTTTTTTCTTAGAAATTTCTTTCCAATATTAGGGTGCGTCTGCCAAGCTGGGAAATACAGTAACTTTACAAGACTGGATATAAGGCATTACAAAAGGCAAGAGTTCTTCAGGTTTGTTTATGGCAAAAAGTATTTCTGCAAGGAAAGCTGACAAATATATCAACTGTTAAAAACAACAAAGATGAAGATAATAGTGTGAAGCAAATTCTAATAAGTGGATGCAACATACATTTGAGAAAATCTATAAACTACATTTGATAAAACATTGTATTAAAAACATCAAAGATAAAGACAATAATTGAAAAAAATCTATGAAATAATAACAGGAGAGTGATTCACCTTCTTGAGTTAATGTTTTCCACTGACATAAAGTGGAATGATTATATTGAATTAGTTGCTAAATGTACTGCAAGTAAAGTTTGTTCACTGTGTCCTGCTACACAATTTTTCTTATCAGAATATATTTTACACCTTTATAATTCTACCATTTAACCATGCATTGAATATTGCTACCATATCTGGTCTGGAGCTTCTGCTATGTATCTAGGGATTCTTGACAAAATCCAAAGAAGAATCTGCAATTTTATCAGTTCTGACCTGGCATCTCAGCTCCAGACACTTTCTCACTGCCATGAAGTAGTTTTCCTGTGTCTTTTCTATATTTTCATGGTAATTATTCTGAGGAGCTTTCCTCTTTGGTACCTCGATTTTACAAATTTAAGGGTAGTACTAGATTAATGGCTAGGTTTCATCATTTTACTGTTGAAACTGCTCAATGTAACCATAAGTTCTATGCTAACAGTTTCCTCTCTCATCTTAATTGTAGAACTCTCTTCTGGATTCTTGCTTTCCAGTCAAATTCAATCTGCAAATAATTTAAATGCAATGTAAATCATCATCATCATCTGTTTCCTTAAACCTTTTCTTTTATTGTACTCTCTCCTTAATAATGTTTTGTTTCTCAGACTTTTTTATTCTCAATAACCAATTGGATCTTAGTGGCTTTATCACCTTGCTAAATAAAACTAAGGATTTAAGAAAACCAGAATAGATATATATGTATACCAGTTGAAATTAAATGCAATGTAAGTCTTCAGCCTGCAGTTTTACTATCAATTGTCCTATTTCAAAATGAAAAGAAACCCAAAACAAGAGTTGAAATTTTGCTCATAAAGCCTGTATATGAACTTAGCTGCATTTAGTCTTTGCAGTTATTTTTCCTTTCTATAGAACTAGGATCAAACTGCCTGCATATGGATAGAAAATGAATTCAGTAAATGCACAAAAATAGAATAAGGTGTAAGGCAAAGGTGTGTCTTCGCACTGAACTCATTCAACCTTTACAGTGATGTGATCCTCAGAGAATTAGAGGTTGTATCAGGATTCATTATTGGAAGCCACAATCTTAACAACATTTTCGAGGCTTTTTTTAATTTGTCAAAAATAACATAAATTCTTAGTAACATTCAAGAATTACATACACCTGAAGAAGGGTAAGTAAACATTGGCTGAAATGAGATAAAAATATGAATGATCATGTTTTTATCATATATTATTATCATTTTGTATTATGAGACTATTATTATTATATTATTATCATTTTTATTATTATTATATTATATTTTATTATCATTATATTATTATTATCATTTTGAATTTTATTACGAGGCTCAGAAATAATATTCTTTCTCTCTATTTTTTTGAGTTCTGTTATCATGAATTTTTATTAGAATGTAGAATTAATTAATATTAAACATTTCAAATACCTCATCATATGGATTAGTTATAATCAGTTTAGTATAGGAGATAAGGAAAATGAGTACAGTAGAGGCTACATTAGGGATAACTTTCGCTAACACTACAAGATGTTAGAAAACCAAAATGCTAACAGAGTAACTTGAGTTATGCTCTTAAATAGCCTCATCAGATCTAGAATCTCATGTAGATGTCATGCAATGCATTCAACTCATGTCTAAACTATCAGCTATATACAACTGTTTTTCTCAGCTCAATGATTAAAAATGGCTTCAAGCAAATAAACCTTGTAAGTCTTAAAGGAAACCATCCTTCATCAGATCTTATAGACTGGCAATACACAAAGAATCTGTACCAAATAACAAACACATCACTTGAGGACTTAAAATGCATACTGCATGTAATTAGTAAATAAAATAATGATATAATCAAAATGTTAGAATTCTATACAACTTAAAACAGAATATTAACAAGAACGCATACACCAATACTAACAAAAGCAATAACAGTTTAGAAACTTATTTTCCTGTTGAACTACTTTAACAAAAATAAACATAAATATCAACCAAAAGTAATGATAAGTCAATGAATGCTAAATGTTTCCTTGAATGGAAACAACTAATTTCACCCTTACTCAGACAATCTGTTTATCATTGTTAGTAAGCAGCATCAATTTGAAATAGAGAATAGATTCCAACAATATCTGAACTCATCACCATTTTTCCTCAAGAAGCTTGTCTCTGTGTGAAAACTGCTTTACTACTTAAGCTATAAAAGACGTGTTACAGGAGTTCAAATTTAATTAAAAGGCAATCATTCTTTATTTTTCTTGAATACTCAGTAATGAGATGTGATAAAAAATAAATGACATTAACATTAAAATGAGAAAATAATCAGGAAATAATAACAATAATTAGGATAACTTCCTACCTACCATTCTGAAAGAAATCATTCTGACCACTTCTTTCCAATGATTTCTGTCATCCACATCTGTATCCAATTCTTCCATTTTGATTCTAGTCTCATCTATGAATTGTTCGATGACAGTTCCTGTCGATCTACCTCTTGATCTTTTCTCATAATTTGAATCACTTACTATAAAAGCTGATGTACAACTTCTTTCCAGCAATGGCCACTAAAATACCCTTGTCTTTCACCAATTGTGTTTGCAATCTTTGGTAGGTTCCCATAGGTTACACTCAGCTGATATTTAGTGCTGCTTTCAAAAACCAAATGTACAAGATCTGATCAAAAAGTATCAGGACTGTTGCTATGAAAATGGAGCTAAAGTATGCAAATCAAAGCCATTTGGCATTGAACTAAACTATAACACATTCTCATTCACTTCCATTGTTTATAGCAGAGCTCGGAAGGAAGGAAGTGCAGAGTGTGGTCATCTCACCAAACTGCAGAATTTGCATCTCTGTAACCATTGGTTTGTGCAACAGTTTTTGACCAATTACAACATTCGCCAGTTCAGACAAGCACCATATTCCCCATATCTCCTCCCTTCTGACTTTTTCCTTTTCAAAAATCAAATCCCACTTGAAAAGAATGAGATTTCAAGATGTCAAGGAAATCCAAGAGAATCCCAAAAAAGAAATTCCAAGAATGCTTCCATCAATGGAAACAACACTGGATAAAGTATGTGGCTTCAGAAGAGAACTACTTTACACCAATCCCAATACTTTTTAATCAGACCTCATTTGGATCGATCGAGATTTTGGCCAGTAATTTTGCTAATGTCCAGTTGTTTGAGGAATGTTTCTACTATTGACCTTGAAACCTTTTTTCATTTTTGATTTTTCGATGGCATTTATTTTTTATATTTATATCCATGCTATTTCAATTCTAACATTTGTCTTTTTTATGAGAGTGTTCAACCAATCTCAGATATTAAAAGAAAAAAAATCATCCACTTGATTTGGATTGTCACCTTTGAATCTTATTCTGCTTAATAAAAAGACATGAATTTTATTTTTATTTTCATTTATATGGAAATGAACTTGTGTAAAAGCAGCAGCAGATTCTAATCTGAGAAGCAATAGCTGTGAGAGATCATCTGCAAAATCCGTGTTTTTGATGGGGTTTCAGGGTATTGACGACCTTGTACATTTCTAGGTTAAACCCAATACTTTTTCATGTTTAGTCGCAAGTATCATTCTAGAATAGTGATGAACATAAATGGGGCCAATATGTTTCCCTTGTCAGAATAACGAAAATTCTTATCTAAGAATTTCAGTTAACGATTGGAGGAAGCATTAAAAAGAAATTATCAAATTACCTCAGTAAAATATAAGCTCTGGTAAAAAATGCAATAATAATAACAAAAATTGCAATATGAGCACTGCTAAAAAATGATTTCTGAGACATTAAGATTTAGAAGTCCCAAAAAATGCAGTGACCAGACCCAAAGAGTTGTGAGTTCATTACCAGGACACATCAGTGGTAAACCAAAAATCTTGGAGAGTTGAGTTAAAGGGAAATATCTGAGACATCTGGAAGAAGCATGGTGCATGGAACTTGGACAATCTACCCCGGTGGACTAAATAAAGGGTTTGGTTTGCAATTCCAATTTCCAAAGTAGGCCGTGAAGGTAGTGAATATGACAATGAAGGTGAGGATAACAGTCCGAATAATGTAAATAATGCAAGTAATCATAGTACCTCATCTCAGAGATATAGGCAGATACCTAAGTACTATATTACTTATATACTTTTAAAATCTCTTGCAGTCATAACCTTTGACAGCTGTAAAGTATTTTTGTAATTTTTTTTTACTGATGAGTATTTGATACAGAAATATTTTGAACTTAAAGACTGACTAAAATAAAGAATGTTACAATTCTCAAAACCAATTTGGAATTATTTCAGAAGAAATATAAAGAAAATAAGACAACATTCATGAATTACTTATAAAATTTATTACATTCAATACAAGGAAGATGGCATCCAAACAGGTGCATAACATTAAAATTGATTAATATTTATATCTTCACTATTACAAGATGTCTGGGCAGTGTCATAGATATGGGAGGGAAAATGGAATCAGGGAGGTGACTTCAAATTCTGGACAAGTCTATTGCATCGACTCTTGCTAATTAACCCTTGGCAGAAAGAATGAAACACTGTTTCCCATACACTCATTAAGTTAAGCAACATTGAGCCAGGTCAGTACCTAAATGATTGGGCATACCAGGTAAGGTTGGATGTGTGGGTGGTGTAATGAATAATGGCTTGGAATTGTTAATCAGAGAGTTAAGTTCTATTTCTTGTTGGGTTCTTTATATTCACTTATGTGCAAATACCCTTGGAAAGGTATGAATTCATGTCTTCTATCCCTCAGCTGTGGGTTAAATAATAAAGCTTGTATCACTAAGTCATTATCTAAAAAAAGATTTCTTACAATCTTAAAATATTTTCTGGCTTTAAATAACCTGCAATGAGTTGATAAGCTGTAAAAAATGAATCAACTAAATCAGAAAAACAGTAAAGAAGTTAATCAGGTTAAAAGGTCAGACTGGTCACTCAAGCCTTGAAAAGAAGGAAAACTGGTTAGGTTAGTTTAGTTTAGTTTTTCCTTCTGCTTGTGCTGTTAGGTATCATGGGGAAACACAGTCATCTGTCAGAGGCAAAGTGAGCGGCCTGGAGGAGAGATATCTTGTGGGCTCTAAGAGCATCTGCCACTGAGTCGCTCCAGCATCTTTCTAGTCTGCCTCTTGCTCTCCAGCCAGAGTACCCGAGGGTGTATGCTCATAGAGCTGGTTGGTTGATAGGTATTCGAGTGAGGTGTCTGAACCACTTGATCCTCTGTCATTTGATGTGTTGTATGTTTGGTATTGCTCCTACCATATTACCTCTTACCTGATCTTGTCTTGCCTGGTCTTGTTCACTGCTTTCCTCAGGCATTTCATCTCACAAGTGATCAGTTTCCTCTCAATTTTGTTAGAGGCCATGTCTGGCACTGGTATGTCAGCGTTGGTAGAAAAATGGTGTTGATGAGATTTGCTTTGGTGCTCATGGAAATGCTAGGATGTTTTAGAAGAGGAGCAAATGAAATGGAAACCATAGAAAAGTAATGGGAAATCACCCTATTATCTTTCCCAAGTTAGGAAAACTTGTTAATAAAGAAAGGAATCTGGGGAGAGTCATGATTGCCTATGTTTTTATTCATTACAAAAGTACAGTTTTCAGTTGTCTTGTCAAATTTTCTCAATGTGACACAAGAAGAGAGTTACAATTTTGCACATACATAAGTTTTGAAGTAGTTAATTAAGAAATTGCCAATCAAATACAAACCTATGATTTATGGATGAGTTTGCACTTAATAACTTTAACTGCAACCAATGAACCATTCTATCATTGGTAACATTAGGGGAGCAGTTCCTGCAAGCCAAGATTTAATTCATATTGACTTTATTGTTTGTTCAAACACATCATAAAACAACACAAGACAATAGCCTAATGCATGCAAATGATTCAGCCATATTGATGATATTTTCCTTTGATAAAAGTTTATTAATAATTCATTTCAGATTATTATCTCTTCAAGGTTTGTTCTCAACATAGAAAGTCTAGGTATGCAGAGTAGCAGAGAAGGTAATTTCTCTTCTACAAATTTGATTCTATCAGTTGATCAAACATATATCCTCATCATTGTTGCTTTTATGACTGTATGTCAGTCGCTGCATTCTTCTAGACTTTTCAAATGTATAATTTCTCAAAGAGGATAGGCTTTTGCTATATTCTATAATTTGATGCCTGAAGAGCCAAGATTCTTGCAGGTCCACCACTATCTCTAGTTCTCAGATCCCAGAGTATTTCCAGGTGATGGATAGAACATTATCATAAAACTTAGAAAGTTTATAATCTTTGTCTGAACAATTTTTGGAATGATCATAATGATTCATTTCAGAATTTTGTCAAAAAAATAAACAGAAACTTCAAAAGTTATATTATATTTTCAAATTTAATTTAATTTTCTTGTTCTGCATTTTTTAAGCAAAGAAATAGGCATAATATCAATATTTGATTTTTAAGTTAGGCAGACTTTACTCACTTCGAAGTATAGCTCTAAAAAATCTCCTTCCTCTCATTTCATATTGGACTAAGCTAAATCATTTTGAATACTGATTTTCAAGTCAAATAGAATATCTCTACTTAATGGTTTACTGCAACGTGATCTTTCTCCTACCCTCATAAAATCTTTCTCCTACCTTCATAAAATCTTTCTCCCACCCACAACAATATTTGGCCTCATACTGTATATGTTGAAGTTAAATTAATGTTAATTAAGTTAATGTTGAAGTTAGTAAATTTATCAATATATGGTCAAGTTTAAAAGTTTAGATTATTTTTATAGGAAAAAACAGGATGATTAACTCTTCTTGGAATATTTCTATTGTGCCAGACTTGGCTAAGCTGAAATTAAAAAGGATAATTAAAAAAAATGTATTGTGATCAAAATACTTACATTTTTTCCATCAACATGAAGAACTCATACTCAGGCCCAAATTCAGCATTTTTCACTTTGATTTTCAAGGCAAATAGGAACTACTCTCTTGGCACAACATAATTTTCCTTCCCCAAGTAAGCCTTGTGCTATAACAAACTAATATATATATATATATATATATAAAAACGAATGTGCAAGGTAAACTTCTTGGATAATTTGTTTATTTGAAGTTGATGGAAATGGAAAGTGGAATTAACTCAGGGGATGCTGAGTAATAAAAAAAATGTCCAGAAAAGAGTTTTATCAAGTCTAGACATTGCACACATAATTTTTTTAACAAAGCACATTATTTTGAATCAATGTTTCCCTAAAAACACTGCTGAATAAATATTTGCATAAATAAAAGATAATATCAATGTTTTTGAACCACAATTTCCAAATAGAAACTGTCAGAAAAGAAATTCCAAACAAATATCAAATATTGAATATATGGACCTTAGGTTACATTTAACATTTGAATTACACATATATCATGATAAATAGAGATATCGATATACATATTTATATATACATATATAACATATAATATTGCTTACAAATAAGTGTGTTTATACCATTAATTTTTATAAAAAGTTAATTTTCTTCTAAACGAAATGTACCAGTTTTTATTATTTTTTGAGGAACTCTACAGCATTTGAACTCTACAGAATATGAATATTTAGCAGTAAAAAACAAACAAGTAAGGTTGCTCCTGCAAAAGAGTGTTTTATATTGAAGTCTATTTTGAAACCAAATTTGATTTTTTCTTTTTGACGATTTAAGTAAACACAGAAAATAGAATTGGCAAGTCAAGGCCAAATTTCTACCTGCTCTGTTATATTCACTTTCACACTGATACCCTACAGAGAGGCACGAATCTCTTGCTTTTCCCCCCAGTTATGGATTAAATAGCAATATAGATGGAACACTTTAGTCTTGGGTAGCAGCCAGGAAAAGTCAATTGGAAGCCATTCCACTATCTTTCTAAGAAATCATGGCAATTCAGATATTAAAAAAAGAGTGTCTGGATCCTGAAGAAACATGGCATTTTTAAAATAAAAATATTATTTGCAAAATCAGAACATCGAGTTCACAATGAATATGCTGAACTGATATTGAGCAAAAATATCCTTGCAAAAATTGTGCAAAATCAAGAGAAATTGGAGTTTGTACAGAAACGGTCGGGTGAACTCTGAAAGCTGGACCTCAAGTTCTATTCATTATATCAGGAGTTTGGTGCATCAAGATCCAAGAAAACTGGTAGCAGATGTTTTGCTAATGATATATAAAAAAAATGTATGTTCTTCTAAAGTTTCAGTTATAACAATTAAATGCTTTCTAAACAAGAAAGGCTTACATAGCTGATGATGGAATCAGAAAAAGCTACTGAATCTGAGACATAATTTTGTTTAAAATTTGCACAGAAGAATAATGATAATATTTCAAAGTTTTGTGATATCAAAAAATGCACCAATTTAATGACCAGCAATGTGTTTAGCATAATCATGTTGGGATATACAAAGTTTTAGTTTGGTTTGGTTTGGTTTGTTTTACGGCATACCAACCTCAATGGGTTATTTAATGCCGACAAGATTTTTATTGCTGGTAATGTTTTTTCCAAAAATCTATTGCCCGTAATATTTTTTTTTTCCAAAAATGAATTGCTGGTAATATTTTTCTCGTTCAAAAATGTACTGCTGGAAATAATTTTTCAAAAAAGTATTGCTGGTATTAAAACCCATTTTTATATTTTTATAGTGTTTTGACTCTTTTGTGGGGTTAACTATTTGCCCATAGGTGGGACCCTGACATGTGCTATGACCTGAGAACACCAGAGATTAAGAGGTGGTTCCATGCTCCTCATAATCTCCTAATCAAAGGCCTTGCTGTCAGATGTAGTTTATCGTCATACCTAGGACAGCAAAGTGTTTGATATCAACGGTTGAGCATCATGGTGGCAACATTAAGACCTAGAGTTTTAAGTACTGCTGTTGAACTGGGAAGTTGCATTTCATTGATGGAATCATGAATACTTAAGATTATGTTATAATATTGAAAGGAATCCTGTTGCCTTCAACCAAACACTTGGAAGAATATGTGTTTCAACATGACAATGGTGCTAAGCATCTCATTAATGAAACAATAAAGTTTCTAAAGGAGGAACAGGTAATAGTGCTTACTTGGCCAAGCATGTTTTCTTTATGTACCATGTCCCCTCAGGACGAATATGATCATGGCTCTCCACACTTTCCTCTCCTTTGTAGCCCTTAATAAATTTTGTCTTTTTGTTATTTCACCTAAAACTTGTACTGCCATCCATTTACTCAAGCTCATTAAGTGAGTTATGTGTTGTTTTTCTTTGTCCCTCTTGACTTCAATCTGTCCTGTAAGTATCAAATTTTCCAAGCCTTCTTTCCTCAGTATATACCCTAGAAATATCTCTTTGTGCCCTTTTTGTTTTCATTTTCTCTAAAACTTCTTTGTAGCTCACATATTTGCTCCATGGTATTGTCAACACCCTTCTGTAGAACCACATTTCTGTTGCTTAAAGTCTCTTTTCATCTTTGATGACATTGTCTAGAATTCACTACCACATTGGTGAACAGATATCACAAAAGTTCAGTACTCTTTTCTTTGTTTCTAACAAAGCTTTTCTGTTTCTTAATACTCTGCTTAGCTTTTGAAATGCATCTTTCTCTATCCCAATGTGCCCTTGGATTTTAGTGTTGCATTTTCCATCCTTCCCAGATATTTAAATTTTGGTATCTCCGATGTGTAATTTGCATTTTGGGCTTGTCTCTTTGCTAACAACAAATTCATTCTGTTCTCTTGTAGTTCATGTTTAATCCTTTCTTCTCACTTTCCGTCTGTAGGGGTTCTTGTAGTTTTCTTTCCATGGCCACTATCAACACGGTGTCATCTGCATATCTTATGTTGTTAAGATTGTCATTGCAAATGATGAATCATAGAAGGAATCTCAGAATTGCCTTGCTGTATGTCACCTGATTTAAATTCAGTTGTGAAATATAATTAAACAGAAAGTACAAAAACAATGCTCATCCAACAAGACAATTAAAAGACTATACTGTTGAGGTTAGAAAATATTGAATTAGGTAAATGTAATCAAGCCTACAAGTATGAGTAAAAAATAAAGATCTTCACAATAAATATTGATTTTTAAATAATTCTTTCTTCGTTTGTTCACCCTATGTATTGCTATTTCTGGAGATAACATTTTCGAACTGTACAGTTTGGTAATAAATAATACCTAATAATATTCATTTTAATTGTTAAATGTCTTACTGTAATTAATAAAATACTAGTGTTTGTTAGAAGAATGTTTTGTTTTAATATTTAATGTACATGATCATGACTCTCCAAAGATTTTGTTTTATTAACTGTGAACTGCCAGGCATTCTTGGGAAAGATAGGCAAGTGGTTTCTTTTCCATGGGTTAGAATTCAAAGTTTCAATTTTCTTAGACTGTCACCAATCTACACATCTATTTAATTCATAGCTGGTGGAAAATAAAATTAACATTTTATAAAAAGAATTGGTGAGATTATGGTGTACTTATTTAAGGGCAATATTATACTATATATATATATATATATATATATATATATATATATAAACAACATTTTAGTGAAATCACTTGTTGATGTAACTAAAATTGTTTCACCTATCACACATACCAATACCCCCACACACACTCTCTCTCTCTCTCTCTCTATATATATATATATATGTATAATGTAAAATGCTTTGATGCCAGGAACTGTTGTTTCTTTCTTTACATTATTTATAAGAAATCCTTCATTTTGTCAATGATTTTCAAAGTTGTTTACTGCCTGACAGAATTAATCAATATGATTATATATATATCCTAAAGAGCCAGGAACTACCTACCTAAGTTTCATCTAAATGGATCTTCAGGGTAAGCTGACTCTTTAGGATGTATATATATATATATATATATATATATATATATATATATATATATATATATGCTTTCAATGACTATTGCGAAGCTCAAAATTTTCAAACTTTTGAAAATATATAAGTTTGAAAAATAAACAAAAGTTTATTTGGTCATCTATAATTGCTTTTTGATTGAACTCTGTGCTTTTTTAAAAATTTTCACAGCAGATTGATTTTTGTTGATTTTTTTAGATAATTTCCCTTATGAAATTCTTCAACCTGACACTGTAATAATTCTGTTTCAAATTTTCAAAATTTTAAAGTTAATAATATCAGGTTTTGTTTGATCATGATAATTTTTCTCAAACTTAAAAAAAAATACTTTTATAACTTCTAGACTACATTTTGAACAGCCACCATTTTGGATTCATTTCCCATCATTCAACTGTTTCACATCACTACCTCCAGCAAATATCTTTTCAGGTGAAACTAATCAATGAGAAATCTTACTTTCTTACCAGGTTTGAGTCACTTACACAAAATGATTATCTTTCTTTTCTCATCATTCTCTTTTTTTAGAAAGAATAGAAATGTGCTTCATTTAATTAATTTTACGTTCTCTTAAAAATAATTATTCATCACAGCAGATGTTTCACTTTTAGTTCAGCAGTTTTTATCCAGAGTTCATTAGTCTCAACATTTAAAAGACAGTCTTTATTTTCATACTTACAGTTTTATCAAAGACAAGTGAAAGGAGTGTGAGAACCCGACTGGTGTCAGCTCACAGTCAGATTTCTTCTTTCTTTTTTTTGTTTGTTTTTAACATGATAAATTATTCTGTTGATAAAAGCTGAAAATAATGACTTTTTTAGCAGTAAGTGAACCATTGGCAAAATGAAACATCTGCTTTGATCAGTAAATAGCCAATAATTTGGTTATTTACATATTTCTCATTTTATTAAGTTGTGTGGTTGGCATAATGTTTATCAGCATAGGAAATGGAAACAGAAGACAGAGTTCAAATTGTGGCTGTGTGATCACTTTTCATGAATACTCTTTCTAAAGGCATGAATTTATCTCTTCCAAACCACATCCGAGCTGTGGGTAAATTGTAGGGCTGATTGCATTCTTTAGCCTTGTTTGGTAATAAATCTAGAGGGAGGAGGAGGCGAAGAACTCTGAACTCAAAACTGGAGATGACAACAGGAAACTACTCCACTATCTTTCCTAAGAACAATTAAAGAAAAGGAGGCTGTGCCAAGGCATTACATCTGTATCTTGAAGGAATATGATATTTAAAAAAAAATGATTTTATTACATATTTTGTTAAATGTACCAGTTTATTATTTAAAAGTTGCCTCCAAGTTTTATAATAATAATATAGTTAATTAAATACACATGCACACACACACACACTCTCTCTCTCTCACACACACACACATACACATTTGAAAGTTTTGAAAAGTTCTCAGCTGGACCAATTTCCACAAATCTAACCAAATGACTAAATATCAGATTTTTTTAAATTAGTCCTGTCTTGAACTTATCAGCACATCCTAGTATATATATATATATATATATATATATATATATATATATATATATATATATATATATATATATAATTAAATCAAGTGGAAAAGCTTATAGATGACATGTTTTGCTGCCGTGACCTAGTGGTTTCAGCTTCTTCAGGTCAGAATGTTTGTAAGGAAACTGTATAGGGATTTTTGAGAATAAGAGGGGCAATAAATTAAAGTATCTTATCAGGTCTGAAACCCAGACACCAGAAACTGTTTATATAGAGTATATATATGTTAACAGTAGCTTCGTACTGTCTAAGGTACATTTGTAGCATCCCCAGTGATCATAAAACTCAGTTCAAAATTGATGGTCTGACAAACTCCCTTGTTCATTTATTATCTTGCTAACTATTGCTACATGACAAGGCACTTAGTTATTTATTAAGCTTAGCTTAGTCTGGTACAAGGTATTGCAATTAAATGCACTATTGCAGTAGTATAAGTCTAGGAGTTTACCTTGCTAACTACAACATTATTGTGTGACAAGTAATGTACAAGAAATTTATTAGGCGAGTAATTTAGTACAAAAAACACACCTTTAGGTAAAGGATATTTGATTTACAAGAAAATGTGAATTACAGTGTAACCCGGATATAAGAGACCCTGATATAATTTAAACCCGGATATAAGAGAGATTTTATCTGGTCCCAAATTAGAGCCTGTGTTAATGTATATATAATAGACCAAACCCTGATATAAGAGAAACCCGGATATAAGAGATTTCTTCTCCAGTCCCGACAACTCTCTTCTATCCGGGTTACACTGTATATTCATAATATTTTGATGTTTATCTGTCATATTTTTCAAGCAGAAATTAAAAAATACAAATTAAACTGAAGACTACAGAGATAGAAAATCTATGATTGCAATGTTCTATTTCTAGCGATAGAAATTGACCAGAAATCTGTCACACCTTTATCTCTTATTACAACTGACATGAGACATGACAGCAGATTAGAAATTGAAATTTCTTTTTCTTCAGATGATAAATCCTGAAGAATTTCAGTGAGTTGAACTCTTATTGCAAAAAACAAAAACTATTATCTTATTTTTCAATGTGTGTTTTTGGCATAATTCTAAAACCCATATATTCCAACAATCTTTTTATGTCTATTTTCCCAACAGACACATCAAAGCTTTGCAACATATATATATATATATATATATATATATATACATTGATTTGACATTTGTAATGTAAAATTGGTCTGGGGACCGGCGAGTTCACTTAGATAACGTATTGTCACATAAGATGACACATGATCGGTTCCTTAACAGATATGTAAAATTGGAGTCTTTTTCAAAAAATGAAAAATTTCAAAATGGCTTCATTATCCCAGCCTTTGTGGTTTGTACTGATTAATCAGTTATAGGACAAAGAAAAAATATCATGTCATACTTAAGATATATAATCTGCCTTTAGTTTGTGAAAACACATTTTTTGTTGAATATCAAAACAATTTCAAATCAAAGAATGGGAATAAAAAATATTGTGAAGTAAAAAGCATCAAGATAATAACGATTGTTCATTATTATTTCAATTTATATTCTTCACAGAGGCATAATTTTTTTTTTGTAAAAAGACAGCTATTTAAAACAATTACAACAGAAATCAAAATTGTTCTACTTGTAAAATACAATATTGAATCAGACCTGAGAAAGTTTTCAATGAAAACTTTTCGTTTCTGACAAGTACAAATTTCTGACTTTTATTACATATATTTGATTATTAGTTTTCACTACTTTTTTGTCCTTTTAGTTCACTGAGAACAATGAATTTCTCTGATATAGAATACAAACTTGTATCTCAGCAGAAGAAAGATCTTTTTATTACATTCTTGCAGTTTCATTCAACAATCAAAGAATGGATCAACCAAAAATATTGTGATAAAAAACAAGCAAAAAGACAAATTTGTCAAAAACATTTGTAAAAATAAAACTACTTGTAAGTTAGAATCTCAAAAACTTGAGAGATTTTTATTTGTTTACAAAACAATTTCCACAGCCTGATTTTTTTAGACAAGTATTAGTCCCATTTGTTAATGGAATGGTTTAATATTAAAGAATATCACAGAAAGTCATTCATAAATAAATAATTGGGTAAGTGTTCATGTTTTAACTGAATTCTTTCTATTTTGACAACTGTTAACATGAATCTGTTTGGTGTTTACTTTAAATCCCGTGTTTCAACCAATTCTATTGATTCACTCAATAATGAGAAAACAAATCAACACTTCTTTTTAATCATTAATGAAATTAATGACTAAAACTTTTCACCTCTTGAGTAGAAACAAACTTAAAAACAAACAACCGGAGCAAAAAAATAATCTTTAAAATTTAACAATCCATCATTAGCAAAAAAAGCTAAAATTGTACATTGTTTTGTTTAGCTTTGTAAGTCGATTAAATGATTGAGTATATTCAGAAAACGGGCGGGAACAATCCATATGTTTCAAGAGAAATAACTTTCTCTTTGTATATACCTCTTCCCTTGAGGATGTGGGTGGTTATAGCTCTCCATAGTTTTTTGTTCTTCTTTTGCTCTTGGTGGTTCTTTCTTGTCTTTGACTTTTCGTTCTCTTTCTGGTGCTTTTTCCTTCAGCTGTTTGCATAAACTTTTCATTGTTTTTTTTATGTTTGTCTTGTTTTGATGTGTCCTGTGGGTTTTAATTTCTCCAAACTGTCTTTTCTCATGTTCCTCAAAATTTCAATTTATAATTTCCTCATTTGTCACATGGTATTTTCAGCATTCTTTTGTAGAACCTCTTTTCTTTATTTGTGACAAAATTATCCAAAATTCACTGTCATATAAGGCTGTAGACATGCCATCTTGCATACTAATGTTATTTTTCAATACCTTAAAATCTTAATCAGTTTTGAAAAGAGTTTTTTTGCTATTCCAATGCACCTTTAGATATTTACACGTTTAAAATGTGTGAACCAATATATGTGTTATGGCAAACTCTTCTACTTCTGGGCATTCTTGTTAATATCATCATTATTATCATTATCATTATTATTATTATTATTATCATTATTATTATTATTATTATTATTATCATTATCATTATTATTATTATTATTATCATTATTATTATTATTATTATTATTATCATTATCATTATTATTATTATTATTATCATTATTATTATTATTATTATTATTATCATTATCATTATTATTATTATTATTATCATTATTATTATTATTATTATTATTATCATTATCATTATTATTATTATTATTATCATTATTATTATTATTATTATCATTATCATTATTATTATTATTATTATCATTATTATTATTATTATTATTATTATCATTATCATTATTATTATTATTATTATCATTATTATTATTATTATTATTGAGTGTAGGACTACCACAAAAGGAAGTGAGATTGGGCTACAAATATACCAAAAAAAAAACCCCAACAAATCATGACACTCAGCCAATGTCCACAATAAGGTGACAGGCTTTGATAAAAATGATGTATAACCTTGAAAGTGGGACTACTTAGAAATACCTTCATGTTGGGTAACCCACACTGCTCAGACAGTCCCCATTGAGGGATGGTCCCAAGTATCTAGATGTGATTCCCAAGTAACTTTGACTGCCTCATCCTTCCGATATAAAAAAAAATCCTCTTGACACTCGGCTGCGATGCTCTTTCTTTCACTATACCCACTAATGAACAGACATACACTGTGCATCAATCCCTGAAGGACATGACCAAGGTCAGGCAAATAACAAGCCAATCTGTGGTATTGAATGGCATATTTACTGAAGCCCATCTTAATTCATCAGATGTCCTTGTTAACCTCTCCTGTCACTTATGGTCAGAAGCCATATGAGCCATGCCTGGTCTAACATCAAGACATTTATTTATTTTATTATTATTAATATTCTTGGGGTTCTATTGTATACACATTTCCTTCTGGGTCCCAACCAGAGACCTAAGGTCAGAAATAGCTTCATAATACTGATAATTTTTTGTAAAGCTCTTTGTAATGTGTGAACTGTACTTGGGAGTACAATTTTTTTGTATTTCTTTAAGGCAGAGACTACCAGGAATTCCTTCAATTAGTCTATCAGAACTTTTTCCAGTCAATCCGAGTGCTCCAACTACAACTGGAATTATTGATGTCCTCATGTGTCACATTTTTGAGATTTCCATTTCAAGATCCTTGTATTTTGATAGTTTTTTGAAGATCTTCAAAGATCCAATACAATCTGCAGGGATTGCCATGTCATTAAGAAAGGACATTTTGTTCTTGTGGTCTTTAATCATGATGATTAGCTTTGATTGTTCTATGCTTATTGTAAAGTCCCATAAAATTGTTACAGGTCCTATCTCTGCAACTGGGGTTGGGTGATGTTCATACCAAAGTCTTGCAATTTCTTTTCCATAAAAGTTGTATATTTCCCAGTGCAGATATTGGCCCACTCTATCATGCCAAGATTTATATTCAGTGGTTGCTAACACCGTGCAACCTGATAGGTCAATTATTTCTGGATATTTATAACAGAATCTGCATTTGGGATCAACACAATTTTTCAGTATGTGTGCTTGGTAATTTCGTATTATTATTATTTATGAATCTATAAAATTAGGAAGACTGAGTTATTTGACTGTATTGTTGGCTAATTTCATTAATTTAACATTGATGTTGGAACTTTTCTGAATCTCTTTATTAACAGTCTGTTAATTTTAATTATAAACAAAACCATTAATAAAAATTAAGTAATTAAAATTTAATAGATTGTTTCATAGATCAAAGGATTTACAAATCCAGAGTGATTATGAGAAAAATTGAAATCTGTCAGCCTTCTAGGAAGATCAGAGACACAGTTACTAGAGAATTATGAACACAAAGAAGTTATTATGGGCAAGAAAACAAGAAGAATAAAAAGAAACTACCTAAAGTAGGAACAACTTGATCATTCATAGTGTAATATGAAAACAATATTTACTCCAACTTAAAGTTAATAAAAGCACAAGGCAATAATTGGGGCCATATTTTTGGTGATCGACATTACTGATTTAACAGATTTGCATGCTTCATACTCTACTTTCTAAATCATAGAACACAGAAGGAAAGCAATAATATGAATTGGTAGGTCAGTCAATAAATAATATAATCATATTACTAAATATTTAGTAATAGATTATATTATTTATTTTAAAAATTCCTACTTGAAATGTTTTATGAAAATAGAATATTTTTTCTCTCAATAAAACTGCTTACTTTAAACCTGCAATACATTTCCAGAATATTTGTGCTTTTGCATGCATCCAGCATTTCATGATGTCTGACAATGTTTTCTTCTGCAAGATTTTAAGGTTATTTCTTTTGAAATAAATACATAGAAAAATATGGGTTGCCTGACTGGGATATTTTTTTTATTTTTTTCCTATAAATTTTTGATGAAGTTGCAAGCAATGCTGTAACTCTTGTAAATTTGTTTCTAAATATGAAGATAAAATCCCTTTTTATCTAGACTGTTTAATCATAATAAATCTATTATAGTAAATCAAATAAATGCAAATAAAAGTTCAATGAGTATCACTGATATATGAAAGTTTTTTTTCTCATCCTCATCAGAACAATTTGATTAGAAGACTTAGCTAACAAATATCAGCTTCACCTTGAAAATCAGTTATTAATTTTCATTGTTTCTCATGAAAACTTGTCGAAGGAATCAAACTTACAATTGCAACTTTTATTAATTTGCCCAGAAATAAATGCTGAGTTGAAAATATATTCCTAACAATGACAATGATAAAATTTTGATCAAGAATAATTAAATTTACATTATTTAAATAATTTAATTGAATACATTTTAAATTATTTAAATGAAATGTAACATATCAATTCATTTCTTGCAATTCTGGGAATAATTTTTGATTACATTTAATACATAAATGGATTCTTATTGTAAAAGAATTGTGTCATAATGAATGCTACCTGCATAAATTATAATGGATGATGAAAGAAACAGGTAGAAAAGTGGCTATATGAGAAATTAGTGGGTGGGAAGCTTGAACAAATATCAAAATATTTCATGGACAGACAGACAGACAGACAGACAAAAGCAACAGTGAAAGAGGAATAATGAAGGAAAGTAAGAAGCATGTGAAAAAGGAAAGAAAAACAAATTTTTTCTCCCCTAAAATGAAACATAGCTCTGTCTTTGTTTGCCTTAACACCATTCTGAATGGTCAGTTTCTCTCTTTGGGTGCATATTTTATCAGTTGAATAGTTTTTAAAACTCTTACTTGTTTATCATATTACCAATTCTCTACAATTTACTTTGTTTTACTTTTAACCCTTCTTTTTTATACAAAACATGTCTCATCTTGTATTTATCCAGATATATCTAGTTTTCTTTTAAATTATCACCTTAAATGACTAGATGATTGGGTTTCAGTTCAGCTCTGCTGGTCACATAGAATTTTTACAGTTTTAGTTATTAAATGTCACTACCCTGCTGGCTGAGCAGGGAAGTCACTGTGACGATTCCAACTGTCATGGGTTTTAAATGAACACATTGACCTTGCCACTCTTACTTTCTTCCCCAATAACTGCTATGCTACATGCACAGCCACTTTAAATTATAAATAGACATAAATATACGCTAAATATTGTGTATGCGCATAGATATGAGTAGATGCTTTCATGCGTAAAGTTTTAAAAATGGTTCCTCTTGAAAGAATTCTTATATTGATAATCAAACTCGTCCTTCATTCCAGATTTAGTGTTCCTGATAATGGCACTGACTTCAGATGCTTCTTGTAGAATTAGCGAGATGACACTGTAATATCTCTTTACTTCACAAGAGAATGATTGAATGTACATAGATTCTTAAAACAAAAATGTATTATTATTAATGTTTTCAATTACAGTCAGCATAAGTCAAAAGATTTGTGTTAAATCAATTCATACTGTGTTATGATAATCAAAAATTTATTTATATGAAATCTATTTAAAAAAAAAAAACTTTGATTATAGGTCAAATTGTCTTTAAAGAATTTAACGCCTTTTTTCTGTTATCAGATCTCTTTTGATTTATTTTCTAACTTCTTATTTTCAAAAGTTCAGACCAATTTGTCCACCCTGGGTATGACGCTAAACTACATCCGCATCCAGGGTAAGATGATAAACTACGTCCAACAGCAAGGCCTCTGATCAGGAGGTTTTGAGGAGCATGGAACCAGCTCTTAATTGCTGGTGTTCTCAGGTCCACCCTGACCCGGAGTGGTAGCACCTGTTAGGGTCGCAGCTATGGGAAAATAGTTAACCCTGAAACTGAGGTAAAAAACATTATGAAAGTGTAAAAATAGGTTTTAATACTAGAAATACTTTGTAAACAATTATTTCCAGGGATAAATATTTGAAGGAAAAACAAAAATATTACCAGCAATACATTTTTTAAAATAATATTACCAGGTATACATTTTTGAGGAAAAAAAATATTACCAGGAATAGATTTTTGACAAAACAAAATATTACCAGCAATAAAAATTTTGCAAGCATTAAATAAGCCATTGAGGTTGATAACCCATAAAACAAAAAAAACCCAAACCAAACCAATCAGAGATCAATTTCTGCCATTACCATCATTATTGTACAATAATCATTATTTGCACATTTGAAAAATTAAGCAAAATTCATATCAAATATGAAAAAGGGTACTGAATATAAATGAAAATATATGTGATATTTACTAAATTGATTACGACACACTGTCACAAATATAGGACATCCAGTGACGATCAAATTTACTATCAATTGGAATGACCTGCAAAACTAGCTTACTCTTCTCTGGCAAGGTGCTTGAATTAATGTTGAAAACCAGGATTTTTTTTTTCATTTGATTAAACATTTAAAACATCAAAGTTATAATTACCAACACAGAAGAAATTAAATGCGAGCAGATAGAAAATTATTTAACCATGACAATTAAAAAATGTTCACTAAACAATGTTGCTTGTATCAGTAGAGTTAAGTTTTCAGCTAATTTCTTTCCAAAGCAAACGCAATAAAGTGACTAAAATGCAAGGGGTTACTGAGAGTGAGGGGAAAAAAGGACTAAAATGTTACTGAGGTGAAAAAAGACTCGGATTCAAGGAGGCGGACGATGACAATTGATGTTGCATTGAAATCTTTGAAGATCATAGTTGACATGAAAGCAAGAAATGGGAAGAGAGTTCCACAGGAACCATTAGAATAGAACTTATGGCTACAACTAGCAATTTCAACAGTAAAATGATGAGACCTAACTGCCAATCTGGTACTATGAACTCAAGGTACCAAAGAGAAGGGTTAATCAAAACAATTGCATGAAAATATTTATGAAAAAGGCACAGAGAAGCTGTATTATGCTTTTCTCAGTCTTTTATCCTATCTTCATTCCACAGGTATTAATGATCACCCTTTTCCCGCCATACATGATCAACTATGTTGGATTTAAAGTTCAGCTTGACAAAGAGTGTAAAGATGTGACCAGCTACTACTTAAGTGTAAAGTTAGAGGAATACAGAAAGGTAGTAAACCAAATAAGGCATGAGATAATTGAGTATCAGAGACTCTTAGAGAAAACCAGAACTCCTGTTTCTCTCTTTTTCAGTTTCTCTTCCTTTGCAATATGGTTAGATTTTTTACCACAAAGACACATATCTCACATAACAAATTGAATAGGCGTCATACAGATGTTAACATTTTCATAATTGAAATCAAACAGAAAATTCTATATAAAATAATCTTCACATATGTAATTATTAATATATTTTATACTATATCTAGCTGGCTGTCCTTATGGTAAATCAAGAGACATCAAGACTCCTTAGTACTCTGAAACTCTTCTAGGCGTTTTCAATAAGAAGATCGTCTGGATGATTCCAGCTCTCCCTCTAATTTCAGGTTCCTCTAATCTTTTCCACAGTTATTTTAGGACCGTTCTAATAATGACTGGCTTAATTGCTGTTTTCATGATCAACAACTTTCTTTGTTCCCTGGCAAAGCTGGAAAATTTATATTTTTTTTTATTATCTTTAATACATCATTTCTACAACCAAAAACGTATAAAAAAGAAGCAGCACACCTACTACCTGCAAATCTAGAACATGTTACAACAGGATACTGATTGCCACTTAATAAGAACCCAAAGTCAATCCCTCTTTCCAACTTACACCTCATCGTGACCACTTCCTGAGAAGCAGATTCTTGGTCTTATCTTCATATAAACTTGATCCTCCTCAAGCCACACAATTCTCATCATGTCTACAGGAAATTAAAATAATCAATCATTTTTATCACAGTGGGGAAAAACGCTCCTTGACAGTAGTAACTTGGAATTGCATTGGGAAATGTCTATATTTTCAAATATGATATTCCAAGGTAGAATTTCAATTGCAATTAAATGTCTGGGCAATTTCCTCCTGAAACATTTTTTTTTTCTTCTTTTGAAATCTTTTGCTTTAGATGATTTCTTGAGGGTCAAAATCAGTTTTGTCACTATAAAAAACAACAACAATAAAGCAGTGTCATTCATCTGTTTTGAATATTTATTGTATTCCAGGCGGCATCACATTTTATGGTGTTTTGTCTTTATAAATTTCACCATGTTTATTTTATTATTTGAGCTACTCAGTTTGGGAGGGATTTAATGAATCAAGTTTTATTTTATATGTTTCATATTGTGTTTCTTAAAATTATTTTTGCTCATATTATTAAAATGACTTAACGTCACAGTTCATTTCATCAACTTCAAAATTCCAAATACATTTTGAATATTCTTGTAAACTTTTCTTTGGGAGGGAAATGTTCTTTCAAAGGCAACAGACCAAACTACAACCAACAATAGACACACACACACACACACATCTTGTGTGGGTATTGCATGTTAAATTTAACAATGAGAATAGAACTTGATACATTCCACTCTTCACAAAATTGAATTAGCAATTTTTCCGACAATAATAATAATAATCAATAGGTGATCAATCTTTGCTTATTTTGGAAAAGATAGAATCTGAAGTACCAACATTTATAGATAACAGTACATGGAATGGTTTAGTATTTCAGCTTATATACATTATATATATGCAAATACACACACACATACATATATATATATATATAGAGAGAGAGGCATAGTGAAGTAATGGATAGCGGCTCAGATTGAGGGATCAGAGAGCCAAATTTAAATTCTAGTTGAGTTCATTTTATTGACTTATGTTCTAATACCCTTGGAAAAGGTATGGATCCATCTCTTCTTCCCCCCAACTATGGGTAAATAGCAAGAGAGACTGGGTTCTATAACCTTGGGAGATGAACAGCCTAGGAGAAGGAAACTGAATTCAAAACCTGTGGACGGTTGTTTGGAGACCTTGTGGCATACTGTGCACCAGTTCTTTGTATTAGGATCTTTCAAGCCTTCACCAGTATAATCAGATGATATATGTGGGCCAATGATGTGTAGAGATTTGGTGATGCCCGAGGCCAACGCCTTTCTTGTATGACCCTAAGGCTCAAGTAGGGGGGCCTCTAGGGCTTTGTACTGAGAAATGTGAGAAAGGAAGGCATTTTAAATATGTAAAAAACAGATGAAGCATGAAATAAACACTTTATTCAAATTAAATATAAACAAAATTTATATTTCACTCTTTGATTGGATGCCCAGGATAATTGCACCCTTTCCCTTCAATTCAATATGATACTTGTGCGAGTTGTTTGGCTGTTGGTTCTAAGAACTGATCTGATGGGTCAAAAATAATGGGTGTGTTCAGTAGTGTGTGTGTGTGTGTGTGTGTGTGTGTATGTATGTATGTGTGTGTGTGTATGTATGTATGTATATATATATATATATATATATATATATATATATATATATATATGTGTGTATATACATACACATATATATATATATATATATATATATATATATGTGTATATACATACACACATATATATATATATATATATATATATATATATATATATATATATATGTGTATATACATACACACACATATATATATATATATATATATATATATATATATATATATATATATATATATCTTAAGGCATGTGTTTTTAAAGATTATGGAACTTTTCCATTTAATAATAATTTTTCTGTTTTTTTCTTGCTTTCTCCCAAGTTTTTTTATATTTGGGTTTAAGTTGTTGAAATGCGACCCTAGTCGATGGTGTTTTGCCGAGTGTTTTCAGTTATCATCAACCATCATAGAACAATCTACCCTGGTAGATGAAATAATAGGTTCAGTTCAAAATTCCAATCATCTGCAGAAGGCCGGTGTGTATAGCAGCTGAAACATTCTGAAAACAGTCTGAATAATGTAAATAATGCAAGTAATCACATTGAGAAAATAAATCAAACATTAACTTGTTTGTTTGGTTCATTTTAATTTTTTTGTGAAATTGAGGTATTTTTTTGTTTTTTTACAGTAAGGTTCACCCTATACAATGTCTGAAGGCCACTCAAGGGAGAGTGCTACGTTAAGGGGAATTTTATAAGGGTAGGAGGGGAAGGTAACAGTCCTAGACTTGAACAGATTAAGATTATAGTGATGAGGAGAAAAACATCCTCTTGGGAGCCTGTTCCATAGGGCAGTGATTTGTGGGAAGAATCTGTTTGAGTGGAACTTACTTCTCACTGATGAAATACAGAGGGAATGTGGATGGTTTGCTAGTATGTAAGTGGCATGGCTGGTTCTACCTGTGAAGGTTAGACCTATCCGAAACAAGGAATGTAGTTCATCATCCAAGCACTTTCCATGGAAGTAGCAATAGAGAAGTTAGAGACTTGCCACATCCCGCCTGCGAGAAATTTTGTATTTTTTTATTAGAAATTAAATATTTTTTATTGACATGTATCCACTAAAAATAACATTTGAATTAATAAATATATATATATATTATATGTGGGGGGTCAATAATTAGCGTGACAAAGTTTTTTGTCCATCTTTATTAAACAAAACGATCTGTAAATATTTTACAAAGCAGAAACAAAAGCTAAATAATCATAAACTTATTTCATACACTATCTATTCAATATGTCCTCCTTCTGCATCAATAACTATAATGAAGACATTTGGTAAATGACTTGCATGAAGAAGAGGTAACACTTTTGAGGATTTTCTTCAGGGACTCTAAACTATGTGTGTGGTTGGGGAGGGTATCGGAAATTTTTTTTTCTAAGATACCCTAGGTGCTGTAGTCAAGCTGATTCAGGCTGTTCTTCATTTAGGATGAAGTGAGGAACATGCATTGCTAGCCACTCTATGGTTGTTTTGGCCCCATAAGAAGGTATTCAATCTTGTTGGAATAACTAGTGTCAGTTTTTGAAATGTTTTTTAGCCTAAGGTAACAGTAATGACTCAAGAATATCCTTCACATAATTTTCTTGGTTAAGTTTAACACTGGTATCACAAAAACCAGAGGACTTTTTCCTCTAGCAGCCAAAGCAGCCCACACCATCACAGAGGCTTGTCTTTGAGTAACTGTTGGAAGCTCATTGTCTCCAGTTCGAGACTAAATCCAATTGTTCTGGCTGTTAAAATGCTGTTGAACATCAAATTTCTTAGTACTGAACACAAGTTTTGGAAACATACATGCCTGAAAGTGCTCATCTGCCTTGACATTTTGCCACAGAACTTATAGATAACAGCTGTTTCTTTCTGTGTTTGCAGGTAGATGTTTTAAGGTCTTTATGCAGAATGGCTGAGATGGTCCTGATGGACACATCTGCATCTTTCACAAGATTTCTGAGAGCGGATTTCTTCTCAGTTTCTCCTGGGTAAATTTGACAAGCTCTGGGGTTCAAGCAGTTTGATGACAACCTTGTTATTGTCTGTTCTCTACATTCCCAGTCTCATTGAATCTTTTGATGGTCCTCCAAAGTAACATTCTGTTAATTGTTAATGATTTGGCAATATCTCTCTGAGAGTATTTTGCATTGTATATTTCTAAAATGGCAATTCTTTTAGTTAAATTTTTAACCATTTCCAAATCTAATGCCTGAAGTAATAAAATATAGGTTAATTCTATTAAACAATCATATAACAGCCCTAAAATTATAATTTTTTTAATTAAATTGAAATTAATCTGAGTGTAACAGTAATATTGAACACACTCTCATTCACAGAAGATTTTGAAATGCAAAGGCTTTACAATGTGAGATGAGTCAGAAACAGCAATACATTGATGAATCTTTGTTTGGTCATTGGGTGAGTAGAATGTTATTTGAGAACTGAAATTTAAAAATCTCATTAAAAACCTAATAAAATTTTTAGATAGAATAAGATATTGAAATCTAATTCAATCTCTATGGATATTAATGGTCTGATTCAGTAAAACAAACCACAAAAGTAAACCGTCCTGGGTATGATGATAAACTACATCTGCGTCCTGGGTAAGAGGATAAACTACATCCAACAGCAAGGCCTCTGATCAGGAGGTTTTGAGGAGCATGGAACCACCTCTTAATTGCTGGTGTTCCCAGGTCCACCCTGACCCAGGGTAGTAGCATCTGTTAGGGCCCCAGCTATGGGCAAATAGTTAACCCCCAAACTAACGTAAAGTGTAAAAATAGGTTTTAATACCAGAAATACTCTGTAAAAAATTATTACCAGAAATATAATTTTTGAAGAAAAAAAACTATTACCAGCAATACGTTTTTGAAAAAAAATATTATCAGCAATACATTTTTAAAAATAATATTACTAGCTATGCATTTTTGAGGAAAAAAAATATTACCAGAAATAGATTTTTGACAAAACAAAACATTACCAGGAAAAAAGTTGTCGGCATTAAATAACCCATTGATGTTGATATGCCGTAAAACAAACCAAACCAAACCAGGAAGGTAAACTTTTGTAGAGATCAGAAGAGATTGAACAATAAGAGTTAAAGTTTCTTTCCTGTTTTAGAAAATTTTGCAACTGGCAAAAAAGAAATGAAGAACATTTCCTTTTCATAATTGACCAACGAGATTCAGCTGGAAATGCCACATTTGATACTCTGCAAAATATATAAAACAGATGTAAATTTGATACTGCAAAATATATAAAACAGATGTAAATTTGATACTGCAAAATATATAAAACAGATGTAAATTTGATACTGCAAAATATATAAAACAGATGTAAATTTGATACTGCAAAATATATAAAACAGATGTAAATTTGATACTGCAAAATATATAAAACAGATGTAAATTTGATACTGCAAAATATATAAAACAGATGTAAATTTGATACTGCAAAATATATAAAACAGATGTAAATTTGATACTGCAAAATATATAAAACAGATGTAAATTTGATACTGCAAAATATATAAAACAGATGTAAATTTGATACTGCAAAATATATAAAACAGATGTAAATTTGATACTGCAAAATATATAAAACAGATGTAAAACAAAAAGTTAAGCATTATACATAAGACATTTTGTATCATTTCCTGAGAAATGAGTTTTTTTTTTTTTTTTTGTTAAACAGGACATTAACTCAATTTGAGAAAATACAATAAGACTGATGATAATTTCAAAGTATAAAATCCCCAAAAAGGATGTAAGATGTAAAAAACCAAAAAAAAAACAGAATTCCAAAAAATATCCCCCGCCTGGATGAAATAAATGTTTCTATTTATCATTCCTTGAAGGTTAGTAGATATTACAAACGAGAAAGACTCGGGTGTACATTGGCCAAAATGTGATAAAACCAAAATGTGGATAAGTTCATAAGATACAGCAATGAACGACCTTCAGAGAGGTCAGAAAGATCAAATGAAGGTTAAAGATCAAAAAAATTAGAAATTATTTCTTTAATGCACCGAAAGTAATCTGCACAATTGCATTCAGTCTATTCCTTTCTGAAATACTTTTTTGGCCTTGCATCCTCATCCTCAGCTGTTTTTTTAATCAAGCATGTTATTGACACACTGGACATAGCAGATCAGTAATACAAGGAGCAAAATGACAAGATACCTACAAGACAAAAAAGGATTCTATTTAACATTCTTTAATGTTTATGAGATATGAAAATTGAGAAAGGCCTGAAGGGACAGTGGCTGAAACATTGAGAATGAAGATGCAATTCTGTGAGAATCATTGTGCAATTTGAAAAGAAATAATAATGAAAACAAAATACTTATGGCTGCTTTATTTCCAAGCTGCAAAATATTAGAAATTAAATAATTCTAAGATGAATTATATACATTATTTAGGTTTGGACTAATTTCCTCATTTTTTGAATTAAAAAAAAAATAATTCTTCCCCTTGTACAAATCCCAAGAGGGTGTTACAGAATAAGTGACACAATTTATGGGAATATAAAGAGAAGATAACAGTTAACCTTAGACTGGAACAGGTTAAGATTGTAGTGACCAGGGAAACATCCTTTTGGGAGTCAGTTCCTCAAAGCAGCAGTTTGCAGGAAGTAGCTGCTCAAGTGGAACTTAGATCTCACCAATGAGTTTGTGAATTTCATGACATAGTAAATCAATGCATTAAATATTGCTGTCACATCTGGTCTATTGCTTCTACTATATATTTAGAGTTACAAAGAAATAAACTTCAATGTCATTGATCCTGAATTGGCATTTTGGGTTCAGTCAATTTCTCACTCCCATAACATGGATTTCTTTTCTGTAAATATTTTCATGGCAATTCTTCTGATAAACCTTCCTTTATGAATTTTAGCACAGTGCTTGATTGGCAGTAGAAATGGTAGCTAGATGTAACTGTAAGTTCTATGCTAACAGTTTCTTCTCTCACACTTCTTCTCACTTGTGGAACTCTCTTTCAGTTTCTTGCTTTCCTTGCTTTGTTTAAATACAATGTCAATTTTAATCTTCTGTTTTCTTTTTTTTTTTCATATTCTCTCACACTCAGTAACACCTTGCATCTTAGTGGCTTTATTGCCTTACTTGGGGTGAAATGACTTTTTTTTTTAAAAAGTGGGTAGTAAATAAGAACAAGATGAGATATTTCTAGTCATTGGAACAAGAGAAATCTACCCCTATAAATTAAATAAGGGGTTCAGTTCAAAATTCCCTGAAGGTTACTCAGATTGGCAGGCACCTGAATATGGTCAGAGAGTACGACATAATAACCACAAAGACGAAGACATTAATCTGAGTGTAAATAGTGATAACTCCTCATCCCAGAAATTCTAAGATGAATCTACTAAATTCCTCTTGATTACTAAGCATTTTCATAAATTCTTAATAACTAGTAACCGAGAACTTGAAACGATTTTAGAGAATGCACTTCTTACTTGAAGCTAAGCTAGAAAATGTCGCTCGAAGCTATAGCAGTTTTTAAATCTTTAATTTGCTAGCATAGATTGGTAATGGTAATATTAGTTATTTCCTTATAAGAAAACATTCAGAATTCATGGTCTGTGATTAGTTCTTAAATTCAGAAGCAAAACACCTGTTCAATAACTCATCCGATTTACAATAAACCGAAACCAGACAGATTTCGGATTTGAATGAATATTTTCCAAATTTTTATTTCATCTAACTCCGATTTCTTCTCAGAATTCATAATGTCCCTCAGTATTGGATAGACTTTGCTAACCACAATCTATAAATTGGTACCTAGGAGATGCCTTCATTTACAACAGAGTTTCAAAAGTAGGTTGAGAAAACTTTAGATGACTTCAGTACAATAGCATACCACTTCACTTTACCAGTTTCGGTCCAATCATTTTGCTTTTGTCAACAAATTACTTTTTTTTTATTAATTTGTAGTCATTCTATTTAACTCTTTCCACATTCATCTCTTATTGAATATTTCACCACGATACACACAATTAATATTTGTTATATCAAACACGATAACTAGCTATATATTATTTATATCTCTTTGGTATCAAAAGGCTATTATGAAAATATTTCTTATTCTTTCGTGCTACTAGTTCAGCTTATTCATGTCAGAAAATTGGAAAAGGAAACATTGAAAATATTCATTGTCAAATCTTTCTATTAATCACTTTTACACTAATATCTTCATCGCTATTGCTTTCAACACAAACCTCAACTGGTATGTTCTTCAGCCTTCCTCAGGTTTCATCACACAGTCTGACTATTGCACTTTTTGTTTTCACTGGATAGAATTTAAAACATGTAAAATATCTTCTGAAAAGTCATATCTTTTGTTTTCAGTGCTCCACACCAATTTACATTGAATTTTGATATGTGCAAACATAATTATTCATATTATCAGCCATCATAATAATTCCAAGTGTATATAGATATATAGGCAGTTCTGTATGTCAAAGTAAACATTAATTCCTCATCTAACATAGACAAACAAGCGGTTATATTCCTTTCTAAAGGATACACTGTATATTTCTGATTCATCATATTATTAATACTAACATTAAACCTTAACACTCAGTCCTGTTATTCAGCAAGAAAAAAGTCAGTGAAAGCCATAGCAGAAACCAAACATAACTTTGGTTTTTCTCTCTGAAAATGTTAATTTTTTGCTTGAATAAAAGGATAAAGATTTAGGTAAATGCAAACAAGAGACAATTTAACACTTAACTTAAATCCTTCACTAAAAACATGAAATTTGGGGGAATTTTCAACTGCTACATGCTCCAGAGTTCTATTAGTAACCAAATAAAATTTGGTGGCACTTCTTGTATCCTAGAGTTTAGCAATGACAGACAGACAGACAAAAAAAGACATTTAGTGTATCATAGTAAGACGAGTAATAATCACCTTTAACTCCATCATGACCTAAGGACTGAAAGCCACACGAGTCATGCAACACTACCATCTGTAATTTGTTTGGCAGTCATAGCAGACAACGGTTCTTAGGAATAAGAAGGGTAATAGTGTGTGTCATTGCCACCTAGTAGCTGTGTGGAGACTGGCTAAGAACAATAATTCCACAAAATCAATAACTCAGAGATGAGCAAGAAATAAGAATTATGAGTTCATAATTATTAAGAACACACACATATATGTCAATGCTCTGTCATCAGAAAAAATCCATATAAAATACAGACTAGAACTTGTTTACCAAAATTATATTCTTTGTGAGAAATCAATGACATTCTGGAAAATATAAAGAATTATTTATGAGAAGTAGAACCAAGGGTGCTGTTGAATATTTAGTCTGTTGAAGACACACAAATATTTTCATAGATACATACATTTTCATTTCATATGTATTTTCATACATTTTCATTTACATATTAAATCTAACACATCTGTTGGCTAATCTAAAAAATCAGTTCGATTGATTAAGCAAAAACAAAAGACAATTATTTTTAATTTTGACATTAAATTTTCAATTGGCAGATTTATTATTTTGTTTCACTGTCTTCTGTCATGTTTCGAGCAACTTCATAATCCCATCCTCCTATGATTTGTAACTTTCTCAGCAAAGAATGGCTATAGGTGCCTTTTTGCAGTTTTACTGACAACTGAAATTCTATCCATGAAAAGAATCCAGTAAAAACTGGAATAAACAGTAATCTAGTGATTGAACAGACTGTAATCCAAAAGTTCAATAGGTGGTGATCCAAAGGTGTGATGAACAGTAATCCAAAGGTGTAATGAAAGATAATCTAAAGGTGTAAGAGATGGCAATCAGAAAATGCAAAAGTAATCCAAAAGTGTTTATAGTAGGCTAAAGGTGAATTACTGTTATATAAAAACATATAAAAAGCTTCAAATCTGTCAGAAAAAGAAGTTTGTTAAACTAAATTCTAATCAGGGCCTTTTATATTGTTAATGTACTTGAAAAAAGGATGAAGTGTGATTTGCTAAATTGTGAGTTGTTGTTCTAACCATTGTCATTCATGACTGAGAAAGATCTATGCTATCAAGATTTTGATGATGTACAATTAAGACCTATTGATTTTATTGATTAATATAATCAGTGAGATTGAAAAAAAAACCCAACAATTCATACATATTAGCACTCTCCACCAATATTAACATAAAACAAAAAATATCTTCTTCAGTATCCTTTTGTAGAAACACATATCTGCTGCCTTTAGTTTTTCCTCATATTGTGGGAAAGTTTTTCCAAAAACATACTGTGTGTAGCTGCAAAATTGTCCAATTGTAAGATTAATCTTTGAACCATTGTATCTTAGAAATGATTAAAGATATCTTACTGGAATTCTCTGATTTTTCTAATAAAACTACTGGACTCTACTTTAAACAATAAGAATGTATTTAGCTCTAAGTTGAAATGAGGATCCCTCTTTCTGCTGTGACCTCCTGATCCAGTTTTGCTCTCTACTGTTCCCTCTTTTTTAAGCTTATTCACCATTCTCTTGATGATTCTTGAATGGACTTTGGAGATGGAAGCCTGAGTATGAATGTTGGTACCATTACTGAACGTTTCCATCATCCAGCCTGAGACAACTCAAACTGTGAATCATTTCCTCACATTGATAATTTTCCAGGGTGTGACTCGAAATGGCATGATGCGCACATGAGAGATGGTGTTCAACTTCCCAAATATAACCAAATTACCAAACGTCAGTTATTTTTTATTTTTTCATAGAGCTTCTTCGCCATATCAGCCTGAGAACTTTTCAACAATCTCATCATATATATAGATATGGTGTGTGGTGGTGGGGGTGAAGGTGGGTGGATGTCTATATAATCTTATATAAAAATTAATTTTGTCATTATCATTATCTACTTAACCCTGCGTTAGTCACTGCGAAAATGCATAGTCCTCTGGCATTTGCCTCCCACAACAACTGAGCTACAACTGTGCCACACCGTGTTCTACACACTATCAGGAGAGTACTTGGAGGGAGCAAAAGAAACAGGTTGCCAACTAAGAAATATGAGTACTTTAAAAATTTGGAGTTAACAAAACACCCCATGTGACTAACACAGAGTTAATGTGACCAAACATTAGTTACTTTTATTTAAATGGGCTCAAACATTAAATGTTCGAGACCAGTTGAAATTATTCCAAAGCAGGAAAGAAGTCATTTTCTTATTTCTTGGTATAGAGCCTTCTAACCTTAATTTTCCCAGATCCCATCTTGCCTGACGTAGTAAATAATTATTTAAGATAGTCAGATTTAACAACCTCCCAGTTTGTTTATTAGCCTCTCTCTCACTAAATTGGTTTAGGTCTACTTCTTTGTCTTGGTATCACTGCACAAATCCATCATGTCCACTCCTCTCTTCATTGATCTTTTTACTTCCATTCATTATATCTTTGTCTTTCTATTCCCTCGTCATATTTCCATCATCAAATAATATCCTCACTTTTTCTTTGTCTCTCATTTACTTTGCCCATTTCTATCTCTCTCTCTGTCTTTTTCTTTCTTTGGACACTTTCCTTCATCTCTACTTACTCCAAACTCCGTCTGTTCTTCCTTCCATCAACTCCTTACTCCACAGCCTGTCATTATTCACATGCTTTTTTTTTTTTTTTATTTGACTTTCTTACGTATTTCAAAAATAGCAAACATGTTATTCTTCTTCTGTCTAGACACAAAACAGCTTCGATTTTTACTCCTCAGAAAATAACACATTCTTTACAGAATGAAATATTGAGTGGACTTGATGGCAAATTTAAAGCGCATCATCGACAATAAAAATCTCCACTTCTGCAGCGTTTCATGTCAGCATTTCAATATATTCTCTTTATTGAATTTCTATTTTCTTTAAAAACTTTATGTCCAGCTTCCTGGGAGGGGGAACCATCTATACCAATTAAAAAGAAAGAAATTTACCCCTGAAAAGTATACAAAACTACCTGTCATCCACTTCTTTCTAAACAATCATATGCATGGAAAAATGGCTACAGAATGTGATGCCATTTCTCACATTCCAACAGGTATGGCACAAGGCTATGAGAATTATCCTAAAATCTTTTTATTTCCTAATCATAAAATTATCTATTGCAAATTGATATCATCTTTTTAATAATATGATTTTATTGTCTCATAGCCTTATGGCATACAACATTTAGTAATCTCTTAAGGCCATGTTAAATGAAATGAGAAAAAGTTCCATTTTCCATGCAATGTAGACCTGTCTAGAAAATTAGCATTTAAAAGTCAACACTCTCTGGTATCAGGGAAATATGTAACTAATTCAGTTTATGGCAGAGGTAATTCTCTAAGATACTTTCTTAATGGAAGTAGGAGTTATTATCCATGGCCTTGAACCATACTTATAATGATAAGATATAACTTGTAAAACTACTAATCATTGCAACATGCAATTTACCGCTTAAAAATTGCTTCTTAAAGTACTTCATTACATAATGAACGTTGCATGGTTTTTATTTTTCAACATGTAAGTTTTTTTTAAGTATGACTTGTTTTCATTTCACTGATACTCAAAATAATAAAAATTATATTCTTTCTGCCATGACCCTTCAGCACATAAGCGATCATGGCTCTCCACCTTTCCTCTATCCCTTGTAGCTCTCAACAAGTTCCTTACCTCTGCTTCCTCCCCCAGACCACGTTCTGTCATCCACTTTCTTATGTCTGCCAGGTATGTCATGTGTTGTTTTCCCTTGTCTCTCTTTCTCTCTATTCGACCTGTGAGTATCAGATTCTCCAGGTTCTTTTTCCTCATTATGTGTTCCAGAAACTTCAGCTGCCTCTTTCTGATGTTAAGTATAAGCCTCCTCCTTGTTTGCAACCTCTCTAAGACCTCATAGTTGCTCACACACTCAGTCCATGATATCCTTAGCATCCTTCTGTAGAACCACATCTCCGTCGCCTTGAGACTCTTCTTCATTTTTGATGAAATCGTCCAACATTTGCTGCTGTAAAGAAGGACAGATGTCACGTAAGAGTTCAGTATTCTTTTCTTTGTCACCAAAGATGTCCTCCTGTCTCGCAATACTCTGCCCAGCTTTTGGAATATGTCCTTGGCCATCCCAATATGTTTACGGATTTCAGTAGTGATGCAAATAGCAGAAGATTTCAGATTTAGAATACTGTCAGTGGCTTGTGAAATCAGGGCATTGACCACTATAGGACCACAAAATCATTGAACTTACATTTTTGTCCGGTTTCTGTGGTGAAAGTTGCAAAGTGTCTCATTTTTAACCTGCATCATTGCTCTTTTGTGAATGTGTATAACTAAGTAATTCATCTTGGCACTGAGGTCCCCTGCTCCTCTTTATTGCTTTTAAAGGAGAAGCTCAATAAATTTCCTGATTTTGGTGGCAAACACAGTTACCAAGTGAATTTTTAAAAAGAATATATTGTTTAAAGTTTATTATTATATAGAGATGTTGATAGAATTTATAAGTGTCAATCAAAATTTCCATATCTTGATAATTTTTAGCTGAATTTTAGTCTGAAATGTCCACTGTATAATGTGCTTAGTATTCTGCAAGTGAATTTTTAAAAAGAATATATTGTTTAAAGTTTATTATTATATAGAGATGTTGATGGAATTTATAAGTGTGAATCAAAATTTCCATATCTTGATAGTTTTTAGCTGAATTTTAGTCTGAAATGTCCACTGTATAATGTGCTTAGCATTCTGCACCATCTCTGCCTACATATCTTCTTGAAGACTGAAGTTCCAAAAATTATTACTTAATTCTTTTAGTAAACAATTTTTCTTTGCACCACTAAATTTATCTGCTTTAGGAGCTCTCATTAATGCTTTGTAAATAGATATGTTATATATTTGCAGGTGGAAAGAGTTACAGATATAATATGTATAATGATTGTAGTTTAACTCCTCACTTTAAAATGGCAACAGTTTGGTAGTTTGTTGATGCTACACATCACATGCAAAAAGCCCACTGTAGTCAAAAAGTTCAAATGGTTTTGAAAAGTCCAGATTTTTTAATTTATAAATACATTAATCATATATAAGATATAGAAACATATATTTGATTAACAACCATCCTATACACCTGAGTAAATTATTTTATAATTTAGATAGTAATATGGGCTCCTCGATATTCTATATCTTTCCTCAGTCTTTCAACCATTGATTTTAACATTTTTTTTTTTACTTGCAGCAGTTTTATTTCTTTCCAAAATATATCTTCTATTTGCATATACATCTCATTTAATGATGGATCCCTAGTTGTTTTGCTGTGTTCAAAATCGAAAAAGGCTGGGAGTCATTCCATTATTTTGGTTTCTTTGAATCCATTTTCATAAAATAGCATTGCAGATCGTACAGGTGCAATTCTTACTCAAATATATTTATTAGTTTAAAGTTTTTGTGTTAAGAACTGTACCCCTCAAAAATACCTTACCAAAAGATTTCTCTGAATTTATCATGATACTGTCATTAACTTTGTAGGGACCAATAATTTGACAGGTCACGATACTGGTACATGATTCCACCTAACATTTATCTTCACTAGTGTCAGTTAACTGTTTCCATATGAGAGTCAATCCCTAGCTCAGTCATCAAATCCATCCAATGGACAGAGTGCAGTGGGTAAATCGTCATCTAAATTACCCAAAAATGAAAATAACACTGACATCTGACATATTTTAACAGATATATTTACCAAAATTACACAAAACTATCTTGAAACACAGCCGACTTCAGAATCTCCAGCAACTCTTCTGGACAGTCTCCTTGTTTAACTTGGTGAATGCTGCCATAATCCTTACCTTCAGTTCATCTTTGGTGTTACAAGGAATTTTGTTGGTCTCTCACTCACCTATGCCCCACATGTAATAATCAAGGGGGTTGCAGTCTGGGGAGTTAGGTGGCCAGATGTAAGGGGTGATGTCATTGCAGAAATTTTCTGACAGTCAGGACTTGTTCTCCTCCTTGTGTGGCAAGGTGCAGAGTCCTGTTGCCAGACATAGGGTCTTCTAGCAGCCACCCTCTTGACCCAGGGCAGTACTACATCCTCCAGGCACTTGATATAGGCCTCCATGTTGAGTCTGAGGTCCTCACCAACAAATTTGGGAGTTCTTCTCTTATCAGAACTGATCTGCTGTACTTTTGTAATCACCATTAGATTCATTCAACTCTTGCCAAATCCTCTGCACGATTACGTCCTGGGTATGACGTTAAACTGCATCCGAGTCCTGGGTAAGACGATAAACTACATCCAACAGCAAGACCTCTGATCAGGAGGTTTTGAGGAGCGTGGAACCACCTCTTAATTTCTGGTGTTCCCAGGTCCACCCTGACCCAGGGTGGTAGCACCTGTTAGGGTCCCAGCTATGGGCAAATAGTTAACTCCCAGGCTATATCCACGTCCTGGGTATGACGATAAACTACATCTGTGTCCTGGGTATGACGATAAACTACATCTGCATCCTGGGTATGATGATAAACTACATCCAGCAGCATCCCCAAATCCAGATCTCATCCTGGGTATGATGATAAACTACATCCACGTCCTGGGTATAGCGATAAAGTATGTCCAACAGCAAGACCTCTGATAATACATTTTTGGAAAAATAATGTTGCCAGCTGTACAATTTTGAAAACATATTACTGGCTATATTTTTTTTCTGAAAGAATAGTGTTGCCGGTTATATGTATTTGAAAAATTTTACCAGCTATACGTTTTTTGAAAAAATAATATTACCAGCTATATCTTTTGGGAAAAATAATATTACCAGCTATACATTTTTGAAAAAAATTAATATTACCAGCTATACATTTTTGAAAAAAAAATAATATTACGAGCTATACGTTTTTGAAAAATGTTATTACCAGCTATACATTTTTGAGGGAAAAAGATGTTACCAGCTATACATTCTTGAAGGAAAAATATTACCAGAAATAAAAAAACTTTGGCATTAAATGACCCATTAAGGTTGATATGCCATAAAACAAACCAAACCAAACCTCTGCACGATCCTCAGATTGACACCCAAACACTCTGAACTGTTTGTATTGGGGCTTACAGCTCGAATGCCAAACAGTATAGCCTGCTGTTTCCAAATTTCTGGTGGAGTGAATTGCATCATGATGCTCTCTTTCTGACAGTTGGTGCCCAACTGACCCTACTATACTGTGCAGTTGACAAAATCGAAAACAAACAATGCAAATTAATGATATAAGATGGCAACAATTTACCCATCGCTGCCTGTAGTTCTACATGCATCACAAAATTTTGAGAAATCAGTTCTTATGTATTTCTTACCATTTCTCTTTGTGATATTTTACCTCAATGTGCCAATGTTCATGTCTTTTACTAATGTTCTTTATATTCTCCATGGTTTCTCTCTACATTAATAACACCAGATTCATAAAATATTGCCAGTCAGTTTACTTTTCTTGCTTATTACCATTTTCATTTTTCTCAAATCTCATTTTATGGCATTTTCAGTCAGTTCTTTTCTTGTTCTTATCCTGAATTGTTTTCAACTTTGTTTTTGGATTGTTCTCTTATGTCTGTTCAGTCAGTTTCCAATTTCCAATAGTGTTACCATTACTCAATAACTTTATCATATTTGTCTTTTGAAATTATCTTTTTCTTATGACTCATCGAAATCCATATATGTCTGAAATTCAAAAACAAAACATTAATAACAGGTTTGCCTATTGTCTGATTCACAATCCTCCCTGGTCTTTTGAACAGGAGTAGAGGTTTATCCCTTATTTCCTGTTTAGGGTTTCGGGTTCCTTCTAAAGTCTTTTCCTTCTCTTTCACATTTAGTAGCCCTTTGTATCTCAGTGGCATTATTGCCTTGCTTGGGATAAACTGATTTAAAATATATATATATATATATATATATATTTATATGTTTATTTATAATTTGATGAACAACTCTTGAGTAACCTAATAAAATAAATTAATTTTTAAATATTTCTAATAAAAACAGATATTAAAGTTGGAAGTTCCCATGACATATTTATGTGATGAATTTATCTTGAAAATTCTTACCAACATAGATTAGTCAATAACAAACTTATTGTGAAAACATTGGCATGCATAAAAATTGACATTGTGTAGGTATTTATATCTACATAGTAGTACTGATAAGTTTGCAAAAGTAATTCAGATATTTGGTCAAATTTTAGGAAGTGGGTAACGCCATGTACTTTTTAACATTACTATATATATATATATATATATATATATATATATATATATATATATATATATATATATATAATGGTGGAGACACTTATCACTTATTGGGTTGGTTCTGGCTGATGAAAAAAAATCAAGAGATAAAAACAATAATAAATATTGATAATAAGACTAATAATATTTCTTGTATATTAGTACGCCTCCTTTTCCTCAGATGAAAGCATGATGAAAAAGATGTTAAAAATCAGAATTTTTGGACTTTCCCATCTCCTTTCTCAATAAGACAAGAAACAAAAGTGGGGATTTTTTTTATGGAGGAATTTGATTTTTTTTTTTTTTTCACATGTGTTGTATGACTGAAGACCTAGTTGCTTGCCATGATTAGTGCTTTAGAGACTTTTGGTGAAAAGTATATTCATTGAGTGTGCCTAAATTCCTATTTAAACCTAAAATATATTAATTTACCTCCAATAATTCTTTACTATCATATATATATATATATATATATATATATATATATATGAGGTATGCTATATTTATGCCCTAAAGTGCTCAATATCAGTGATAGAGCATAAGTAAATATAAAATGTAAAAGTGGACTTTGATGTCAACACCCAGTGGTGTCAGTCTGTTTCATGCTTAAACACAATCTTCAGGCCCTATATGTGTGTGTGCATGTCTGTGTGTATCTGTAAAAGTGGGTATTCTAATCGTTAGTAGATCAGCAAGTAGAATTAGTGAACTGAATCCAAAATCCATTTGAAATAGTTGGTGGTTCACTCAAATCCATAATATTCTGTCCTCAACTATGAGTAAAACAATAGGGCAAACTAGGTTCTCTAGATTTGATTGAAAACTAGTCTGGGGTGGGGGATAAATCCACTCCTAACTTGCGTATGGGCAAGAGGCAAGAATCCTTGAGAAATAGAGAGGAGGAAGAAAAACTTGATGATATTAATATTAATGTCGTTATGTTTTTGATCTTTCTTATTAATTATAATTACATTAGCAGTTGTCATCATTCAAAATGCCTGACCACTTGTCTTTTTCTCTGTAACAAAGCATAAACCCAAAGATTGACCATTGCAGATGCTAGAGCTAGGCATCCTACAATACTACCTAACTCTGCCATCTGCAATGGTTAATCTTTGGGTTCATGCCTTTTCTGTCTTTACTCTCTCAGTGGTAAGAAAAATTTTTTCTAGTGTTAAAATATTCCTAAAAACAAAGAATAAATTATATCTATTCCATTTGAAACCTGAAAATATGGTTAAGAGTTTAAGGTAATGTGCTAAAAACAAAGTTTTTGTCAGCATATATAACACGTGACAAATCTTTGTCTCATTACCTGTGTGGAAATAGTAGGTGAGAAAGTATATTGAAAATTATTGAGTGCATCATAATATATTTGAGGAAATGCAGGAGAGCTGCACAAATAAAAGATGTTGATCAAAACAACAAAGCTGGGGATTCTCATCTGAGTAATTAATCAAATTTTGGTAAATGATTGAGAGACTGTAGCTTTTGATTAATTTTCAAATATTCTTCATATTGTATAACTCTCAAGATTTAAAATCTTTTGTCCATCAAAAGACTCTGGAAAAGAAGCTGGTAAAGATTATATATAAAACTAGCAGGCTTCATCTGCTAGCTATCACTTAACAAAGTAAGATATATTCACTACTTGAAATCTTTGAAAAAAAAATTTAAATGAACATGTCATTCATAAATTGGCTTGTTAAGGAAAGTTTTACAAATAGATGCCAACTTGTTGAAGGCCAAGTAAAATGTAAATTTCAAACACTTTTCTGCACAATATAAGATGATATTCCTAACTAGAACTATTTTTGATGTGAAAATCAAAACAATCCTTGAATAAAAGAACAGTAATGAAGGATAGTTAATTAATGAAATAAACTTTTTTTAAATCAATATGCAAATTAGTTAAACCTAAAGAGTGATATCACCTAGAAGTAGATAATATATAATACAGATATTGAGCTTTGAGCTTATAAATCACTCTCTTAGGCACCTCGATGTGGTGTAATGGTTAGAAAGCTTGTCTTGCTAGATCAATTACGACTGTTCAATCCTCACTGGGTGCCCCATACTTTCGGCTTTAGAAAACCGGGCTTAGAAAATCTCAAGGCACCTTGACGTAGTGTAATGGCTAGCAAGCTTGTCTTGTTAGTAGTGAGTTCAATCCTCACTGGGCGCCCCATGCTTTTGGCCACGTGCCACATCTAGAAAATCTAGTGCAAATTACTATAAGTAATTTGCACATTATTTATCATCTCCCAGTTGCGTCTTTGGGCAGAGTGCGCTCAGAGGCTTCTCTGTCAAAGGACAGAGGGGCAACTGAGAAAATGATACTGAGATGTGCCCTAGGGAACAGCTGCCTGAGGCTGTGCCCTCCCATTGCACAAGAGGGAGGGATCGGTGCTCGCACCGAGGTCAGCGCAACCTGCACACACTCGGGTCCCCACTTTAAAAAGACCTTGTGTCACATCTCATTCTGGTGGGGGAATGAGTAAACACCATATAAATCACTCTCTTGGTGTGGCATACACATTCTGATACTTACCTGCCCCAGGGCTCCGTGTGCTGGTGGTATCATGGCTACGACTAGCTTGGACCAGCTATGACAAGCCAAGACCAGCTATGAACAGCTTGGACAAGCTATCACCAACTAAGGCCAGTGGCTTGAGTGAAAAAACTTGTGTCCCCACATTAAAAACTGACCTTGTGTCACTACCTGGCTCAGTGGGGGGAGGGCAGGGTAAGTAAATTTCACTTACTGGTCACAGGGATCTGTCCTTGTGCTGGTAGTATCACAGCTATGACTAGCTTGGACTGGCTCTGACCATCTAAGACTAGCTCAGAACAGCTTAGACAAGCTATGAACAGCTAAGACCAGCGGTGTAAGTGAAGACACTTGGGTCCCTAGGTTAAAAACCGACCTTGTGTCACAACCTGGGGGGAGTTAAGTAAATACAGCATGTAAATTCCTCTCTCTCAAGTGGTATACATAGGGATATGTCCCTGACTAGCTGCTGAAAGGGACAACTGCCCGAGGCTGCAACCTCTCATCACACCAGAGAGAAGGGTCAGTGCTTGCAACAAGGCCACCGCAACTAATGGCTGTGGGGGCTGCGGGCAACTAGCACGGGTGTACGCACTCGAGTCCCCACCTTAAAAAAGACCTTGTGTCACAACTCATCTTAGTGGGGAGACAAAGTAAATACCTAGAGTGCAAATTGCTCTTGAGTAGTTTGTAACATGTTTATTTATCATCTCTGAGTTGCATCTCTGTCTTTGGGCAGAGTGTGCACGGGGCAGCTCTGTTGAAGTACAGAGTCACAACTGCGGAAAATTATACTGAGAGGTGTCAGCTCTAGGGAACAGCTGCCCATGGTTTTGCCCTCTCATTGCACCAAAAAGAAGGATTGGTACTTGCACCATGGTCAACACAACCAACAGTTGCAGAGGCTCAGGAAATTTTTGTTCCTAGCCTGGGTGTATGCCCCACATTAAACTGACCTTGTGTTACAACACAACTTTGTGGTGGTGGTGGGAGGGGATGAGTAAATACTAAATTACTATAAAGTAGAGCTGGGGCTTTTTAATATCAGAATTCATAGGAGAATTGAGCTCCAATTTCACATTTATTCATATAGATTCTATAATATATGTTTTATTTAACTATTATGTTTCTCTAACTCTTTAAATGATGAAATGTATAACTAATTCTAATTTCTATTTTCCCATCTTTACACTATATTAATTTTATCTTATAAATTGTGTCCTGTTCTGTCACCCATGAAATAAAAATAATTGTTTGTATGAAAAATAAGGATCTACGTTCATCAAATCATCTTTAAATTAAGTGGCAGCAGAAGAATTATCATTGAACTTTTAAAAGGTAAGATTAAACCTTAATTCAATACTTAAATGCAGCAATCAGTTTTGAGTTCTTCTGGAATTTATTGATGCCTACTGCATCTAATCCTCACTATCTATTGTGATGATGGCCTAACCAAAATTCCTCCACAGGAGCTAGCTTAAATGCCACTTTATAGGGTGGCTTTTAAGCTCGCTGCAGTTTCGGATACAAAAGGAAAATAAGTTATTCTCCTTGCACCATGAAAACAATGATAATGGCTAGTATTATATATTAATATATATTTTTAACCTTGCATAATCTGGCAACCCTGAATCTGAGCTCAACAAAAATAATTCCCTGCACCTGACTGTTCTAGGGCTTTTGAATGAGCTATGAATCATTGAAATTGGACCAGTGGGAGTGGAGCAGTTGCTTTTACACACACACACACACACATACACTGTACTTTATATATATATATATATATAATGTATGTATGTATGTGTGTGTACTTGTCTACATTCTTTTGAAACTTCAACCCGTTATCTTTGACACAAGGAATGATGTCCATAGAGATTTTATTTCAAGTGGATATTTGATTAATGAAAAAGTAAAAAAGAAACTATTAAAGAACAAACATTGTTGGATGACATTGTCAATTACTTAAAGTTAAAAAAATTAAAATTCCTTAAGCATAAAAAAGAGCTTTTAAAGCTAAAAAATAGTTTTATAATTAAACTCATTCATCTTTTTTCTTTATTTATTTCTTATACTTTTTTAATGAAAGGAAAAAAGAAAAATTCAGAAAACAACATTTTACCTTCAAGAATTCCTCGTTGCTCTTTGAATTGAAGGTAAACACCTCAAAGTTAATTTTGATCATGTATTGCATTATTTTTTTACTTGTAAAGTCAAAAGTTGGTTAAGTAGACAGACAAATACGTTTTCTTCTTGCAGTGTCTTGTATTTTTCTTATAACATCACCAGCTTTGTCAGTGATCAAATCTCGATGAAACTAATATTTTCACTTATCAGTCATTTATTAACTTCTTTCTGAAGTTCTTGGACATTTATCTTCAATTTTGTTCTTTTTGATAAAAGATATTCCTTGATATATTCTTTAACTGCCTTTATATGTATAGCACATTCAAAGGTCTTCTGAATTTACTGAATGCCTTTTTTTATGTTTTAAATAATCCCATATCAAATGTAAGACAAATTTTCTGTTAAGAGTGCTTCCATTCTTATCTGTTTTCATGTTAATACCACCAAGATAGTATTACCAGATTTTATAAGCTTAAGTAAAAATTGATATTAAAAGTGAAGAAAAAAAAATATTACCATAACCAAAAGACACTCAAAGAAGGAACATATTAGTTGACCATATTAGTTGTAACTTATTAAAAAGCAAAAAACATGAAATTATTCATTATAAAAAAGTATGGGTGTATCATTTTGAATATCTTAACTTTCTAGCTTGATACATACATTCAAAAAAGTATATAGTTTTATGGTGAATCATTTTTTATATCGTAGGTTAAAAAGATATTTTTATATCTTAGGTTATAAAGAACTGCTTTTTGAAAAATGAATTCAACAAGAATTTGTTCCTTTATTATTTTTTAAACCTGAATTTGGAACTTTTGACTTGTTGTCATTTGTGATCTGATTCAAAAGGCAAAAGGTACACAGTGACAAAAGTTATTTTGAATGTCCTTTTTTTCAAAGGTATTCTTCTTTCTTTTTTCAAATGGTTAATTCAAGAATTTTTTATAGATCCACTTATGAAGACACAATATTCAAAAGTAACTTTCACTGAAAAGGAAATGAAAGTTGTCCATCAGCTTATTGAAGTATTTTTCACTCATAAAAACCACTTTAAAGTGCTGACATCTGCTCATTGAAATATTTACTTTCCAAAAATATAAATTCACTTACAAAATGTCATTCTTTATAAAAAAAAGAAGGAAAAATCAAGGACAAAACATGCCTTATGTGACTTCCCAATGAGAATGATGTAAAATACTTTACAAAATGTAAGCAAATATGGTCTTAAAGTAATGCTAATAAAAGGACTTAACTTTCAAAGTGCAACAATAGAAAACACTTTACAAAAGTTTCTGCTATGACAATTTCTGGATTAGTCCTACAAGTCAATGTACTCATAAGTTTATTCTTCACTGAGGGTTCCATAAATGAAATTGATTTTTACTAAGATTACTCTAGTACAGCATAAGGTCAGATGGGAAGAAGCTGTAAGTTGGACAGTTGTGGCATGTGAATTTACCACATGGGAAGGGTCTACATATTCAGAAAATAGCTGTATTGGGAGAAAACTCTCCTCTAGTTCTGGTAGGAAATGAACAACTATTTCAACAGGCAAAATAGTAAATATCAGTACAAAACTTGGTAAGACAATATAGCACCAAGAAACACATATAAATATTGTATATTTCATATCTTTTTTTTTAATGTAAATAAATGAGCAATAGACATAAATTAAAACTTTTGAATATTTTTTTAATTTCTGATGCATGGGCCCCAAATCCAAACATTTTCTTATTCATTCAGCCATTTTAGTATTTAAGCTATTATACCCATGGAGATAGTCACAGCAAAACAATTCCTTTTTATCAATAAAATTAAAATAAACATTATCTGGAATTTTGAGAGTAAGCATTATTATAACTTCATGGAGTGTTTGGATTAATATCTTCATACTTTCTTTTGCTACAATCGTTTGGTTTAGTACTCGCAAAGTGGCATGCATACATACATACAAAGTGGCATGCATACATACATACATACAAAGTGGCATGCATACATACATACATACAAAGTGGCATGCATGCATACATACATACATACACACTTTTGTTGTTCTTTTAATGCTCTCTCTTCTTAATAGTGTTTTTTTTTTTCTTGTATTCTCTAACACTCAGTAACCCCTTGTATCTTAGTGGCTTTAGTGCCTTGTTTAGGGTGAAATGATTAATATAATATATTGGCTTGTAAATAAGAGTTTGTCGTTACATTGAGCTTATTCAAACAGCAAGGGCAGGCCATTATTGTGGTTTCATATATGTGTTGCTTGATTTATTAAAATTGTCATCATTGATAATGGCTTATGTAAGCCAAAAGCTTAGATTGGATTCAAACATGTGTCAATATCGTGTTTTCCTTTCGTCTTTCAACGATAATGTGATTAAGCTTATCAGACAATACAAAAGGAACTTACTTAAAATAAATAGACAAACTTGTCTATATTATTTAATGAAACATGCATTAATGAAAAATTGCTGCCGAAATATACACAATATATATATATACACAATATATATATATATATATATATATATATATATATATATATATAGTAGCCACCATATGGATCTGTTTCTTCTATGTGCCATATCCCTTCAGAATGTTGTTGACCATGGCCTTCTACAACTTCTTGTCATTTGTAATTCTAAATGAGGTTTATATTATTTCTATGTCATACACTCTCTATTCTGCATTCCATTTATACAATCTTATGTGGTGCTTTCCTTTGTCATTCTTGCTTTCAATATTCCCTGTGAATGATAAATTCTCCAAGCACCATTTCGTTATCATGTGCTTGAGAAATTTAAATTGTCTCTCCCTGATTCAACTATATATTCTTTTTTTTTTCCATTTTATCTAAAACTTCTTCATTGCTCACATGTTCAGTCTATAGTATTCTCAGCACCCGTTTGTGCAACAACATTTCTGCTGTATTCAAAAAATCAACAATAAACTGCATTTAATTGGAATTAGTTTATATTATAAGGAATTTATTTTTATTTCTTAGATTAGACATTATATTTTAGTGGGTACACATTTTTGATCAGACACTCTGTTTTTCTTTTTTTAAACAGTGGGAATTGCATGTACTGGCCTGTCCATTGATAAATATATAACACATTTCCTTGTTAAATTATTAAAACTGTTGAATGCATAGTAATAAGAAATTGTGTATATATATATATATATATATATATATATATATAATTATTTATTCAAAAATTATAACATAAATATGTTATGAAATCACTACAAAAATAACCATTTTGTTTCAACACTTCTGGTGTCTTATCAAGTGATAGTGTTGAATGTAAACCCTTTATTCTACATTCAACACCATCACTTGATAAGACACCAGAAGTGTTGAAACAAAATGGCTATTTTTGTAGTGATTTTATAACATATTTATGTTATAATTTTCAAATAAATAATTATATTTGCTCTACTCTGTATTGAGCACTCTTTTAAGAATAGTAGTTGTTGGTTATTGGAATTTATTTCGTATACACCAACCCTATACTTGGATATATCTTTTTGCAAGATTAATTTATATATATATATATATATATATATATAAATTAATCTTACAAAAATTAAACAAAATGACATAAATAAAAATAAATTAAAAGATACTATTAAACAATCTTACTGAAACCAAGTACATAATAATTGCAAATTAGATGAAAAAGTATAAGAAACTTAATCCATAAATACTTGACAAAAACAAATTATGATACTTCAAAATTGAAATCCTTTCATATTATCATTAGTAATACTACAATTGTATTCCTATCAATGAATTCTGATAATATCATGAAGAGAACATGTGAACAATGAGCAACTTTTAAGGAAAATAGTAATGACAAGGAAACTGCTACTAGACAGCTACAATTTCAGGAATACATAATAGAGAAAGAGGTTTGGGGAATTTAACACTCACAGGACATACAGAAGATATGAGTAGTAGGAGGAAACAACAATAAACCTACTTAACGTGTTTAAAAGAATGGATGGCAAAACAAGAGCAAAGAGTGATGGGAATGTGGCCAAAAGTTACTTAGAATGATAAAAGACAAGAAGTTATGGGAAACATGATCATTCACATCTTGAAAGGATATGGCACGTAAAAGGAAATGTGTAAGTCAATAAATGTTTATGAATTTTCTTGCCCAGTTGAAGAATTTTCTTTAATAATAATAATAATAATAATAAAAATCTAAGTAACTTACATATTGGTTATATAATTACTGCATTATCTTGTAGACTTATTTGTTCTTTATCTTATAAAAGCTTTATTAAATTGCATATCACCAACAAACTCAGGGGAAAACTGTAAGAAATCTAGTAAAAATAGATATTAGAAAATGTTTAAAAATCACTGCAAATACTATAAGAATTAACCGAATAAACAAAACCAGCATTCATGTCATTCAATTTAAGATTAGACTTTTTTTTTCTTTTAAACAAGTTCATCGCAAGTAAGTAAGTAAGTAAAGCCACTAAACACAAGGGGTTTAATGGTTGTGAAAGACTTAGCAAAACAGAAACATTAATAAGGTACAGGAACAAAATAACAGTAATCAGGAGGACAGCAGATAGAGATTGACATTGCATTCAAATTTTTGCAGATTAAAGTTAACTGGAAAGCATGGAGCCAGAAAAGAGGATCTGTGAGAAAAGAAACTGTCAGCATAGAACTTACAGTTACATCGAGCCAGCTCAGCTGTAAATTGATGAGATCAGTCAAGTACTGCGATTAAATTCATAAAGTCTAGGTATCACATGAAAGAGTTCATCCAAACAATTACGATGAAAATATTTATAGAAAAGACACAGGGAGGTTACTTTATGGCCATGAGAAAGTGACTGAAGCTGAGACATCAAAACAAATAATATTGCAGATTCTTTATTGGTTTTTATCAAGGATCTCTAGATATATAGCAGGAGCTTCGGACTATCTGTGGCAGCAATATTCTAAGAATGTTAAATATATTTGATATTTAAAAAAGATAAATGTAAACAAACAAATAAATAAAGTGTATACAAAGTACCACATGAAAGTGTGCCTTTGAAACTAATGCTTAATCTTACATATAAAGTACAGTGTACATGTGTGTGTTTTTGTGTGTATATGTCCAAACAACTCCTCTGCTTCCACTGATCTGATTTCACTGATTCATATCTCATTCAAAAGACCTAGAAAAATTAGGTACAGGGAATGATTTTCGTTGATCTTAGATTCAGGGTTGCTAAATAATGTGAGGTTAAAAAAATATATTAATATATTATACTAGCCATTATCATTGCTTTCATGCTTCAAGAGGAGTAAAATAGAAATTAGAATTAGTTATACATTCAACATTTGAAGAGTTAGAGAAACATAATAGCTAATTAAGTAAAACTCATATTATGGAAAATAATTAACTATTATGGTTTCTCTAACTCTTTAAATGATGAATGTATAACTAATTCTAATTTCTATTTTCCCATCTTTACACTATATTAATTTTATCTTATAAATTGTCCCCTGTTCTGTCACTCATGAAATAAAAATAATTGTACGGAAAATAAGGATCTGCATACGTCAAATCATCTTTAAAATAAGTGGCAGAAGAAGAATTATCATTGAATTTTTAAAAGATAAGCTTATACATTAATTCTATACTTAAATGCAGCAATCAATTTTGAGTTCTTCTGTAGTTTATTCATGGCTATCATACCTACTCCTCCTTAGCTATTGTGACGATGGCCTAACCAAGATTCCTCCACAGGAGCTAGCTTAAATGCTGCTTGAGAGGGCGGCTTTTAAGCTAGTATAATACATGAATCAATTTAAAAGCTCTAATCATACTTTTATCAAAAACAGATATAATCTATCTTTAAAAATGGTTTATAGAATTGTAAAGCATTTGGGATAATAAACACTATGACCAATATCTTCACACAATCAGTTCTCAGAAAGAAAGAAAACGGTAAGGATACAAAAAAAATTAATTAAAAAACATGCAAAATATTTCTTGCATGTTATATTAGAAGAAAATGTGTGTGTGTGTGCATGTTTCATTTATGTGCCATGTTCCTTCAGGACATTGGTGATCATGACTCTCCACAATTTCCTTTTTCTTGTAGCTCTTCATAAATTTTGTCTTTTTTGCTATACCTTACTCTGCCATCCATTCATTCAAGCTCACCAGGTAGGTCCTACCTTGCTTTCCTCTGTCTCTCTTACCTTCATCTGTCCTATGAGTATCAAAATTTCCGAGCCCTCTCTTCTCATTATGTGTCCCAGAAACCTCAACTCTCTCTTTTTCATGTTAAGTATATACTTTTTTGATGTCATTGTCTCTAGAACTTTGTCATTGCTCACATGTTCAGTCCGTGTTATTCTCAGCATCCTTCTGTAGAATCACATTTCTGTTGCATCAAGTCTCTTCTTCATTTGTGAAAAGATATCTAACACCCACCTGGTATTCCCAACTGGTCCCTCATCTAGGGACTGACCAGACTTGATGTTGCTTAATTGTAGAGATTGCAAGAACCAATATTTCATGATAAGCGGTATGTGTGTTTGTGCACACACACATATATCATCAAAAAGAGAATCAACAGAAATGATTTTTAGATTACTACTTCAATTTGTGTGAGTCTGTAAATAACATGTCTGTCTTATGTAGGGACCGAATGTCTTCCTGTAATGACCAAGTCCAAATTGTAAGTTCTGGTAACTACTCCACTCATCACCATTGAGAAAATAGCATATATGTTATGACCCTGAAGGCTAAAGATCCTTCTGAACTATTTGTCAAACAATAAGCCTGTAAACGTAGCCACTAATTTGATTCAAGAAAACAAAAGTAAGACACTGTCAAAGAATATGAAGACAGGTAACTTGGAGAATGGCCAAGATGAAAGGAAGTTGGCTATGTTGATTTGTCAAATCAAACAAGGCAACCCACATTAAAGCACATTCCATTGATACTAACAGTCAGAATGATGAAAATTTATGTTCACAAAACATTTGATTTACTCTAACTGTTCAGTACAGAATTAAATAAGACAGCAGGTCACAAAGTCTGGGGCCATATCACAAATGTCTTGTCTGCAAAACCTATTGATTTCAACTCAACATACAGGCAGAAAAACTTTGATTTCTATTTAAACAATGCATCTTTTTTTTTTCCTTATGGTCAGTCTTATAATTATGAGCACAATCAAAGTCTTCTGGTTTAAATAAGTATGGCAGGATAAAGAATAAGTAAAGAACATTTATCAATCTAACGTGTTTCACTTTTATTAAAACTTCATCAGAGAATGAGATATAGAGAAAAAAGATGAAAGAAATTCTTTTATTTTATTATTGTCTTTGATTTTCATTGGTTAATCAGGCTTCATGTACATTTGACTTGTTAAACATTAGTATAATTTATGGCATTCTGAATTAAGGAGAGATGATACATCCTTTCAAAGCTCCAAGAAATGAACTGATTCCATGCTTAAGTGGAAACATGTAAATATTGTCTTATGTATGTAAGTGTACCATAATTTTAGTTTGTCTATGTGGGATTCTGATGATAATGTATATTCATAAGCAAGTGAATGTTTAGTAGACATTATGTTTAAATAAGTATATACAATTTATTTATAAAATATATAATGCCCATCATAGAAAATGTGGGTATGACGATAAACTACATCTGCGTCCGGGGTAAGACGATAAACTACATCCAACAGCAAGGCCGCTAATCAGGAGGTTTTTAGGAGCGTAGAACCACCTCTTAATTGCTAGTGTTCCCAGGTCCACCCTGACCCGGGGTGGTAGCATCTGTTAGGGTCCCAGCTATGGGCAACTAGTTGATACCCAAACTTGTGTAAAAATAGGTTTTAATACCAGAAATACTTTGAAAAAAAAATTATTACCAGCAATAATTTTTGAAGGAAAAATTATTTTCAGCAATACAAAGAGCTATACATTTTTTGAAAACAAATATTACCAACTATAGATTTGTTGAAGGAAAAATATACTCAGAAATAGATTTTTGAAGAAAAACATTACCAGAAATAAAAATTTTGTCGGCATTAAATAACCCATTGAGGTTGATATGCCATAAAACAAAACAAAACAAAAACTCATGAAAAGGTCCTTCAAAACTCCTCCACGGCACATATGACCTCCTCATAGTTTCCATACTGTTGACCATGCAGGTTTGATTTGAGTTTAGGAAACAGGTAGAAGTAAGATGGTGCTAAGTCTGGTGAGTAAAGGGAATGTGGTAGCGATTTAAAGCCACAGTTGATTCAGCTACTATGACCTGTGCTTTGTTTGGATTGTTTCCTTCCGTTTTCTTAATCATGGGTCATAGTATTATCCATTAGTTTTTCCCTTTCCCATGATTATGCCTTCAGAATCCAAAAAAAAAACAGAAGCCATCATCTTGCTAACAGACACTGACTTCTTCAGAGGTGGAGAAGCAGAGTGTTTCCATTGTTTGCTTTGAATCTTTGATTCAGTTTCAAAGTGGTGAACCCAGGTTTCATCTTGAGTTACTAATCTGTGGTTGAAATTATTAGGGTTAGCCTGGAAATGAGCCAGAAATGTCAATCCTTTTCAGCTTCTGCTCAGTCATCAGCATTCTTGGGAGCCATCTTGTAAACAGCTTGCTCATCTCCAAGACCTCAGTTGAAACAGTATGTGCCAAGCCAGAATTTATGCCTATGGGCTAAGCTATCTGCTGGACAGTAAGATGTCTGTTATTCCAAACCATACGGTGAATGAGACCAACTTGTTCATCAATGGTTGAATGACCTGACCAAGGGTCATCTTCTGTGCTTGAATTCTGCAGCCCACTTCTTCACAGTGACCTAGGAAGGCAAGTCATCATTAAGTGTTTGTACCATATCCTCATGGGTTTCCTCGGCCATCACACCTTTTATTTTGTACATAATTTAGTCTCTTTAGGCCACTTTTAAATTTGTTGTACTCCTCACACCTTTGTATTGCCTCTCCTGCACAGAAATTGTGACAGAAATCAGAATTAGTTTTTCTAATTTTACAAGTGGTAGTGTGATACCACAATAAAAATGTTCAGTTATAGCTCTTCTTTCTAGGTGAGGCATAGAATTTTTTGAATGACCCTCATATCAATATGACAAACTCATATTTATTTGACTTTGCAAGAATCAAAGCAAAGAAAAGATTATTTTTGTTTGTGTCATTGTGTTTCAAGTAGACAACCAACATGTTTGATTCTACTTCAAAATATTTAAATCTTAGAAATTTTTTTATAAAGCAATGATTTTAATTTTCAAGATGTTATAACTTCCTAATAATTTCATAAGTGAAATGATATCAAGATTACAATAAATAATAAAATGTGTGTGTGATTGGATGCCGTTTATGCGTTTCCACAGTTTTCACCCAATTTCAATGAATTTTTTTTTGTTTGATAGATAATTCTTCAGTGCTCCAGTTTGGAGCCCAAATTGGCTGGAAAAAATTACAACCTTGAAGGTGAAAAATCGAAAAAAATGATTTTTTATACTTTTGTACAAAAATCAAAGGCAAAATTTAATTTACTTTTTCACACATAACCTTCCAATCCTAGCTCATGCTGTGTGGGCACAATTCACACCTCCACTTGTTGCCCATTGGTTACTGCTGACCTTGATAATTAGCATGTGCAGCAATATGTGCATGTGTGGCCCTGCAACACACACTGTGTCATGCAATGTGTCACATGCTGATGCACACACATATGCATGACTTGTGGAATATGACACCTGTTCGAGTTGCCCATTGGCTGCATGAAAGCCCCTTTATATATCCAGTCAAAGGTTGCCATATCATACTAATTGTGTACATAGTCCTAAGTCCTACCACTTAATTCCTCAATTCCACTTCTACTTTTGTATGTTCAGCCCTGCGTACACATTTCCCTTCTCTTGGCCAAGCAATCAATCTCCATCAAATGAGGTTACCTTTTCTGTTGTATAAAGCCTACTACTACAGTTTAAGGCATTGCTTTCTTTGTCATTTATAGCAGTTCCCAATTTAAATTTCTTTATTGTCCTGCCAGTTTTTGCTTGCATTCACTATAGTAATAAGTAAGCTTGCTTTTTTATTACTCGACATATATTTTTCCAACCTTTCCTAAAGTTATTTGAGCTTAGTGATCCCTGTAGCTCTACAGCATTCTCTTCTGGTATTTGCCCACACATTCCATTTGACAATTCATACTTGCCTAAGACATGTCACCAAAGAAAAAAACTTGCCTAGGTTGCAAAACCACTGCCATCATGTCTGCCATGTGAGTAAGAGATAATGAGTCGTCTTTAGAATGTTAAAATGCCTCTCAGAATGCTTCAATCAGAGCCAGCGAGTCTGAAGATCAACGTAGCCATCAGCTTTTCAGAAGAGCATACCTGAACGCTTCTGCACGTGAGGCTGAAACTGCTGATCAAAGGACTGAATGGCTGAAGAGAAATGCCTCTTCAACTGCTGTTGTGCATGAGGCTGAAACGTGATTGAGAACACAACAACGGCCCTTTTCAGTGTCACCCCCACCATTCAAATTGTTAACCCCCCCATTTAGGGACGTGCCTCAGTCTCACCCAGTTGTTGTTACTAATATTGATTTTTGTGTGGGCTGACTTTAAACTTAAACTGCTCCAATTGAACGGCAAAAATTCCCAGTAATGAAAGACCCGGTCGAAGACGGGTTATACTGCTAGTTCGCAATAAGTTTACTTCAAACGATGTAAATGTCACTAAAATATATCACAAATAAAAAATATTTACGGTGAGTTAGGGAAAGTTAGAGGGTGTCTCTGTCTGACGTTGGGGGTGCATAATTTCATTAGCCTAGGGGCCACAAAAGGTCATAATCATGTCTTGGTTTTATATTATAAACTAGATTATTAGAAGATATTTGTAGATTTTTTTTTTCTTGGCATTAGTAAGTCGAAAATAGGAAAATTTTCTTTGTAGGCCTATGTGTATTCATCTAACTAGCCATTTAGAATATTTTGAGAATTGGCTGTGCGACTTTGATGTAACTTGGCAACCAATACACTTTCCCACAGAATGAGTCAGTCAGCAGTAAGTCATCATTGAGCGAGTTTATATATTGTGTGACTATTTGATTCAACACAACACTCTGCTGATCTATTCTTCACATCACCTGCAGGGTTTTTGACAAAGCATCCCAGCACCCAGTTCTGTCAGTCTATCTACAGTGCAGGGACTTGTGGATTTTCTCAAAGCTAAAACTGCTGTGGACAAGAATACTAAGAACACAATGAAGAAGCTGAGAGAAATCCTGATAGCTGAATTTGCAAACTGTTTTGAAAAGTGAAATTGGCATTGGGGTAAATGTATGAGGTCTCAAAAGGAAGTATTTTTAAGAGAAGTAAGTCAACATTTTCACCTGGGAGGCTATTTTTAAATTAATATTAAATAGCTGGATGCTTTCTGGACAGACTTCTTAAACTGAAAATGTGGAAGAAACAGTGAAATTTCATTTATCAATTTAATATCATTCTTCATATATATATATATATATATATATATATATATATATATATGCGCGTTTGTGTGTGAGAGAGATATAGGAACAATTCTATGGCTCTGTTTTAAAATATACTTTATAAAAGAAAAAATGAAGAAAAGGCTGACTTTCAATATTGGTTCAAAAGTCTCAAGAGAAATCAAATAATTTGATTAATCTTGAACATCACCACAAACCAATTCTTACTTAAACTATGCTAGACACTCAAAATACGTTATACATTTCACTTTTGTTCTCTTTTCAGGGGTGTTAATTAACTATGAATTAGATTATGTTCATGAAAGCTAATAAAGGTAGGATGGCTGTTATAGTTAATATTATTCATTTTTTATTTAATTAGAGAGACTATTATTCTTATCCATGTTCAATTCCAACTTTCATTGTAAAAATTATTTACTAGCAGCATGGCCCGGCGTTGTCCGTGCTTGATTCAAAAATTGTACGACTGATACAGCAATCGCTATCACTTGACTTAAAATATTTTTGCCCTTCCTTGCCTTTAAAGGAGTGCCCTTTGCCATGCTGATGTTGCTACATGCCTTACTTCTTGCCTATCTCACACTGCAAATTTTTTCTAAGCTCTATACTAAACATTAAATCTGTTACGAAAAAAGAACTAAACAAAATGAACACAAAATGATCAGCTTTAAAAAAGGACTCGTAACTGGAAAAACCAAATGAAAAAAGAATGTTAACAACAAATAGTTTTTCACACGCAACCCAGTTCTGTGGAATCAGAATCAAAAGTTTAAGCAAGCGAATGAGCCAATTGGAATAAAGTGCCATGCAGATTTAAATTTTTCCCACTTATGATGAATGCAGCTATTGATTTTTGATGCTAGTTAACATTTGTGTTGGCTCTCACGCTGACCAGTAGAATCTTCCTGCCTATTTGTGGCAGGAAGATTCGTTACACACACATATCCTGCCTTTTATAGATAGAGATCATCCAGCCTCCTTGTGCCAGGTCCCTTCTGATGATGGCTCCTTGGAGCTCACTGCAATGTTTGTCATTTTACTATCCTTCACAATCCCTTTTTGGCCAGCCATTTTCACAAACTTGTCAGGTAGGTTGATCACGTCTCTCCATTACTTCCTATCCTTTGTAGCACTTAGCAATGTTTGTCTTTTATACTATCCTTGCCAGTCCCTGTTCAACCATCCATTTATCCAAGCCCATTAGGTCAGTTAATAATATCTCTTTATCCTTTATGAATTCATCATCTACCCCCCCCCCCTATTATGATGGGTTTTTTTTCTCTCTTTGGTAGTGAAAGAGTGTGTTATATGATGGAGAAATATTGATTCTTTTTCTATTCACCATATCACTTCAGGACATGGGTGATCATGGCTCTCCACAACTTCCTATCCTTTTTAGCTATTAGTATCCCTTCCACTCCCTGTTCTCCAAGCTCATGAAATAGGTTACTCACTTCTTTCTTCTGTCCCACTTGCCTTCAATGTGGCCTGTGAGTATCAAATTCTCCAAGCCCTCTTTTTTCATCATTACAACTCTTTCTGATCTTAAGTGTAAGTTTCCTTTTTGTTTCCATTTTCTTTAAAACTTTCTCATTGGTCACATGTTCAGTCCATGGCATTCTCATTATCCTTCTGTAGACCAATATCTGTTGCTTCAAGTATCTGTGAATAACTAATTGACTACCATGTTTAATTTAATGTTTTGTGTCTACATCAATTCTCAACTCATGTTACCATTGATTCAGTTTTTTTTTCTATGACACCTGTCTGAAACTTATCAATAATATATTAATAATCAGGTGAAAAATGTCAAGGAAATACATTGTTTATAATAACAAAGCAATCACATAAAGGCTTATAGTTTACTAATTAAATTTTAGTCAATCAGTCTGTGAATTTCAGAAATTTCTGGAAGTCTGATTAATATCATGTTCTCCAAATTAAAACTGCAGACATCCTCATTTCAACATACATTTGCTTAATTGTTGACACAACACTTTTTTGTATTGATTTCATTATGCATATTTCTCTTTCCACCCACATAACATTTATACTTTATGACACTTTCAACCATTTAATATGCACCCCTGAATTGAAAAGATATTCTGGAGAAAGAACTAACCACTTTTCATTCAATTAATTCACCTCCAGCAGTGCTTTGGTTATAGTTTGTAAGGTACAAGTAACTTATTTTTCTTTTCTTTATTTTCAACAAAAATATAAATAGACAAGATATATATAAGCAAGTATAACCTTTCCTCAGTCTCTGATATTCCTTGTATAAATTATAGGATGATTTAAAACATAGAATATGGCCAGAAATTTGATATCAGCTCAAAAATTAAATAAATACACTATTTAAAGAACACAGCAATAGTTAAAGCGTTGGTTCGTGAATTTGGTGATACAGTAATTGTGAGTTCAATCCCTGAGCTGGGCAGTGTGTACTTAGACTCAGTAGAAATAGGGTAAGTAATAACTGAGCAATATTAATAAGAACTACTTTCGATATCCGTAGACATGGTCCATGGAATGAGAACAATCTACAAGTGTAGATTAAATAAAGGGTCTAGATTAAAATTCCTTTAATTAACAAGCACCTAATGAAGGCTGGACTGCACAGCAGACAAAACATAATAACAAAAATGAAGTTAACTATCCACATGTAAATAGTGATAAAAAATGATAAATCCTCAACCCTGAAATTCAAACAGAAAACAACAATGTTCAAATATGAGCAATGATTCATTTCCATCAGTTCTCAGTTTTGTTAGCTGTGAAAATAATGAAATATTAGGGAGACAAAATGAATTCAAACCAATCACTTACTTTGACTGCAGTCAGTCACTACTTTTGTCATCCAAAATTCTCCAATTGTGTAAATTATTCTATAATACAGAAGGTTCACTGTAATGACATCAGTCAATTACATTATTATTTCCCTAAAGTAACAAATACAGCTCAATTGCTATATGGTTTCTTTTTTCTTTTGACATTTTTAGTCAATATGAACTAAATTATACAGCTTGTCCTTTATTATTTCTTAAAGTTCACAGATGGCCACCATATTTATTCAGGTGTACAGGCAGTCACCATAAATTGAACAATTTAGAGAAAAGGAAAAATCAACTTTGTTATTCTTGTCAACTACCTTTAATTATTTTTCACAACAAGAACTGTCTTCAAATGAACTTTGAGTTATTTACATTAAATTTAAAAAGACAAAAAAACTGACCCATTTTAAAGAAATTATCTGTTAGTGTTTACTTTCCTCTAGTTTATTAAATTAATGGACTTCAAATAATTAATAATCTGATAAGTTCAACAAAGAACCACCTATTAACTGTTGTAAATGTATTGACATAGCATATATATATATATATATATATATATATATATATATATGATCAACTCTCCCGTCGAATTCGACGTATGAGGGTCAGACAGAACAGTTCCTAGGAATTGAGAGCCCGACACTAACACATGAGATTTGATTATAGTGGTGAAGGCTTTGTGCAGGGACATCCACACTTTTTGGAGGGGACGAATACAGGGACCTGGTGCAGCAAATGTCACAAGGTCCCCAAACGACCCTCCACCGGTTTTGAATTCAGAGTTGTCCTTCTCCTAGACCAGTTGCCATCCAAGGCTATAGAACCCAGTCTGTCCTGCTATTTACCCATAGTTGGAGGGAGAAGAAGAGGATTCACACCTTTCCCAAGGGTATTAGCACGTAATTGAATGTAATGGATTCGACTGGAATCCAAACTCAGCTTTCTGATTCCTCAATCCAAGCCATTATCCATTACTCCACTGTGCCTCCTATATATATATATATATATATATATATATATACACAATCAAAAAGATGCTTTTTTATTTAGCTTTTGCTGTATCCACCTTTCTATATTGCTTTGTATTTTATATTCACATTGAGCATGGTGTGAAATTGTTAGTGTCTTTTATTGTTATAAATTGATATATACCTATACATAAATATATATATACATTTATCTGTATATATGTTTGTGTAAATTATATAACAAAGTAACCCAAGATAGCAGTAGCAACAGTCAATCCATGTTGTTTAAGTACTTTTTAAATATTGTAATAAATTTATGAAATAGATCTGTTGTCAAGAAAAACCAAAAATGTTTGAAACTACTTCAGTGTGATAAATAGTTAATTCTTTGTAAACCTGTGGTTATAATCAGTCTGAAATGTGGACATCTTTAGTTTTGGTTAAGTTCTCCTGATTCTACACAAAGTACGACAGGTTGAATGAGAGATGAAGTCCCTTCTTCAGTCATATCATCTAACCATCTTTGATTTGACAGAAGGACATTGAGCAAAATTTGATACTTAGAAATTCTGCTGATGCTGAAGTGAACTTTGCACTCCTCGGCACTGCTCTGGCACTGGCCTTTCTGACTGTCAGAAATAAATGGTGAAAATCACATATACATAAATCTTGTCACTGGATCATAGTCTTTGCTTTGTTTTACGTTTATATTGCATAAATTGACTACCATGAAAATCTAATGTCGAGCCATGATTCTTCTTTTATGTGCTATGTACCTTCGTTCTTATGGCTCTCCACAGCTTCTTGTCCTTTGTAGGTACTGAATATTTAAGCAAGTGATTACTAAAATCTGACCAAATGACAAAACATCACTTTTTTTCTTTTTTTAAATGAGGCTTCTTGGTTGGGTTGAGAACCTTTCGGCCTCTTCTTCTTAGATATAATTTTTATTTGCAGTCTTTAGGCTTCACATTTTTTGTTTTGATAGCTGTAACATTTCCTGTAACTGACCCCCTCTTTGTTATAAAAGATAAATTTCAAAAGAACATTTTTAGCGACAAGCCTAGTTGTAATTTTGTCCTTTCATTCGAGTGTAAAGAGTTAAATACTTTACATTATTCGTTTTATTTCTGATTTTACTTTTTGATTAATCAAGTATGTATAAATATCTAGAATCAATTCTCAATCAATAAACTAACTGGTGTCTCAGATAACAGATTTAAATATCCAAAATTTTTTTTTGTCATCTTTTTTATTATAATTATTTTATTTTATCCTTTAGACAAAAGACTTTAATGATTCTCTCCTCATTGAAGATTGTATGACATAAAATAGTACATGATATTGTGTTTATCAGCTAAACAAATATGACTGACTAGACATACCATCTGAAGTCATCCAATATAGTTCATATGAACATATGCCATAAAACTTCAAAAATGGCTATCAAACACCAAAACGCCTCATTGATATCGAAGTAGCAACCATATCATGGAAAATACAGAAATTGTCTTGTTATAAATTATTTTTTTAAACATTTAGCATGTTAGAAAATGTATAGACTTTGAAGAGTTTAAATAAAGAATTAAGAATTTGATACAATCAACTGGTATAATCCCAGTAATTGATGAGTCAGCAAAGTTTTCAGTAAAAATTGTAAATAAATAGAAACTATCTCTATAATCTATGCAGTACTAGATTGACAGTTAGGTCTCAGAATTTTACTGTTGAAATTGCTAGTTGTAACTGTAAACTCTATGCTAATAATTTCTTCTTTCACATTTCCCACTTGTGACATTCATTTCTTGCTTCCTGCTTTCCTATCAACTACAGTCTTGTATCTTAATGGCTTTTATCAGTTTAGGGTGAAATGATTAAAAAAATTTATAGGAATAGTTTTGTATTGTTGTGTTAACCTCTTTCTCGATTGTAACTCATAATTGATACAACAATAGTTAATAAAAATGAACACACTACCACCCCTGTATGAATGACTGGATTTCTCTGTATCCTTGGAAACAGCGAATTATGAATTTATGTGTGCATTTAAAACTCAGTAAATTTAAAAATAAGTTATTCCAATATTCGCTTGAAGATGAAATGGAACTAATGCTTTTAATTTAATTAAAAAATTAAATTTGAAGTTATTAACTTCCATTTTTGAAACATGGTTATTACTGTGTAGCAAAAAAAAAACATATTTTAAATCAGTTAATTTATAATAAGAATAGTTTCTATTTATTTACAATTTTCACTTGTCCTAAGTCTTTTTGGAAGGGATTTGAAAATACCCATCAATTAAATTATTTTTCATCATCTAAAACTTTTTATGGTTTAAATTAAAAAACAAACAATTATTAACTATTGTTCAAGTAAATAATAACTTTTGTTTAGAATTTAAACAACGTTAAAGAAAAAGACCAGACAAGACATGAATAAAGTATTGTCAATTTTATTCCAATCCCTACAACATTCAAATAAACTACCAATGTCTCAATTGTCAGAAATACATTTTTCTTCTCCTGCAGGACACACCCTTCTTTCCATTTGTGCTTGTCTTACTCAATAAAAAGCCACCCACCTCTGATTTCTCCCAAGACTGAGTGATCTAATGTTGGGAATGTCTTGGTGAGCCACACCTTTTGAACAAGGAAGGTCATTGAGAAATGACATCATTGCAGTCAATGATGAATGAAAATAGAACTTGACTGACTTGAGACAAGAAAGATGTTGCTCCATCAAAATCACTTTGATGATTTGTGCTGCATTTTCAGTGCACTCCACTTTGTTGCCAACCCCCGCCTGACATTCACCAAAGATGCTTAAAATAGATTAGGAAAGAAAAGAAGAAAGAAAAGAAGAAAGAAATAAGGGGAAAGAAAAGAAGAAAGAAATAAGGGGAAAGAAAAGAAGAAAGAAATAAGGGGAAAGAAAAGAAGAAAGAAATAAGGGGAAAGAAAAGAAGAAAGAAATACAGCAAATGAACAAAAAGAAGAGAAATTCATGCCACAAGCCAGTAACTTTTGGGTAGACATCAAGAAAGTTGCTTATTGGCAATAATCTCTTAAAACCTTTTCCAGATTCACATAAATTTTATTCGGTGTCAAAGGTCAGTTGTATTTTGCTTTTGCTCTTCTCCTTCCTACAATTTAATTTCTGTTGCTTTCCATTTTTTTTTCATTCTTTTCTATCTTTCTACTTCATTTTCTTTCACTTCTATTTCTTTTCTTCTTCATTCAACCATTTCATTTCACTAAATCTTCTCTTATCTTTTTCAGTAACTCTTTCATATTTCTTCTATATTTTCTGCTACTAACCTGAATTTATTTCCCATGATTCATTCCTTTTCTTCCAATTGTCAGCTTGCCTTTCTTTTATAAATCCTCGCTCACTTAATTTTATATTTTTGTTTCTATTAGTCTAAAAGCTTTTTTTACTTTTCTTTCCTTTCTCTTCTTCAATCCTTTCTTTTCCTGTTAATTTCCATTTTAGTCCATTTATTTTTTTTCCATCACAAGAGAAACTTGAAAAAGTGAAAAAGAAATGCAAGCATTAAGTATTGCATAAATAAGCTTAGTAAAAGAGAAAAGTTTGTTAATAAAAGTTAATTTTAATAGTAGACATTTGGTATGCAGTTGTCCTTTTAAAAAGGAGTTTCTAACAGGCAGTCAGTAACATATATAAATTGATAAAAAAAAAGATATATAATAAAGCTTGTTTTCTATGATAAATATGTTAAAAAGAAATGTAGATTCTAATGTCTGTACAGAAGTAGACATAGTAATCAGTTGGATCATTTGTTTTTATATGAGGCCAATGTTTCACAGCAGATGATAAAAATCTTGTTTCACAGCGTATTATGGAAATCATTGTTTCCTAGTAGATGAAAGAAAACATTGTTTCACAGTATATTATGGAAAACATTGTCTGGCAGTAGATATTGTGTACATTGTAAATGCCTCAAAACTTTAAAACGAAGACAGATGTGAAGAGATGAGCACTGACTATTTAAGCATTCCATACGTCAACCCAAACAAATTTATCTTGCACATTTATAAGTATACTTTTCATCCATGTATCAAATATTGCTAACACATCTAGTCTGGTGCTTCTACTGTTTTTCTAGAGATTCTTCTTTTGATTTTATTAAGAATCTCTATCTTAACAAAATCAAAAGAAGAATCTGCAATGCTACAAATCCTGACCTGGCATCATGGCTTCAGTCAATTTCCCACCACTGTAACATAGCTTCCCTTTGCCTTTTCTATAAATATTTTCATAGTGATTATTCTGATAAGCTTTCCTCTTTAATATCTTAGCTTCATGAATTTAAGTGCAGTACTAGATTGTCAGATAGGTCTCATAATTTCACCGTTGAAATCGCTTCATATAGCCATTTGTTCTATGATAATAGTTTCTTCTGTATTTCTCCTGTCCTGGGTAAGATGATAAACTACATCCAACAGCAAGGCCTCTGATCAGGAGGTTTTGAGAAGCATGGAACCACCTCTTAATAGCTGGTGTTCCCAGGTCCACCCTGACCTGAGGTGGTAGCACCTGTCAGAGTCCCAGCTATGGGCAAATAGTTAACCCCCCAAACTCGGGTCAAAATACTATGAAAGTGTAAAAACAGTTTTTAATACCAGAAATACTTTGTAAAAAAGTTATTACCAGCAATAAGTTTTTGAAGAAAAAAGTTATTACCAGCAATACATTTAAAAAAAAAGAAAATTAAAAGCGATACATTTTTGAAGAAAAAATATTACCAGGAATAGATTTTTGAAGGGAAAAAAATTACCAACAATACATATGGAAAAAGAAAAATATTACCAGCAATAAAAATCTTGTCGACATTAAATAACCCATTGAGGTTGATATGCCATAAACCAAACCAAACCAAACCAAATCTTCTGTATTTCTCACTTGTGGAACTCTCATCAGGCTTCCTGCTTTCCTGTCAACTATGATCTTCAAAGATTTAAATGCAATGTCAATCATCATCTCCTGTCCTCTTGACAACCGTTCTTTTATTGTCCTCTCTGTTTCTTTCACTCTCAGTAACCACTTCCATCTTAGTGGCTTTTATCACCTTGCCTGAGATGAATGAATTAAAAATAAAAGAAAAAGTGATTTGACTCTTTATTTCAGAGGACTTTCAAATCATAACTTCACAACCAGTGGTAGAAGCACATGTCTTTATTTATTTTGATATTAATCTCTTGGACATTCATTTTCTTTTAAGGCCTTACATAAATCAGTGTTATAAGTCTTTCCATTTAGATTAATACACTCATCTTGATTATTTTACTCACATTTTGGTCATTTGAGTGACCCCCAGATGGTGATCATCATTATGCTAGGTCTACTGAGGATGTTATCACAGCCTAATATGGGTGTTGATTCCGTCAGCTGTCTTATCCCCCATTGAGAAGGTAGGTAGTTACAACAGCCAAGACATTGTGAGTATAATAACAAAAAATGAGAATATTAGTTCAAATGGAAAGGCTTATAATAGTGATATTTGCACATTACAAAATGTCCAATGCAATTTGCCTTAAATCAATGAGCCAACTCGATGCAAATTACAGACTTAAAGATGACTGAATCTCATTTTTGAAACAACATTGTGAAGAGAGAGATCTTAATGTAAAAGATCCAAAGCAGCTGTATTCTGCTGCATTTTCATATCAAGAAATAACATCTGATACTTGTCATCTCAGCACTGCCTTGAAATCTGAACAGAATCTAAATTTCAAATTTGCTTCCTTGTTCTCTCACATGTGGGGAGGTAATCTATGGATTTTGCCACTTCATGCAAGAGTACATACCTTTTTTTTATATGTAGTATCCACATAAATATGCATTCCTTTTCAGTTTGTAGATGATAAATCATGTTTCTACCATGTAAAGTGAAGTTTTTCATAAATTAGATAAGTTTTGTATTGGCCAACAGCAGCTGCTTTGCTATGAAAAGATCAGAAATCATTATTAATTGTAACAGCAGAACCAGTTATGGAATGCAGACATCATCGACAAAGACATTTATTCTGCTGTGAATTTGTTCATAAATAGTATTAAGATTTTAAAATGGTTTTCAAATAAAATGATAGATAATATTTACTCTGCTGCTGATGAGATCAATAACCAATCAATAAAAATGAAGAATTTTTTTTATTTATTTCTTCTTTATGTATTCAAATTAAACAAAATGCATATAGAAATTAACAATGATTTCTGGTTAACTATTTGAGGAAATATGTAAAACCAAATTCATCAGTTAAATAATAATAATAATAATATGTTGTTAAGGTCACATGGAGTTAGCTGTTTTTAATGACTAACAAACAAATGGACTATATTCAGTTAAGACTTGAGAGTGAAAAGCAATGCAATAAAGATTAGCTCTTTTTAATTACATACAAAAATACGGATATTTTTTTTATAATTTTATCAATATCTAGGAAGTGTTTTAAAAGGACAGAAAGTGCGACACTGAAATCCAAAGATGCATTGGAATAGCAAAAGATGCCTTCCAAAAGCTAAGAAAAGTATTAAGAAACAGAAAAATTTTGTTAAAAACAAAGAATAGAGTGCTTAACTGTTATGTAATAACAGTCCTCCACTACGGCAGTGAATACTGGACAATCTGCTCACAGATGAAGAAGAGACTTGAGGCAGCAGAAATGTGGCTCGACAGAAGGATGCTGACAATATATGTGAGTAACAACAGTAAAAGAGAAAATGGAATCAAAAAGGACACTTATACTTAACATCAGGAAGAGACGCTTGAAATTTCTAGAGTACATGATGAGGAAAGAAGGCTTGGAACATCTGTTACTCACTGGAGATATATTAACCGCAAGAAGGACAGAGTAAATCAATGCATAACCTTCCTAGGTAGCTCGAGTAAATGGATGGTGGAACAAGGTTTAGGAGAGATAGCAAAAATACAAAATTTATTAAGACTTACAAAGGACAGGTAATTGTGGAGAGCCATGACCGGCTACATCCTAAAGGGACATGACACACAGAAGAAGTATCTTTCAACACATAACCTAAGTGTGTATAGATAAAAACAATGTTTTCTGAGCACACCTGTCTGCTAGGGTATCTAGCCAATCCCTGTTGCAGATGCCTGCTCAGGCAAATTTGTGTCAGTGCAACCAATGACAACTTTCAAACAGTTCTGTCTAATCTCATTTTGCTCACAAGGCTTGGGTCAGTCCATGGTATGGTTTTCAGGTACACACACACATACATACACATATAATCGGTGCTGAAAAGTTCTCAGCCTAACCTACTTACCAAACATAACCAAATACTGGATTTTATTTTTTAGATGAGCTTCTTGGTTGGGCTGAGAACATCGTAGTACAGAAGTTACATCAAATCAATGAGTTCACAGCCTTTTGATAAATGAAGCTTTTATTTTCCGCAACAAATATTTTTCAATATAACCACTTTCCTTGTCAATGCACTTAATTCAATTGTGAATATTAATCACATAGATTAAACATTATACAGTGAAAAGTTCAGTTAAAAATTGTGGTAATAATTACATTTCAGGCTGCCAATTTATTGATCCAGTCCACCTTTGATTATGTACATGCCTGTGTGCATAGACTAAATTTATATTGAATATGTCAGAGAAAAGTTTTTAGAATAAAGTTATCTTTTTTCCTTTATAATATTTCATAAGTCATAAAATATATTTACATGAATGTAGTTATTATTCTTAAATGTCTGTCATTGAAAATAATCAGGTGTAAATTGCTTTTTCCAACTGCAAAAGCCAAAAGCTGCAGCATTCATTTAATCATTTGATACTGCAATTAAGAAATAATTGGATAATTTAACAAGATTCATATTCATGTGGTAATATTAAATAAATTTATGATCAACCAGTTAGAAGATGAATAATAAATTTTATAATCTAAAAAAGAAATAAGCAATTTAAAGATAATATGATGTAAATTTAAAATATGATGAATCTATAGATTCAAATCAAGCAGAGTAAAATTAAACCAAAACCCTGTTGAAGATGATTGAAGACTGAATTACCCAAAGGCCAACTTTGCTCATCTCCACATTTTGGTATGATAGGTAATCACAATTCCTGATACAAATCAACTGAATGGAAAGGTTTGAAGAGTTTTATAATCATGAGCGATTTTTGTTGATTATGCCTGGAAGTCTTCTTAAAGAGATTCTGAAACATGGTGAATTTGGTTTAGCAAAACTTTCCTTCAACATTTTCTCTTCACATATCTTTTTAAAATTCTGAAGGCTTAAAAATGAATTGTCTTAAGTCAAATATCGGAAAAACTAATATATATATATATATATATATATATATAAGTGATCATTGAAGTCAACACTCAGAAATGACAGGCTGTTTTGATGCTAGACGCAATCATCAGGCCAATGATTGCATCTAGCATGAAACAACCTGTTGCATTTATATATATATATATATATATATATATATATATTATAGGCACATGGCAGAGTGATTAAAACATTCATTTTCCAATCACGTGACCCAGGTTTAAATCTCATCTTTGTACAGAAGGTGACTTATTGATGTTATCAGCCTGGGGAGATGATCCCAGTAAGCAGCACCTTTCAAAAGTGCCCTAAAACCATACCATGGGTTGACCAAAGATTGGTGAGTGAAATTGGGTAGATTAAACTGTTTGGGAGCGAAAAGAGTGAAATATTATTATTATATTTTTATTATAATAAATTACAATAAAAACATTTTACATTGCTACACAAAAACTTTCATGTTTCAGTAGTAACATGATACTTCTTCTGGTGATGGTAGATAACTTGTGTTCACTACTACTGAAACATGAAAGTTTTTGTGTAGCAATGTAAAATGTTTTTACTGTAATTTATTACAATAAAAAAAAAAAAAAAATATATATATATATATATATATGTTATTATATTATATATATTTATAAAAATAATAACATATATATTTATATATAATAATAATAGTAACATATATATAATATATATTATATATATATAATATATATATATAATATATATGTAATAATAATAGTAACATATATATATATATATATATATATGTTACCTTAACAATCATTTACAATATTGATAGATTAATATCAGTAAACTATTATACTTTAAATAATTTTGTTAATGTACTTTCTATAAATGTGTTTTTAAATATACTATTTAACTCATATTAAATCCCTAAATTATTTGTAGAAGAGTTAAAAATTTAAATTGATAGCAAACATCAAATTAATTTCTTTGGTGATTTTAAAAAATTAAATTACTATCAAACATTAAAATCTTTCTTTACATAAAAAAATTTTTTTTGCTAAAAATTACGACTCCTCCTGTCTATGAGTAAAGCCTAATGACAGCTTCTTTCTCTTTACTTCCCCCTTCTTTCTTTCTTTTTATTTTTTCTCCCTTCTCCCCGTTCCCTTTCAATATATCACTTCCGTTAAGTTAACTGATTAAATAGGTCAATGTCTGGTCCCCCCCCCTAATACTAAGTATGATAGATAGAATTATTAAAATAAAGCCTCTCTAAACTCGATCATGTCTCTCACACCACCCCTCATTACCCTCTCTTTTAAATTACATAAACTTAATACTACCCGTCAAAAGTGTAAATGTTCATTTCATTTTTCATTTTACCTTCTGGAAGTGTAGTCTGATGATCCAACGTCCTTTAAAAGGGCTATGGTGAAATAAATTATTTCATGGAGCCTTAAAGTGGTCTGTTTTTCTTTAAATTATTAGCTCTGGATTTACATTGAGCTCTCAGGATTTTATCATCCTTGGGACTACCTATATGGATTACCAAATTTTTCTTAACTTATATATATATATAGTCCTCATAAAAGGAAAATTCTAAGAACACTAGAAAAACTGAATAAAAATCCTAGAAAATTTTCCTTTTCTACCAAATTCATTGAAACATGCATAAAGAAATGTTGCTGCTCAAATCTAAAATATCAATTCATTTATATATATATGTGTCTGTGTGATCATATATATATATATATATATATATATATATATATATATATATATATGTATGTGTGTATCAACATGCCTTTTGCCTCTTTACTGTTTGCATCATTTTCATTAGGCTTCTTCTATAAATTCTTATTTAAAAATAAATAACTGTGTTCTGTATACAAAGTGCACCAATTTCAAGATGGCAACTTGTTTACAGACTTTTTCCATTTTCTGAGGCCTCACTTTTTTTTTTTTTTTTTTTGTTATATTTACATTTTTTTTTTACCAGGATAAATCAACATGCATTTGCATGTTCTGGCTCAACTGGCTTATTTCACTTGCATCTCTGTGAATCTATTTTATCTTGCATCTCTGTGAATCTATTTTTCTTCATTTCTAGATGCTCTCTTCTTTTCTATTGATTAATTAATTTCTTAAATTTTCATCAGTTTCCTTAACCACTTATTTTGTGATCCCCCTCCTGTTCAGGTGTTTATTGAATAATACAGGTTTTAGCAATAGATTAAAACCTGGTTAATGAAATCAACTTAATAAACATATTTAAGGAATAAACTAAAATTTGTAAAATTGATCATTCTGAACGTTATAAGTTTTATGCTTGTTGAATAGAATTATTGGTAACCTTTATTAACTGATTAAAACCATTCATACAGATTTTATGGATAGTTAAGATACACAAATGACACTGTGTTGATGGTTGACATGGAAAGAAAACTACAGGACCTCCTAGACAGGTGGATAAAAGAAGGCAAGAACAAAAGATGAGGACTTAACCATCAACTGCAAGAAAAGAGAAAGTATGCTCATCAAGAAATCGAATTGAGGAAAATCTCAAGATACGAGTCTATTGGAGATGTCATCATGAGCAAGTAGTGAAGTTTAAATATCTGGGAAGTGAATTAAAAATGTGATACTGAAATCTGAACAGATATTGAATGAACAAAAGAGGCATTTCCAAAGCTTAGTAAAGTGCTAAAAAACAGTAACATTTAAAAAGAAACAAAGAAAAGAGTGCTAGATTGCTATGCAATATCCATCCTCTTATATGGCAATGAATTCTGGACAATCTTCCTAGGGATGAGGAAAAAACTGGAGGCAGCATAAATTTGATTCCAAAGAAGGATACTGAGAATTCCATGGACAGAGGGAGAATGAAACAAGGAAGTCTTAAAAAAAAAGGATAGCAAAAAGGATGCTTATTCTCAGAATCAGGAAGAGGGCTCAAATTCCTTGGACTCATAATGAGTGAAGAAAATTGGAAAATTTAACCCTGCCAGGGGATACTGAGGGCATGAGAAATGGAGAAAGCAACAAGATACCTACCTGACAAGCTTGTGTGAATAGCTGGCAGGAAGGCTTAGCAAAAGTAGAAAAATTGCTAAGGGCCACAAGGAAGGGGAAGTTGTGGAGAGCCATCATTGTCCATGTCCTGAAGTAACATGGCATATAGAAAAAGAAGACATTCACAAGAGCTGACTTTAAAGCTAGAATATTTCAAAACCAGTATTCTGAATTTGGTGACAAATGTACGTGCTCATTTACCAAACTTTTTAAACATGAAATATGTACATTCCTTACAAGACCAAGGTTCTAAATTTTATAAGTGCCATATTGTAAAAGAATGCTGCTGATTATGGTTCTTCTGTCTCTCAATGAAGACTTTGGCTAACATATTTCTCTTTATGAATTTTATTCAAATACCCAATCATTTTCGCCATGTAGAAATGAACTCCATGTTAATTTTCTTCATCTGAAAAGACACCCATTTTTGGTCTGAATGTTGCTTTACTTTAGGAATTCCACATATTCAGTCAAAGTGTGGGTGGATTGCATCCGATCATTCTAACTTTCTTCTTGTTACTGACAATATATTTTACTTTGAATTAGTATGCCATAGTTATTTGTTTTTTAAGTCAGCATTACTAAAAGTCACCTTTCTTTAGCAATAAGCAAGGATCAAACTTACTATTAATGGATTTTGAGAGTCGTTATCGTACTGCCTTACTAATATTAATGTTCCTTATAATAGTTTGAATTTAAGTCCTCCATTTTCAATGCAGTGATTTTGAAAGGATGTAATATTGAGCATAATTTATCATAGAGACTTTATAAATGTTGCCTTGATCTAGACGAGATTAATTTCAAAAAAATATTATTGTTATGTTGAAAACATCAGGACAAAGTATTTTCCTATTTATCATACCCAAAGTTCAATTTTTGAATGCCGAATTTCATGGCAAGCATATTATTTCTCTTATTAATGGAGCTGCATAATCTTCCAAATAAAATATTATTCATTTACCAATGGTCATTATTCACTACTGCTTCATACAAAATCTTGGTTTAACTCAATTAAAATATTTGTATTTATTTCACTGAAATAAATAAAAATATTTTTCTGAGCTAAATGTATTTCGGAACTTTTTAGATGAGGAATTATCATTGTCTATATATATATATATATATATATATATATATATTAATCAATTCATTACAAACAAGGCAATAATTCTACTAAGATGTAGTAATGGGCTACTGGAAGTAAAGGGAGAATGAAAAGACTTTACAGGCAACTGAAAACACAATCCTGAACAGAAAACAACAGATAAACATCTACTTCTGTTCAAAAGACAAAGGAGGAGTGTAAACTGGACAATAGGAAAACCTATCTACTCTTATTGAAAAAAAATATAAATAAATAATTAGCAAATAAAATTTCAGAGTTCAAATGGAGACGTTAAAATTATAGAGTTGAAGTAGATTTTGGAAGGAACCAGGAACCCAATCCTAAACAGGAAACAAGAGATAAACTTCTACTCCTTTTTAAAAGGCTGAGGTGGTGTGTAAAATAAATTTTGATCACATAAATCAACTTTTCCATATTTTTATTCAGCGAGACAATTTTAGTAAAAAGACAGTTCCCAGTGTCACTAAATCTTCTTCTCGATCATTTTGCCTTGCAGAAATTAGTATGTTCATCAGTTCTGGATGTTCTTAGATTATAACAAAACCATACAGCACAATTAAAACAGAACCCTAAAGAAAAAAAGACAAATAAAATTACAATGCTGCTTCTTTCACTGTGTTGTAACCTATGGAATGTTACTGAATAGAATAATCAAACAAAGGTTGGTAATGAATTATGATACTTAGGACACAAACAATACATATAAGATTCACCAGCAGTGTGTAGAAGAAGTAGTCAACTGCTAGAAGTAAGTCAAATGAATTCCACAATGAATCTCCAACTGCATACCAACATACAGTATTTACTACCCATTATTGTCCATAGGTATGCTACAACACACTGCATATGCAAAATGCAGAAAATCATTTCATATGCCATTAAAATTATTGTATTAACTGATTGGACATTCCTTTTATTATCATTATCATTAGCACTGGCTAAAAAAATTTCTCTTTGGTTTTCTATATTTTCTCACTTGTACATATCTATTCTATTAAATTATCTTAAGTTTTACAAGATAAATTTACCTTGTTCTTGACACCTTAAATCTATAAATGTAGACAGGATTTATTTTTACCTATTATACTTAACTGTAAACAGACAATGAATATTCTTTTTTGTGCATAGCCTTGATTTGATGTCAGAGAAAGTGGCAGAGCCAAAAAGACGAGCAGATATAAGTAAAAATGTCCTTTGCTATTCAGCAACCTTTAAGTTACCAGTTTCAATAACTCCATTTCTTGCACTGTCTTTTACCTCATCTCTCAAATGGATCTTGGCCTGTAAAAGTTATTAACTAAGTGATTGGAATTGCTACTTAGCCTACGGGTAGACTGAGCAACTATTTAAGTCTTCTTGCTTTGCCTTTTCTCTGGAGCTAGTTCTGTGAGTCACAACTCTAAAAGTGAACAGTTTTGTCCCTGCCAGGCCTTTTGTCAATCAACAAGAATCACAGGCAATGTTGGCCTTATCATTCCATGTGTCCATCATCTAACAACAACTGTAAGTGGTTGTCATTAATTCTTGACAAAATGCTTCAAGTATTCTTCAACATCAGTGTATAATTGCTTTGCACACATTGCTGATCCAAATTCAGTTTTCAACAACAAGAGAGAAGACTCGTTATTTAAAGAAAGGGTAAGACTTATTTAAAAGGATCCAGTAGGCATGGATCTGAAAATAAACAGGCATACAATTCCTGAATCCGAGACATTCAATATCTAAGAAGAATGTCTGAAAATATTTCAACAGAATTATATGACTTGTTGGTAGAACTGGACATCTTGCCATGGAGTCATTTTAAACAAGACGACCTTGCACGCCATTATTGTAATAATGAGTTTGATTCTTGATGAGTGTCATACATTACGGCAAACTTAGTAAATATCTATACAATATGGTGATAAGAATTTAGTAGCTGTGCAAAAATTCTGAAATAGGAGCCACTTGCTTCGCAGGCTTATGGTCATATCATATTGAAACACTAGTTCCTGTATGATCACTGAAGTTAAGCAAAATCAAGCCTGGTAAGTACCTAAATGGGTAATCTCTTGAGGAATACCAGGTGCTGTAATCTTGGATGTGTAGGTGGTGTAATGGATAATGGCTTGGAATTAATAATTGGATAGCCGAGTTCCTATGCGATCACTAAAGTTAAGCAACCATGAGCTTGGTCAGTACCTAGATGAGTGTCTCCTTGAGAATACCATGTGCTGTAAGCTTGGATGTGCAGGGGGTGTAATGGATAATGGCTTGGAATTAATAATTGGATAGCCGAGTTCCTATGCGATCACTAAAGTTAAGCAACCATGAGCATGGTCAGTACCTAGATGAGTGGACTCCTTGAGAATACCAGGTGCTGTAAGCTTGGATGTGCAGGTGGTGTAATGGATAATGGCTTGGAATTAATAATTGGATAGCCGAGTTCCTATGCGATCACTAAAGTTAAGCAACCATGAGCTTGGTCAGTACCTAGATGAGTGGACTCCTTGAGAATACCAAGTGCTGTAAGCTTGGATGTGCAGGTGGTGTAATGGATAATGGCTTGGAATTAATAATTGGATAGCCGAGTTCCTATGCGATCACTAAAGTTAAGCAACCATGAGCTTGGTCAGTACCTAGATGAGTGGACTCCTTGAGAATACCAGGTGCTGTAATCTTGGATGTGTAGGTGGTGTAATGGATAATGGCTTGGAATTGTTAATCAGAGAGATGAATAGCAATTCCAGTTGGATTCATTGTATTCACTTAGGCACAAATACCCTTTAGAAAGGTATGAATCCACCTCTTCTCCCCACATATATGGGTGAATTAGTAAAACTTCTATCCCTAAATCATTCTCCCCCCAAAAAAAATTATTACAATCTAAAAATATTTTCTGGCTTGATAATCTATAGAAAATGATTCAATCACATGCCATGCTGATAATTATTTTCAAATTTCGATGGGGAAATTTTAGTATTTCAGTCATATGTATAAGCTGAAAATATGTATGAAAATAATGATGAAAATATTATAAGATAATAATTCAAAATAGGTGAGGAATTGAGGGAACCTAAGATCAACAATGAGGGAATGTTATCTGGGACTCTGACACACATTGGGCTACTAAATTGATTGGTTTGATTTGTTTTGTTTTATGGCATATCAACCTTGATGGGTCATTTAATGCCGACAACATTTTATTTTTCCTGGTAATATTTTTTTTTTGCCAAAAATCTATTTCTGTTAATATTTTTTTCCTCAAAAATGTATAACTGGTAATATTATTTTTTCAAAAACGTATTATCAGATGCCTTGCTGTTGGACGTAATTTATCGTCTTGCCCAGGATACAGATGTAGTTTATCGTTATACCCAGGATGCACTACAAAATTGACACAATTTTGATAAATTTCTTGGTCTGAGGTTTCATGGTATACAGATAAAATTTTTATTTCTAAGAGAATAGTTAAATCAGAATATTTTGTGATAACGATTTCTGGCACCATGTTTCATTGTTATATAATGTGTATGGTTGCATGAGGACAAAGGAAAACAACAAAGTACTGCCAGTGAAACAGAAAGAAAAGGAGCCAAGATATGTTAAAATAATTTTTTTTACTATTGCCAATATAAAGGATCAGGGTGGAATGTCTCTTTGTGGGCAAGGTAAGCCACCTGGAGGATCAGGAGTTGATTCAGACTTGACAGTAAAACTACTCCAGGTTGGTTAACCAAAGCCACTGGTGGTGTCAGTGACAGCCTACCTACTTGTCTGCAACTATCTTGAGCATCATGAACAGATCCTTTTAAACATTCAATGTGGATACATGCATTTTTTGTTATGATTTTGCTTTAGCAGCAATGTGCATTATTGGCTCCTTTTAATTTGTATTTTATATTTTTGGGGAGGGAGTTGATTTGTGAGTCAGATGTGATGCTTGAAGCCCCAGTGCTGAGAGCAATTCTTTTATTTTTAATTTTGCTTTTCTAGTGTTTACATCTGGCTGACAGGTTTTGATGTGGAGTGAATCAAGAAATTTGAATCAGATTATAACAGTAACTGTTTGTAAAGATAATTGTAAATTTTATTTTATTCTTTATTTCTCACTGACTTTAATTTTTTGTCTTAGTTTTGTTTTTTATTCTCTTTACACAATAAGGTTTTGAAAACTTCTTGCTGACCATAAGAAGTAAGCTAATAGAAGCTTTATTTACCAGAAAAGACAGATTAAAATTTCTCTCAAACAGAAGATGTCAGAAACAAGCCATGAGAAATGATGACAACTTTTAATTTGAAGATGTAGATACTCATCTTCATTATTGTTTTTTGGTTTGTTAATTCACTCCAGATAATGGAAGAATGAATTTTGAAAAACATTGTAAAATCATAACAAAAACTGAATCTAATACAAAGAAGGTAATAATAGAAAATCATTGTTGAATATTAACCAAGCATTTGCTTCTAGAGCTTAGATGATCTTTGAACAACTCGAGAAATTTAAATATTTTATATGTTAAACCTGATAAATTACAATACAGAATTCCTCTCAAAATAAACACAGACTTCTTACAAATGTATGCGACACTGTTTAAAAATATGAAATATATTTTCTTTCTGATGAAATAAAATATTTGAATCTATACTATTATTCAGCTTATGTATCTGTAAGATGATTACACTTTTCTACATGATCAAAGTGTAGTATCTGCCCAATGATGAGCTCTTCTAAACAAGAATCACTTAATTAAAATGTCTATCTAATGATTTTATGGAAGGAATTGGGAAAAATGAGGACAAAGAGGAAGAAAGTAAGAAAAATGCAAACAAAACTATGTGAAAGGAAAAACTATACAGTGAAAAAGAAGTGATGAGATGAAAACAGGGTGTGAGAAGAGCAGGTGATGAAAGGATAGACATAGAGAGGGAGAAGTGATGAGATGAAAGAAAGATATAGTTGGAAGAGCAGGAGATGAAAGGAAACACAGAGGGAGAAGTGATGAGATGAAAGAAAGATATAGTTGGAAGAGCAGGAGATGAAAGGAAACACAGAGGGAGAAGTGATGAGATGAAAGAAAGATATAGTTGGAAGAGCAGGAGATGAAAGGAAACACAGAGGGAGAAGTGATGAGATGAAAGAAAGATATAGTTGGAAGAGCAGGAGATGAAAGGAAACACAGAGGGAGAAGTGATGAGATGAAAGAAAGATATAGTTGGAAGAGCAGGAGATGAAAGGAAACACAGAGGGAGAAGTGATGAGATGAAAGAAAGATATAGTTGGAAGAGCAGGAGATGAAAGGAAACACAGAGGGAGAAGTGATGAGATGAAAGAAAGATATAGTTGGAAGAGCAGGAGATGAAAGGAAACACAGAGGGAGAAGTGATGAGATGAAAGAAAGATATAGTTGGAAGAGCAGGAGATGAAAGGAAACACAGAGGGAGAAGTGATGAGATGAAAGAAAGATATAGTTGGAAGAGCAGGAGATGAAAGGAAACACAGAGGGAGAAGTGATGAGATGAAAGAAAGATATAGTTGGAAGAGCAGGAGATGAAAGGAAACACAGAGGGAGAAGTGATGAGATGAAAGAAAAGAAAGAAACTTGTTCGCTGGATATGAAGAGACATTAAGCAAAACATTGAAAATTAGGGATGAAAAGCTATAAATATTGGGATACATTAAAATTCTTTATTCAGATTTTGAGAAAAAGGTTTTTTTTTTTAAAATGATGCAGTAGAAAATAAATGATTGTGCATTTACATATTCTTTTTAATCGTACAATAATCCATTTCTGTATAACATTTAGCTAAAAACCAGGACAAACAATGCAAACTAAAAGGGATAAGGGAGAGAATGAAAAGATATATAAAAATGGTGAGGGAATAGTGGTGGCATTTTTTTCATTAAATATTCACCCAATACCAAATTCAAGAGCCACTCAAGGTAGAGGTGTTCTGAATGAGGTTTTGTCGTAAGTACATAAAAAGTGGGAAACAATGCAGATATGAGGATATAGATGATGCTAAACTCCAGACTTAAAAAGGTGAAAATTATCACCAGGCAGAGAGTTTGTTCTACAAACTAACAGATGAAGAAGGCTTCTAAGAAGAACTTTCTTCTTACCTGAGGAATACAAAAGAAATGTGGATGATTCGACTCTGCATACAAAAATGATAGAATGAGAAATCTCAGTTGTCAATATCCATAACATTTTCAAGCTAATTAATTTTCCTTTCTTTTTTTTTTTATTTCACATCAAACAAGCAACTGGGCTAACACACTAACACACGAGAAGTGGGTATTAAGTGTGAAAGAATATAAGAAAAGCATTATTAATGAGCAGGAACAATACAAGAACCAAATTTAAGAGGACAGAAGATAATATTTGACATTGTATTTAAATTTTTCAAGATCAAAGTTGACTGGAAAACAAGAAGCCGGAAGAGAGTTTCACAAGAAGGAAATGTGAAAAAAAAATTGTTAGCATCAAACTTATGGTTACATTATATTTAAATTGCAGAGGTGAATATGTAAATTTGCTCAACTTAAATTCCTACTCAGTTTATAAAATCAAGAATGTAAAGTCATGAAGGAATTGTTGACCCAGTAACATACACATGCTGAGATGTACATTTGTTCATCTGAGGTGTTATAGAATGTTATTTGACAGTGCTAATCTCCTCTCAAAATGTCACAGGTAGTAGTGTAAGCAAGGCTCAAACTGACTTCACTGTTTAGCCTTACAGTGTGCTATTGTTGAGATGCTTTTCAAGAAATCTGGTGATGGGACAACAGAAAGAGAGAGAGTGGGTTTATGCCTTCTCTAAGGAAAGTAATTTAAAGTAAAACACAGTCTTAGCTAGAACTTGAATTCAGACCATCATTTCTTTGCTGATAACCACAATGCTATCTGACAGAGATGGAATTAATGTTATTGCACAAGAAAATTAGTGCTTAAAATTTAGTACAATTTATTTAAAAGTTTAGTGCAAATATTAAAAAGAATTTTGGCAGATTTCCTAGTCTTAGAGTGGTGAATAGGATCAAAGTAAAAAGCATCACAGATGGATGATGGAATTTAGTTTTTTATTTATATAGTAAACATTCTATGTCTGTTCCTCATTTCTGAGATGATTTACAAAGTTGTTTCACAGACAGAATGATTATGAATGGTTTTTGAAAATCTGAATATAAGAAGGCAGTTCCTTCACTAGTAAAAAAAAATGAAACTTAGATTCAGAATCACAACTATTATACACGTTTCAAAATAGTGTCTAACTGAAAGGAGAAATGTTTGAATTGGGATTGGTAAAAAATTGTTATCTTTCAGATTATGACTTGACTATCTCATGGGGCAAGAAATAGCTTGTAAATTTGAACGCCTCCATAATAAAACTGCTTCAATTTAATCATCATAAAGAAGTTTCATGGAGTTTAACATCAGTATGGCTGATGTTAAACTCCAGGAAAGCAACACTCTACACTTTCTTGGGCTCACATTTTCCATTCATATGAATTGAAACAACTTTATTGAATCAATTGCTACATCTATTGCCATGAAATTTGTCACTGTGTTGTGCCAGAAAATTTTTCTCATCAGAATCCCTCTTGCATATTTAGAAATCTACCATTCTGCTATGCATTGAATACTACTGCCATATCTAGTCTAGTATTCCTGTTATATATCTCAAGATTCTTGCCAAAATTCAAAGAAGGGTCTATAGATCCTGATATCTCAACTTCAGTAACTTTCTCATCATGGCTTCCCTCTGTCATTTCTGCAAATATTTTCATGGCAATTGTTTTGATGAGCTTTTTTCCTTAGTACCTTGACTACATGAATTAAACATGTTACTAGATTGGCATCTAAATTCCACCATTTTACTGTTGAATTCACTACATGCGACCGCTACGTCTATTCTCATGGTTTCTTTTCTTGCACTTCTCACCTGTGGAACTCTGATTTCTTGCTTCCCTGCCACATACAATCTTCAAAAACTTAAATGCAACATCAATCGGCATCTTGTGTCTTACTGAATCCTGTTCCTTTATTGTCCTTTTCTTCACTTCTCCTTTTTCAATCTCTTTCCCTCCCTGTAACTACCTGCATCTTAGTAAGATTATCATTTTATTTGGGGGCAAATAATTAAAAGAATAACTTTGACAAAGTAGAAAAAGTTTCTGTGTGACATGCCTCATTTCCCAAGACCCCATCAGATGAAAGTGATGTGCATTCTGATGCAACCACACACACACACACGATGGAGGGGAATGCTGAATTTTTAACTTTTTATTTTTTAAATGAGTTTTGGGTATACAGTCTAGCTGATCTCATTTAGTTTCCTATTCCTTTTGTTTATGCTTTTATCAATTCTGTCGCCCAATGTCTCACATTGAAACAACAGTCTTTTCTTCACTTCTGTTCATTAAAGTTTTGTCATTCTCTTTTACTTCCTGTAACCCTCTTCATCATGGCGCCATTACTGCCTTGCTTGGGAGGAAACAGTTTTTAAAAAAATGATTTCAATTTCTTCATAGCTCTGAGAATAACCTTAAATTATTTTGCACTAATATCAAAACACACTGAGAATGGGCCATTACAAATTACAAAGAGGGCTCCAAAATACACTTTTTCAGTCTTTGGCATGAATAATTGTTATGTCAATTCCTGAGTAGAAAGGAGAGAAGTATTGCATGATTAGCTTCTGTTTTTTTTTTTAAATATTATACTTACTGTATTGTATTATGAGGTAAATGTAGTCTGACCATTTATGTATATTTTTATATTATAATAAATATGATCATAACATTGAATCAAAGTTTTGTTAAATAAATTATATTTGAGATTTTACAGATTATATAAACAAATAATTCCGAATAAAACAAAAGAATAATAATGAATTCTGCTGTGTTGATTGTAAATGTGATAATTAAATGTGTTTAATTTTGAATTCAAGTGGACACCATATTGTCTTAGTTAAGAATCTCTAAGATCATAAAAGAATTTGCTATTCTAGTGGAAAGTTATAACTGTAGATATTTTAGGAAGAGTAAATGAATTAACAAAGATTTTGAGAATACTAATCCATCCTCCTCATCACCTTCCTTTCTATTAAAAGAAAGGAAAATAAAAGGCAAGCAAGAATTTATAAAACATTGAAAAAAATTTTCAAAAAATGAATAAGAAAAAAATGTGTAAAATCAAAACTGTTTAAATATTGGCCAAGTTTTGTGTGAATATAAAATAACGAACTTAAATCAACATCTCGGTGCATTAGTATTCGTCCCTTGTGAACAGTATGATCTGCAGAACAAAAAGGGTTAATTTGATTAAGCGTAACAATATGAAGAACTGATTAACCAAGACTCAAAAGGATGAAATGATGGGAAAATAAATCAAACATGAATTATCAAAATGAATCATGAATGTTTTAAGTAACAGCACAACATTTACAGGCACATGTATAAATTATTAGACAATCTTTCTATTGTAAATGCACATTGTCAAGAATTATTGCACATACATATATATTAGGTCATATATTTATTTATGCATATAGATTGAGAGAAACATTTGTTGGCTATGGAGAAAACAACACCATTTCATGCCAACTTATTGCCAAATACAGAATGCACAAAATATATTCACTTAGTATGCACCAAAACTTTTAAAAGTTGTTTCAATAGTTACTGTTCTCAGATAGCAGTGGCAACAATATTTTGCACAAGTAAATGACAAGTGTAATGAAATGAATGAATTTCAACAAAGCAATATTTTATATTTTTTGTTTTTATGTAACTCAGTAAAGAGAGAGGACATGTGCTAGTTTGCATGCAAAAGAAAGTAGACATTACAAATTAGGAATTATTTAGGTGATATACGTGTATGTATGTGTGAGTAAAAAAGTTCAGTTACTAAGGGGCAAGATATGCCCATGCCTAGAAAAGTCCCAGTTGGTGTTGTCACTTCAGCCATATGCTAGAAGGGAGAAAAAAGAAAGAAAGCCAGAAAGTGTCTCATATTTAAAGCAGCTTGACAGCACCCTTTCTAAGGACTTCTTGGCAAAACTGGTGAAGCTATGTGGGGATAACCCTCAAACAAGAAACACATCTTCAGATCACATCTAACTTGCAGTTTAATGTATCCTAATCAACAATTGTTTGATGTCTGCCTGTGACATTTTTCTAAAAAAATCACCTACACGTAAACATTCTGAAATCAGTTTTGGGTTAATTAGTCAGGTATTGTTTCAGTTTCTTCCACTTTCCATTTTTCTGCAAGTAAGTTTAAGGCCCAGTTTTAAATAAGGCTATAAAATTACAAAAAATTAATTATATGTATCTACTATTTTAATATCAGAAACAAAAGATACAGCTGTATAATACTGATATATATGCATACGTCTACACCATATGATTGTAATTTCTATCATGCTAAAATAATCAAAAATCTACATTTAACATGTGAATGCTACTCTGATTTGAACTTCTAACCTGGAAGTAAGCAAGAAAGTGATATGCTGATTGAACAGCATTTTATATGAGGCAGAAAACAAAGATATTACATTGACCAATAGCAGAGAGCCACTTTGATCCGAGGTGAGGTGAATAATTATTATGATCTTAATCTGAACTTCTTTCTATTCTTTTTCATAGATACTATGCTCGCTCTCTCTCTTAATATAGATATACATACATATATATATATATATATATATATATATATATATATATATATATATATATATATATATATATATAATATAGGAGGCACAGTGGAGTAATGGATAGCAGCTTGAATTGAGATGTGCTAATATCCTTGGGAAAGTTATGAATCCCCTTCTCCCCCCAGCTATGGGTAATTAACAGGACAGACTGGATTCTAGGATAGCAACTAGTCTAGGAAAAGGACCACACTTCAAAAAGTGTGGTTGGTTCTGTACAAAACCTTCACCACTATAATCAAATCCTATGTGCAGGTTGTCTGGGTGTTGGTTCCTAGGAACTGAGGTGCTTGACCCTCATACATCATAAAAGGGTCCTCAGTAGGTGTGGGTCAACAGCCCATGCCAATCAATGATGGGAGAGTCCACGATTTATATAGGATAAATAAATTGAAATGAAAGGTTAAAAAATTATTTTCCAATTTCAAATTTTTACAGAAATTATTCTGTTCATGGGGGTAAGATGAATTGATTTATCTGTTGAATAAAGTAATTTCTTTGAAAATTTATGTCGGGAAATGAGTTTTTGAACTTTTATTTTAATTTATTTTTTATTCATACTTTATTAATATTTGGTGCTTTAATTACAAGACTAATTACATTAGAAGCATTATCCCCCAACAATACACATTTTTGTGAAAACAATATTTGTTATATAAGCAGTGGTAGTTGGAGACAACTAGAGTGAAGCTGGTAATAAAAAATGCTCAATATCAAGCAGAGCATACAACATTTCAATAAAAGTACAAAATAAAAATTAGAACCAGAGATACTTAAGTTTCACTCTCAGATCAAAGGAAGATCAGTCCATGTTCAAATTTTAGTCCTACTTGTGGCATTGAATTTAAATCTGGGGAGATAATTTCTTTTTCTCTATTTGGATCTCATCCAGGTTCCATATGAGAAATTAAAATTTTTTTGTGTGTAGACACTTTGTCATAATCTTGATCCTCATATGGTTGAGGGGTTATAACATTAACTTTCATAAGACCTAGGTTTGAATCTTACCATTGATGGTTTGTCAGGAAGGTGACTATTTTGCTATTATCAGTCTGGGGGAGACAATCTCAACTTATGGCACCTTTGGAAACTGCCTAAAAATCAAATTACAGGTTGAATCAAATCAGTGTGTGAAATTGGATAGACAGAATTGTGTAGAAGCCATTGATGGGTGTGCTAGCAGCAAATAACAAGTCATCATGGCCGTGAGTTTGAGTGAGCATACTGGACTTATTCAAACTGCTGATCATGCCAGATGATGCACTCTCTCCCAGTAACAGTAACTAAGGTCTGTCATCATAGTTGGAGTATAAACTATAGATGGGATCTGTGGGTGCCTGAGCAGGTTTCTGCAGAAAAGACTGGCTAGTCACCCTCTCTCTCCTTCTCTCTCTCTCTCTCTCTCTCTATATATATATATATATATAGTTATAGGGACAGAGAAATCAAACAACCAGATATAAGCATGTGCATATGCGGACAAGCAAATAAATAGTCATCAAATTTATACATGAGGTGTAAACATAATAGTGCTCGATGTGGTTAGACAAAGCAAAGATATATATTAATTAGTACATATACTGGTACCTATATATATATACACACACACACACATATATATATATATACACACACATATATATAGGATGTGTTGGAAGAGTTTCTTCATTGGGCTGAGATATTTTCAACAGCCTCTTACACATACACCTAATATATACATACATACATACATACATATACATATATATATATATATATATATATATATATATATATACTCACAGACATTATATTAACTGATGATTATATGATATTTATTTAGTACAGTGCTACCTTCACCCTCTAAGCACAACGAACATGATAAAAATCAATGAATGAATGAAGAACACACCAATTCTGTTAATGATAGCTTATCACTAGGTATCCATTCCTTAGACTGTACTCCCCAGTGCATTGATAAGAGAGGTCAGAACATTTCCTGCTATGCACTTGTTACTTGTATGCTAGTATATTTAATTTGTGGTTCCCTGTCTTTGTATTTGCCATCACAGGAAAGTATAAAGAGTAAGTATATCATTTATGCTTATGGATGAAAATAAACAGATTATTACCTATTATATTGATAGGAAGACATTTTTAAACACTTACCTTTATATACACTATGACAAAACAAAGGTATCTTGAAGTTCATCACTATTCTTTCAATGACGGAATCAGGAGAAAGGTGATCTGATCACACCTCAGCATTTAATATTCAAGGCAGGTATTTTTGCATTTTAAATTCACAAAGGTGATAATTAAATTCTTTCATTATTTTTTGAACAATAATTCTATCCATGTTTTTATTATTTTTCATTCAGAATTCATAGTTCGTAAAGAAGAAGAAATTCTTTATTAAAATGATATTTTCAATGTGTACAGCAGTGCATGTGTTTTGAATTATAACACATACTATTTTATATGCGATATCAATTTCAATGCTTCCATTATGAAAGGCTAAAACTTAATTCTGGATGATATTATTATCTTTAATATTTTTATTCATTTATCTTCAAAGTTTTCTTTTCTTTCATAAAAGCTTTCTGTTCTTATGAACCAGACACAAGTGGTTATGTTAAATGACTAAAATCTTGCTAACTTATTTCTATTTACAAGGCATTTGTTTATTGTGTTAGTAATGAGGAAATTTGAGTACGGTCTAGAATTCATCAAGATACTAACAGAGTTCTGAAGAATGGACTGGAGATTTTAACCTTTATCATTCTGCAGGTGATTTTGTTTGTAAAGTAAAAATTCTCCTGGTTTGGATGACATCTTTTCATCACTTTCTCATGTATGCATATGCTGTAAGAGTGGGGAAATAAATTTATTTTAACTATTAAAATTTTTCAATCAAAACTTGACATACTTGATAAAAGCCTAACAAATTAAGATTTAACCTTTAACATTCTAGAGGTGATTTTGTTTGCAAAGCAAAAATTCTATCCTGCCACTACAAGTGACTCAGAAGAATAAATGATAATATGTTTGAATTTTGAAGTTGTGTTGTCATATCCTGCTATGGCAACAGAAAATGACCATGACTGAAATTAAGTAGTGCAATAGAAAGGAAAGTAGTGAATAATGCAGTGTTAAAAGTTAAGAGACTCCCTGTCATTTCATCGCAGCAACAGCCAACAGAAACATTCTAATGAACAATATAATAATAATAATAATCTATAAATTGATATGATTGATCCAATCAATGAGGAATTTATATGATCGTTCCTATCAACTTCTATGCAAACATTGTGCATAGAAATCCACTCACTGGCCAAAAACATTTTCAGCAATTTATCTGTTTATAGAGTCATTGGTTTGCCAATGGAATAGAATAACCCTATTTCTGCAAATCAAAGACAATATGAGAAATTACCTAAATCTTTAATAATTGGAATAATGTGAATATTTAAATGTTGACAATCATTGGTGACACTTCAAAATAGACTTAAGATTAAAAAAAATTTAAAAATTCATTGTCAACACATCAAAAAATATACAAGACTTAAAAAGTCAAAATCTCAAAGATAAGACATCAGACAGAAGAGAAATATTTTTCACGAAATGTCTTGTCTTTTGGGAAATTCCAAGACATTAAAGATAATACGATTTCTTTTCATCATACACTTATAGATTTGTAAATGGACAAGTCATTATTAAAATAATGGTAGCATTTCTTATTAAAATATAGGATCTATTTTGTTTTATTTTCCGAAATTGTCTGTCACCTGGACCTACCCCTAGTTCTAGTAGTAGTTGTAGTAGTAGTAGTAGTTGTTATAATCTCCAGCAGCAACATTATTATTATTATTATTATTAAAATACATTATTTTTATATATATATATATATATATATATATATATATATATATATGTATGTATGTATGTATGTATGTATGTATGTATGTATGTGTGTGTGTGTGTGTGTGTGTGTGTGTGTGTGTATTCAAAAATATTTGGCAAATTATTGCAATTGGTCAAAACAAATACCTACCTTCAAGAAATTGGTCTGTTGCAATTATTATTTTGGAATGTCTAGTCACACTGAGGAGCTGTGATACAGCGAAACAGTACTGTCTGTGAATGACATATATATATATATATATATATATATATATATATATATATATACTTTTTTGTTCTTGCTGTAATGACTTTCATCTCATATCTAAGTATGTGTGTTATTTTGGAATACTTTCTCAAGATATTAAAATTAGGTTGTCTTCAGATAACAGTTGTAGTCATTATTTGCATGAGAGACAAAGTTTCTGGTTTATTACCAATAACATGTTTGGTATAAATTTTACTATAATAGCTAAAGTTCTATTTTAGTATTTGGAAATGTGTGTGTGTTGGTTTGTTTTTCAGAAAAGCAAAAGCTTCATTCAAATTAATAAAATTTTTAGCTTGTTTCACAGATACTTTAAATTTATTTCATTATCTTTAATATCTTTATCAATACTGTTTTTTTTTAACCGTGTGTCTGAATTATTAAACATTCGATAAATTAAAAAGGCTACATTGTCTTTTCTACCTGGATTCTTTTCAAAACCATTTATGCAATATTAGAACATTGGGAAGAATTTCTACATAAAGACGTAATTTATTGAAACAAAACAGAAAAATGTAAAATTCAAATAGCAATCCTCTTTTTATTTTAATAGGTACAATGGTTATTTAATATAATTATCATAAAGTATTACGGAAAATTTTGAAGAGTTTATAATATTAAATTATATATTTATAAAATTTTAAAGAGTTTATAATATTAAATTATATATTATATTTATAAAATTTTAAAGAGTTTATAATATTAAATTATATATTTATAAAATTTTAAAGAGTTTATAGTATTAAATTATATTTATAAAATTTTAAAGAGTTTATAGTATTAAATTATATTTATAAAATTTTAAAGAGTTTATAATATTAAATTATATTTATAAAATTTTAAAGAATTTATAATATTAAATTATATATTATATTTATAAAATTTTAAAGAGTTTATAATATTAAATTATATATTATATTTATAAAATCTTAAAGAGTTTATAATATCATACGCAATGTTTTGAATTGTTGGAGTATATACTGCTTAATATACTATATATATATAAACAAAAATAGTTGAAGAATTTTCAACCAATGAGTACGATGGAATATAAAATTTATCATTTTTAAAATAGTTACTCTTTGGATTCTATATGTAGTTATTTGTAGGTACTTTTGGTTAACAATACACAATAAATTTTTTAGTTATTTCTATGATTCTTATTTCTGTTAAGCAAATTGTTACCATTATTCTTTAAGTTCCAGTTGTCATGGCTGATAATGGTTATAGCAGTTTCTCATGATTCTCATCGTAAGAAGAGATAATTATATTACTTATATTTGCAATTCTACATCTAAACATGTCACATGTTATTGAGAAAATCAGATCATAGTCAAAATGGCAGAACGAAGGAAGGTTGAAATCCTACATTTTCTAGAAATATCAATGCAAATTTGTCATAGGCAGATGCAACCAAATTCTTAATTCAGTCCAGCAATTTTACAAGTTATCCCAAAAATGTATATTGACTTTGTTTATAGAAATTATCATTACTAAAGTTAATTAATCATTTTCCTCAAAGAATAAATGTAGTAATGAACATCATTTAATTGATCACTGAGTGTAAAGAAGTACTTTGCAAGGTATAAACATCACATTTCTAATGAGTGCTCTATATTTGTGGCCTTGAGCCAGGTTAAATTTAGCTCAGTGACATAAACATTAATTTCTTAATTGTGCATTGTGTAATAATTTGATTTTAATGAAAAATATGAATACACAAAAATGTATAAATGGTTGATCAGCATTGGAAGGCTCTTTCTTTCTGAATATTTTGAGAAGTCATGAATGTGTCCTGTTGGTGTCTGCGTTAATGTCACTTGTTGGTGTCTGCCTGAATGTGTTTTGTTGATTTCTGCGTGTATGTGTCCTGTTGTTGTCTGCATGAATGTATCTTGTAAGTGTCTATGGGAATGTTTTTTGTTGGTGTCTATGTGAGTGTGAATGTGTCCAAACAGCAAAGCCAGAGTAATTTGAATCTGTGCCAACTGAGTCAAAATTAAGATCATGAACATGTTATGCAAATTATTGAAGTTAAATTTTAGTTTAAAAATGTATATTAGTTGCTAAATTTATGCATCCATTGAATTTCTTTAGTTTTAACTCTGCTGAGAATAAAACTCCATATGCAAATCAGAAACTGCTGTAAGTGAATTATTTAAAAAAATGTAATGTCTTCTCCTTCTAAATTTGGGAAGTAATTTTCAAAGTTGTCATGATTTTTTACTATCTGTACTGTAAATAAGTTAGTTCTGTTGAAAAATATCTTTTGCTTATGGTCTAAAACTTTATCTTGAAAAAAATTGATTTACATCTAGAAATGAATGGAATTTAATCTGTTTGTTATTGAAGTGAACTTTAATTTGATTTAAATGACCACATCTAAATAAAAGATCATGAAAGAATCATTTTCATTTCCAATGAAAAATGTCTATCGATAAAAACAAAAATACAAATGACATCAACCATTTGATGTACTATATTGATCTGATAATATAAATATTTTTATATCATAGAAAAGGAATGAATTTCTGTGTATAATACTTATATCCCTCCAGGACGTAGGCAATCATGATTTACAACAGATCCTTTCATTGTATACCTGTTACTATACATTCTTCAGAAAAATAGGGGTTTCTCATTGACTTCACTACAGTTTGAAATTCAGAGTTTTCCTTCTCTTAAAGTGTTTGCCATCGACTCACCTAATTAACCCATGACTGAGAAGAGATGAGACAGATTATCCCAAGGATATTTTTGCAAAAGTGAATGCAAAAGACAAACCAAGAATTTGAAATTGGTTATCTGATTCCACTTTTTGAGTTGATTTTCATTACAATACCTGCACATCAAAAACCTAAGTAAAAACACAATATCTGTGTATATTTCTGAGATGAGGTATTACAACTTTACTGATTACTTCAACCAATGCTTTTGTCCACTGGGCAGGTAGTCAGTTGAAGTAATCTAGTGACTTGACCCAAAGAGTTGTGAGTTCAATACCTGGCCATGGCAGAGGTGAACAAAAAAATTGAAGAGTGGAGTTACTAAAGGGAAATAACTGAAACTGAGATAGCCAGAGAAGGCATGGCATGTGGAACTAGAACAATCTACCACAGTGGTCGAAGTAAAGGGGTTTGAAATGCCAACATATGTCACCTGAAGAAGGCCAGATGGTACAACAGCCGAAATGTTGTGAACAGGACAATAAAGATGAGGAGAAAAGTTCGAACAATGTAAATAGTGTAAAAACATAATAAAAATTTTCAAAGTTGTAGGTTGACTCCAAAATGAAGAGAGTGAAAACAGAATTTTTGGTAGGGAAACAGAAGAGCATGTGAGAGAAAAATGTCGATGCTGACAATAAAAAAAAACAAAACAGATCAAATTATCTTAATGTGATTTTGTTGGTCCATTATAAAGCAAGAAACTCCAAAATTTTTAATAGTGATTGCAGTATCCATTAACAAAAAGCTATAAAACATGATCGGGTAAGACTTTTAAATATATAGAAAAATATACATGGAAAAGAAACATTGTTTTTTAATCTGGTAAATTTATCAGAAAGATAAGTTAATCACAAAGAATAATCAAATAACTAAATTGATAAGTGAATATAATGTTAACATTTGATGGTTAAGAATAATTTCATTCAGATCCATGATCCAAAATGAAATAACTAGAAAAATTTTTGTAGAATGAGATATCTGCTTATTCTTAGATTGTAATAAAGGGTTGATTAAAAAAATATAATTCCAAAAATTCTATAAAAAAGATAGTTATTTACTTGTGAATAACATTGGTAGTCTTGTCAGAAGTTAAAACACATGATTAGTGACTGTTTTCATCTCAAAATCCGAGTTTCTCTCACCTTAATTGACAGATTGATAGAAAAACTTGCTAAGATCTCAATGAAAAAAATAAAATAAGAAATATCAAATTGAAAATGAAGCTTCCTGAACTGCATAAACTAGTGATGTTTACTGTGGTTGCAAGTTTAAATTAATGGATATTTTTTCACATGTTTATTACATTTTCCAATTTTTCTTGACAGACTGACTTAATCAAATCTGAAAGATAGCATAAACCATAATCCATCAAAAACATTGGATAAATTAATCCTTCCAACATTAAAATAGTTCCTCTTGTCAAAAATTTATACAAGTTATCAATAGCTTTCATTATTATTTACTCTACAAATTAATCAAACCAACAATTTTTTTTGTTTTGATCATAAACTTACTCAAGTACAATTATCATCACTTTTTACTAATATTTCCTTCATCTTGTTGCTTCAATTGTTACTTAGAAATCTCAAAACCATTTCTTTTTCCCTTTTATAAATATTTCTAAATGGATTTGAAAATTGTTAAGTTGTGCTTGTTTATATAGTTACATCAATAACTGTATTAACGAGGAACAAATATTTAATTTATCAGCATAATCTTTTAATATACTTAACACTTCCCCTTTAATCCCATAGATTAAACATTAGACAGTGATATTTTAGAGCAGAATTTTACTAATAACTATACATTAAGTTACAAACTTATTGATTGAGCTGACACCTTTCCTGAAATCTGACCAAATATTTTTTAAATCCCATCTTGGATAGACAAAGACATTTTCCGCAACCCTTTTTTCACTCTCTGTTATATAATTGCATGTTATTACAAGTAGCTATTACATGTCACTGATACATGACATGCATTCTACTGCATTGGATTTAGCTGTCAAACAAAAAAATAATGACACTTTTAAAACAATGCATTGCTTAAAATATACTTGATTTTCATTCCCTCTTACTCAAAATTCTGATGATGTCTCATGTGAGTCGAAAGGGCATTATGAACTTTTACTAATTTATATATCAGCAACATTCACATTTTCAAAATATCATTTACCTACTAGATAAAAATGGTCAATAAATTAAATAGACTTAAAATGTCTATCCTTTTTAATAAGACATGTGGTAATAATGAGACAAGGTGGAAAGGCTATTGAGACTTTTTTTTACATCTTTATGGTAGATATCTTCAGATCAGAATGAGAGACAAACCAGTGCCTAAGGAAAGTATGTTGGAATTTGAGGAAGAGGTAATAAATATCTTTATCAGAGTCTACAGCCAGAAAGTTCTCCTCCTCATATTGAAGCCATTAATGTCTGCTAGATTTGAAATTAACCTACTCTGAATAGATCAATGTTTTTTTTCTCTTTTAGTTCATATACCCCGTTGTGCTACTAATGCTTTTGTGAAGATCATTGATATTATATATGAGCCCAGTCTGAGTTGTGTATTGTGAGATCAGTGCACTTTCAATGCATTTTCTCTTTGTGAATTCTTTTGTCTTCTAATCAGACTGACACTTATAAGGTCAAAATTGCAGTCAGATGTGTACTAGAAGTGTATATAAAATGTTATGCAATAGATCCCTGTGATGAGTGTACAATTACTGACAAAATATATTGAATAAATAAATACATACATACATACATATATACATACATATATATATATGTATGTATGTATGTATGTATGTATGTATGTATGTATATAAATTATTTTCGGATAGAATGTATCTGTAAAGCAACAAAATGAATAAAAAGACAAGAGGAAAAAACAATTTGTAGCCATGTTTTGTCCTCTGAGGGATTTTACCAATCCAAATATAAGATTTATTTTGTTGCACATGTTTATATACAAGAGCAAGGATGTCATTGGTTTATGAAGGCTTTTAAATCTGAGAACATTCATAAATATTCATCAGATGGTTGAAAGGTCAGGCAAAACATGCAGAGGACACAAAGTGCTATAATTCAAAGTCTGGTAAGACAAAAGTAAGCAAGTAATATTCAAGAAATATTTCACACACACACACACACACACATATATACATACATACATACACATGGGGAGAGGGAGAGTTTTATTGATGGAGTCAGACTTATATATAATGAGTGGAGAAAAGATAAAACAAATGTCAGTTACAGTTGACATTGAAATGTTAAAGACACAAATGCTCAGAGTCTTTAAATCTAAATTTTGATGTTCGATGTATCTAGATGTTAGCTTATCTCATTCAGTTTTTTAACACATTTGTTTTTATTTTTCTAATTGAATTTAAATGTTAAACTGATCATCTCTGTATCTTTAATATTTCAATATAATCTAGAGCCAGCATTTGTTATCATTTCTTTTCTCCTTCCCTGCTTCCATATATAAGACTGATTCTATCAATAAAATTGCTATTAGCCAGAAGTTCCTTCTCAGAATGAAACACATCACTAAAAAGTTTTTTTCCTTTTTATCATTCATTTACCAACAATATACATACATACATACACACACACACACACACACACACACACACACATATATATATATATATATATATATATATATATATATATATATATATAAGTTATAAAATATATATTCACCAGTAGTTTAACATCACCAAGGAGAAGGAGACACATTTGTATTGTTGAAACATAATTGTGTAGTGATTTTTAATGTTTTTGTTTTAATATCCTAAAATAATATTTAGCTCAACTCTGTAATAAGCCCTCTTTTAAATTAAATGTCACATATAGTGGAATTATACTCCATTTGTTCTCATTTGACTTGGAGATATATATATATATATATATATATATATATATATATATATATATAAATTTATAACAAAAAATTGTCAAATGCACAAACATCTTCTAACACAGTGCTCATGGTAAAATATAAAATACTGACTGATATCTCCTTCTTCTACATGGTGTGTTCTTTCAGGATGTGTGCAATCATGGCTCTCCACAATTTCCTGTAGCTCTTACAGTGTTTGTCTTTTATCTATCCCTCCTAATCCCTGTTGTGCGAGCCATTTACATTAGGCAGGTTATTTGTTTCTTTCCTCTGTCACTCTTGCCTTCAACATGTCCTGTGAGTGTTAAATTTCCAAGCCTTCTTTGCTCATTATATGACCTAGACATTTCAATGTACAATTCTGATTCTTTCCATTTTCTCTCAAACTATTTAGTTGCTCACTTATTCAGTCCACTTTATTCTTGACATCCTTCTGTAGAACCACATTTCTGTTGTCTCAAGTCTCTTCTTCGTCTCTGAGGAGATTGTCCAGCATCCGCTGCCATGTTGGGGTGGGGGAATGAAAAAAAGATGCTTTGCTTAACTTTAACTGTATCTGCAACCACAAGATTAAATTCTAGATTAAGTGTGGGGGATGATTTGTCAGTTTTATTCTCCTGCTCCCCGTCCTCACTAAATACATCTGGGCAACTTGGGAAGAATATCCGATATAGCATTACCATGCCCTTGGGGAAATCAATCTCTTTTTTCTATTACCCACTCCCCCTCTTCCTTAATATATCGAATAAGATACTGAATAGCAATTTATTCTGATAAATATTCTGTCCCTTTCCACCAAATAAGGAATGTGTGATGACTCGAAAAATTTGTGACTGCATATGAAACTGTAAGATGCAGATATGGTAAGAGTTAAGTAAAGTATCATTCTTATAAAATATATATATGATAAAATATAGTTCTAAGGTATGCTATATTTATCGGTTAAAATGCTCAATATCAGTGATAGAGCATATGCAAATATAAAAGTGGACATTGAAGTCAATACCCAGATGCAACAGTCTGTTTCATGCTAAATGCAATCATCAGGCTTGACTTCAATGTCCACTTATATATATATATATATATATATATATATATATATATTAGAAAACTGACAACCTTAAGGGTCCATTGATTATATTTTATTTCCCCAGGAAGGTGTTCTTTCCTGGTTCCTCAGATCACATTTCCAAGCATAAAAAATGGTTTTAAATTTACGTATTATTTTTATACCCTTTTGAGGTGTAGTTTTAAATTGATGTAAGGTGATAGAGAGAGGGGGAGGAGGATGACAGATAGGGTTGAAATTAGAGAAGGAAGGAAGAGACAGGAATAATTTTAAATTTACTTTTATTAAAATACTTAAGAGTAAGGGAGGGGGTATGGACCAGACATTGACCTATTTAATAAGTCATCTCACAGGAAATGAGACAAAGAAAAAAAGAGAAAAAAAAAGATATAAGAAAGCAAATATGGAAGCTAGGGTGTGGGGAAAGAAGAAAATGAAGAATAAATTAACATATATAGGCATACTGTGGTTAATTTAAAAAAACACAGATTGATATATTTTGCAGTTAATGTTTGATACCCATTTAAAAATTATCAACAAAATAAAATAGGAAAAAATATAATTAAAATGTAAAATTTCAAATCTTAAATTCGTAATTTAAAATTAAATTATATAGTTTTTTTTAATACATATCTATATATAATTAGTTTTTTAAATACATATATACAGAGTGCAATGTGTCAATTTTTGCTATTTTATATTTTTTATTTTGCCTATACATGTTGTTAGTTATTGATTTTATCAACTGCACAGTATAGTAGGGTCAGTTGGGCACCATCTGTGAGAAAAAGAGCACCATGACACAATTCATTCCACCAGAAATTTGGAAATGGCATGCTGTACTGCTTTGCATTTTGTGCCAGAACCTCCAATACAAACATTTCAGTGTGTTTGGGTGTCAATCTGAGAAGAGTGCAGAGGATTCAGAAAGAGTTGGATGAGTCTAATGATGATTACGAAGGCACAGCAGCTTGGAAAACGCATTCTGGGTGTTCTGATAAGAAAAGAATTCCCAAATTTGTTGGTTATAGTCTCAGATTTAACACGAAGGCTTACATCAAGTGCCTTGAGGTAGTGTAGTCCTGGGTCAAGAGGGTGACTGCTGGAAGACCCTATGTCTGGCAACTAGACTCTACTACATGCCACACAAGCAGGAGAGCCCAGTCATGGCTGTCAGACAATTGATGCAACCACATCATCCTTTACACCTAACTCCTCAGATTGCAACCCCCTGGATTATTATGTGTGGGGGGCAGTTGAGTGAGATCATGAAAATTCAGTCCACAAACTTGCCTGTACATTTTAACCAGGTACCATATTAGCTAAGAGATATGTTCCCACATCCTGTTATTGCTTCTGATTCTTTATTCAATATCTGAAAAGAGTTGAGGAATGCTACTATGACCAGCTTTTCTTCCTGACACAGTTTTCAAAACTTGACCCCTATATTATGAAACTTCACTCAATGGTTGGCAGCCTCTTTTTCTTTTCTTCTGTATCCCATACATATTGCCACAGGACTGTACTATTCTTTTACTTGCTAAAGGGATCCTATGATCATCTCACCAACAGTATTATACTGACTGACTACAAAGACAATTTGAAAATTGCTCATCTTTTCTCATTCTTTTTTATTTCTGTTTCATGTGTTGCTTGTCTTAACAATTTCACAAAATACTGAAGCAGACATGCCGCTAATTCTTTATTTTTATGTCTCTTTCCAGATTACAACATCCCTGGTAAACAAATAAGAGATGGCATGTGCAGCTTTTTATATGACAGCAAAGACACAAGAAAGGGTTCTTTTAATTCCCCTGGCCATCCAGGCCTCTACTTCATCAACCTAGATTGCACTTACATATTCAGAGGAAAACCACATGAAAAAATTGCCATCTCTTTTGAGGTCTTCAATTTACCAAACAATGATCCTCATAGGTAAGTGATGGACAACTTCTGTTTCACAGTTTATACAAATATATTTATTCATGCATTTTTGTGTATAAGGTGGGAAAATATATATACATATATATAAGCTTATATATATATATATATATATATGTACAAAAATATGCTTATGTTTGTGAAGATGTTGGATGTCTATTAGCATAAAAAATGCAATCTTTTAACAAGGTTCAAATTTAAACTGTCTGATTTCATTTGGTTTGTACATAGAAATGAGTTAATATAATTCCCAAATTGTTCTAATCTCAACACACACACACACACACACACACACACACATATATATATATATATATATATATATATATATATATATATAATTTATTTGAAAATTATAATATAAACATGTTATAAAATCACTACAAACATATACACATATATTAATATTAAATTAGTTAAATCAGTTAGAATGATTTCTATTTTACTTAAGGGTCCATCGATTATATTTTATTTCCCCAGGAAAGGGATTTTTTTTCCTGGTTCCTCAGATCACATTTCCAAGGGTAATATATATATATATATATATATATATATATATATATATATATATATATACATATATATATATATATAATTAGAAAACAGGCAACCTTAAGGGTCCATATTTTATTTTTCCCAGGAAAGGGATTTTCTT
>OZ038488.1:117159252-117174252 GCA_964036315.1 Acanthosepion esculentum | reverse complement strand
GATCTGAACAAGTGGTTTTATACAGTTTACATATTTCTGAACAGGATTGGTGCTATACATGACATCCATATGAAAGTCTTGATCTGACAAGACTATTTAAGAACATGACTTGAGTACTTGGGTTAATGTTTTTGGTTTTTTAATACAAATGACTTATCTCATTTTATTGACTTGGCTGCAAAAACATTTTCAAGGTACAGGTTGAACCTCGCTGATTCAAAATTCACTCATTTGACAACTTTGATAGTTTGAAATGGTATATTTGAATCCAGTTGAACAAAATGTTATGGTGGAACTTCTGTTCCTGAGGAATTAAAACAGAAAATCTGAATAATTTTGGAGGCATTTATAAGAAAAAACATAGAAAAAATTCTGATTGAAAGATATTTTTGCAAAGTGATAATTATAAAAAATTTATTTACCAATAACCATAAAACAATTTTTTAAAATTTGCATTAGAAATATTTTAGGTAAAAAAAACACAATGATTTTAAAAATATCTTTAAACTCAATTACTAGTTTAATAAATTTTTTGTTATTTAATAAAGAATGAAATAATTTTCCATTCCAATTTTGGTAGACAATTTTTTATTTCATCTGATTTATGCATTTTAAAGATAAGTCTGTGGATAAATAAATTCTGTTGACCTTTTTAAAACAAGGTACTGTAGGATCTGTACAGATGCCTTATTTAGGAATTAAAAAAAAATGAAAAATAAAATGCATCTACATTTATACCTGTGTAAATTTTATCAATAATACAAGCCATTATATGCTTTATTTAACCATTTTAACTCTAAGCTTCACTGTTTCAATAATTCTACAACTCGGGTACCAGTCTGATCCCAAGCAAGCCAGATTAGTGAGGTGTATTCTTTAATATTTTTTGGATTACCAAATGAAAGAAATTGTGAATCAAATATAGAAATTCTAATGTTGACCTCAAGATTACTTTCCAAACAACTAAAGTTTCTTCAGCAAACTACACAAATGAAAAATTATTTTGTATACAGGGAAATGTGAATGAATAAAAAATACATTAATTTAAATCTGTATTTCCTATTGGATAATTTGAACACAAACATAGTGTTGTGTTGGATTGTTCCTAGTGTGGGATTACATCCACTTGGTTTGACAAGAGGCTGTTAGGTGGCACTGTTAAGTAATTATAAAAACAAGACATTTCCTGTTTTCCATTCTAGCATGCAGTACTAATAATACAGGACCCATTCTTGGCTTGGGGATATCTTTCCCTGGTGACATATATTCACAGACATGCAATTCCTAACACCTAGATTTTTTGCTTCCTTTCTTTTCAGCCATTTTGCATGCATGCAAGTATATTTTATTTCTTGTTAATCATTTTCATAAAATAAATGAAAATACCTCCTTGTTGAAATTTATTCCTTTCACCTTTACAAAGAATGTCAGCCCATTGTTTACATGTGAAAATTTTGTTTGCTACTGCTTTTAGTTCAACTACAAGTAGTTCCAAAAACACTAAAAATAAGATAAGAAAGCTTTAATATTTCTGTATATATTTTTACATCATTGTTATAAGCAAAGTATCATCTTTCTTTATAGACTTTACATAAAATCTCTATCACTTTAAAATAATACTTTTGAATCACTAAATGAAAATGTGTGAAAATCACATACAGAAATCAAGAGAAGACGAAAAATTCAACAATATCCAAAAACACTACTTTGATATAAATAACTTAAAGATTTTCATAGATGATACTCAAGTAAAATATATTAATACAATTGTCTGTCAGTGGGAATCAAGCATACCTTTTCTATAAATACTTTCATGGTAATTTTGGATGAGCACTTCACTATGGTACCCAGACTTTTTGAATTTAAGTGCAGTACTAGACTGATATTGAGATCTTATCAATTTGCAGTCTGGCTGGTTAGATATAACCATAAATTATATGCTAACAGTTCCTTTTCTTGCTTGTGGAACTTCCTTCTGGCTTCCTGCTTTCCAGCCAACTTTAGTCTGCAAAAATTTAAATGCAATGTCAATCCTGATTACTCTTTCCTCTTCCCACTCATTATTAATGTTTCTGTTCCTAATTCTTCTATGCCCTTTAAACCCTTGTCTTAGTGGCTTTTTTACCTTGCATGGAGTGATACTGATTTAAAAAAACAAACCTGTGGCCTGCAAAAAACTATTTTCATGACCAATTTTTTTCCTTAAATTTTAATAAGTTTAATAAATTTGTCTCTTGCCCCTTCCATACTTTTGCAGTAGCAATATTAAACTTCACCTATCCATCAATTGCAAACAGTCAGTCAATCAGTTTTAAGCTCAGCAGGGTCTGTTCTAGTTCTTCTCCAGGGAAGGGAAGAAAACTTTCCCAACATCAAATGTTTTTCATTATGTGAGAGTATAAATGTACTTTTTTTAATTTGATTATATAACAAGAAACTCATATCAGGAAAAGCAGAAATAAGTATTGAACTTTATATAAGTTATACAGTTATTTTTTTATATATATAAGTTGTAAGGGATAAATTTGGTTACTTATATTGGCGTGGGTTTGTAGACACAACATAAAATGAAGATTTTTTTGTTTTTGTAATGAGTAGAGGAATAGATCTGATCTCAAATGGAAGAGGTAATTGAAGTAAAAGACAACGGACACAAACAACAACAAAATCATGTTTAGAAGTTTGAGAGAAAATTGTTAAATAAACCGAAATTTAAAGGAAGACATGTTTTTGGTCAATTTTATAATTGAAACAAAATAACAAAAAATGTCAGCAATGAAAAGGAAAATTGCGATTTGGAACTGAAATTTTCAAGAAAAGTAGGAATATTTGTATTTGTGAGACATAAATAGGATTGCTGATTGTTCCACCTTTGTCAAATTACATATAAATTTCGCTGCTTTTAATGTTGATGAACAAGAATGACTGGAATACATGTAAAGTCTTGCCTGCCTGCACCTGTGCTATCATTCAAAATTACCAACTGATTTAATTCTGCTTTGTTGGTTCATGGACTCCTGGTTGAGAAAAATAGTCCACTGACACCATGGATGGGAACCCAATTATAGCTCTTGCAGACCCCTGCTTCTGACCTGCTTCACCTCCCCATCAGTATGTAGTAGCCTATTTGTACCCTTGATTTTCAAACCTATGGTCTATGTACTCAGATATGAGTAGAAGGGTTGATGTAAATGCATAAATGCAATTAGTATATTAGTTATATTTGTTAGTTTACTACAATGTTCCCAGAAGTAAAGAAAAGGTTTCGCTCTTATACATATATAAAGGGAATAAAATTATTAAAATAATAAAGAATAAAAAGAGAAAAAATAAATACATTTTTCCATGATGAAAGGGATAAAGGAACCAGGAAAGGTTTTTTTGGTCATCTATGCTATTTTATGACCCCACTTCCAGAAAAGACAGAACCTTTCTCTTTCCACTTTCCAATGCAGAGCATTCAGTCATATTTTGCAGTTCCACTCATGAAGTAATAATTTGGTTGTTCCAACTCAGTGCAAAGCTGACTTGAGCTCAACCATTTTAACCCTTCTCATCCTTACTTACCTAACTTACTTCTGAACCACAAAAAATAATTATTATAAAGTGTTATATTCCATGCAAATAGGACTATGGAATAGACAAACATGGTGGATAAATAGTAACAGGTTTATTGTAGAAACCAGTACAACAAGCAAGGAAGTAATAGTTATGCGCATGGTCATTGCAAGTCAGTACAGTTGTGTGCATGCTGTTATCAGAAGGTTGGTAATTCTCGCAGATCCCAGCTTGACTCTCCTGCCTGCTGTCCTAATAGATACTTATAGGTGGTTACCACCTATAGTGCTGCTACTCATGGGGGTGGCAGGTTATTCCATTACATCAAAAAGAATAAACTAGCTGCAGTAGAAACCCAAGTGTTTTGTTGTTTCTACATTAATTTCTTCTGTATGTAAATATGCATCCACCTACAATACACCAACATGCAAACCTGTAAATTCCATACACCAATTAATTGAATTAATTTGCAATGAATCTGTCAGAAGACTTGAAGTTGACATTGAAGTGACAATGAATTTGGCAAACATTTCTCCCATCGAGGATGTAGGTGTTGCTAGAGAAACATCTTATTTCTATTGACTAAAAATAGCAAATTACATTTTAAATCATACTTAAATGAATTTTAAAGTTTCCACAACAAAAAGGGGAGTAAATGAGATGTGACTACATTAGTAATCCCTTTTTTCTTGAACATGCATTAACAGGAGGTTACTTTAACTTGACAGACACCAGTGCCATACCATAGACAATAGAAAAATAAAACAATCATGATAGCCATTATGTAGTTGCATCATATTAATGAATTTATGAAAAATTGTATATTATTTTCAAATTTCCAGGATAAGAATCTTTTGTTGAATTTCACACATTCAGACCTTATATAACTGGCTTCATTTAATAGTATTTCCCATAAAAAAATCTACCACTTTTACCCTCTGAATGCATCCATGTAAACACTGCTAAAAAACACATCTGATCCAATCACATATCTGAAAATATTTAATATGCTTAGTTATGAAGTGAACCTTAATTTACAGAATCAATATAATAAATTAATTCCTTCTGGTTTATTTTTTCCATGAAAATTGCTGAAGGGAACTCTTGTGCCCTTTTTACAAAAGTAAACATACTCTGTAAATAACTAAGTCAGGATTTAAAGAAACAAGCCAGAAGCATTGACAGTCATCTATTTTTTCTAAAAATAATGGCAGCATTCACAGTTAAATTCAATTTGACATCAAAGGATCTAAGGTATTTGTATATAAGATTTGTTTACAAATGCCATCAGCTGATATACAAATTTACACTATGATATATTGTCATGAATTTCAATGAGAAATATTACTTCTATTCCTTATATTATTCAGTCAGTTGTGTTTATCTAACATTGGTCTTAATATATTTGACTAATCAAACATTAGCCTTCCTCAGTTGTATATTTATACCCATTCATTAGTATTTGTTTTGTCCTGATTTTTTTCTTTCTTCTTCCCCACCCACTTTCAATAGACTCGCATGACTCAATCTTCAGATCTCATGATAATAGCAAGAACAAGAATAGTCAAGAAAGGAATTCCTATTGTGGGAAGTGTTGATGGATTCTAGTGCTGTGGATTACACAATTGAATTTAGATCTTGTATTTATGACACAAAAGTCTTTGGTCACTTTAAATTATAACAAATTTTTAATAATTGCCTGATTATAATATAGATGATACCTGTAGGTTGTCTTCTTATTGGGTGGGTATCTGCCAACAAAGATGGATGGAAAGAAGCAGCAGCACCAGAATCAAACACTGAATCATGATGGTCAAGAAACAAACAAGACTTTCACATGGGAACAGCACATGTATGAGACAAATACAGGCAAGACACCAGAAACACAAACAAGGATGAACAACTTTCAAATGACACTGGGTAACACAAACAGAAATCCTTGGGTAACACCCTGTGATCCTGTTTTATGGTCAACATGGCAAACTGCCAAACTGCCACTTCAGAAAATGTGCCTGCGTTTATGGAGCCTAAAACCTTAGTGTTTGCCTAGCAAAGAAATCATTTGTATAGCTAATGGTGCACAGCTCATGACTCTCATGAGGAAGCTGGTAGACACTTTCTTTCTTCATAACGAGACATTGTTGTCTTTTCTGGCAGGGCATCTATGTGCTGTCTTTTTGCAGAGACAGCACACTAAATGTTGTCTCTTTGACTGACAGAGGTGGGTATTGTTATCAGTAAAGATTGGTTGCTCCATCTGTATTTCATTTCTGCAACAATACTTCAGTCCTATGGAAGTCATTTCCCTACCTAATTATCATATTTTGTAGCAGGTGGTTGTAAAAAGAGATATGTGACACAACCCTCCCAGAATGGCAGTGCTAGATTTCAGCCACCTCTTAACTGAGTTTACCAAACAGAAATTAAACAATGTCCACCAAAATACATTGAAAAAATCCTAAAATTTAAAAAGAATGTATGTGCATAAAAAGGATTTAAAATTAAACAACACAATGCACTTGTCTGCCTGCAGAATCTTATATACCAATAGAACCTAGGGCACCTCAAGGTGGTGTAATGGTTAACAAACTTGTCTTGCTAGAACAATTATGATTGAGTAGTGAGTTCAATCCTCACTGTGGGTGCCCCATACTTTCGGCCTTGTGCCACATCTAAGCTACACTTGGAAAATCACTATACCACTAGAACCTTTGTGATCACAATTTTGATTTAGAAAGGCCATTTTAATTAAAAGTGAATATAATTTAATTTGATAAATAGTAGTGGTAGTATTAGCAGTTTTTTTGTAAGGAAACATTCAGTATTTATTCACCAAGCAGCAGCTTTCGGTTGAAATTTATAAAATCTTTCTTTTAAAATAATTTTTCAGGAAATTTATTATTATACCACCTGCACATTTATTTTCCATTGGGAAAATAAATTTCCCAATTAAAATCTAAATAATAAACAGACAGGCAAATTTCTAGTAATAATATCTAATCTTGATAAATTATGCGAATAAAAAAGATAAGTTTCCAAACAAATTAGAAGAGAAAATATCTTTTACATATGGAATCCAATATTCTATATGATGGAACAAAAAATATGGCCAAATTCTGATTTCTGTGAGGTTAGGTTGTCCATATATAGATGGCTTGTTTGAATGAACAATTCATGATTCAATTTGAATCTATATTCCTGCCTTTAAGAGGAACTGTTTTAAAGCAAACTTCCTGCTCAAACCCCTAATTCTGACAGTCAGGCTGAGTAGATATCATTTTGTTTTCTTTCTCCCATTTGTTATTCTATTTGTTCTCTTTCGAACATAGAAGTTGACTTGGAACTTGGAAAGAGCAGAAGAAGCTAACAAGGAAAGGAAACACAGCTTGAAATCAGTTCAAGATTTGAGCTCCACTCAGTGAGATAAACAATAATTGCATTGAAAGACAGAAAGAGAGAAGCTATCAAATGTAGGAAGAAGATGACAAGGAGAACCAAGAAGTAATATACAAACATCTAGTTTTTGAAAATAAAAATACAATGAACAGTCAACAAGCAGATGTGGGTGATGTTCCTAAGGTATCTACTGATGAAATAACAGGTGTACTTCAAAATGTGAAGTGTAGAAAACACAAAAAGATGGTATAAAAAGAGAATTTTGAAAGATGCAGGAGAAGTTATTCTCATAATTTTGCTGTCTTATTGTAAAGATTAGCTATCTTTTTGTTGCAAAGTTGAATTTCTGTTTATTACTTAGGTTTCAATTGAGGAATTTATTATCTTGTTTTCCCACATATATACTTTGCACCACATTGTATGATGTGAGTGAATTGCAAGGGTATTTTTATGATTGATAAAGCTGACTTAAGGGGAAAATCAGGCAAAGATACTCTTGAAGAGTGGAGTTAAAAGAGAATTTCAGAGTAAAGTTTTATCATCTGAATGCTATAAATGTCATATATATGGACACACAAGATAAATGAAACAACAAGTACCATCAGTGAGGCAAAAGAAAAAGAAGACAAGAAATGTTAATATAAAATTCTTTGTATTGCCAATACAGAGAATGTGAGTGGAAGGTCTCTTTGTGGGCAAGGGAAGTGACTTGGAGTAAGGGTTGTGTTGGTAAGGCCTGGAGTTGATGTGTATCAGTTGACCGAGGTTATGGTATGGACATTGATAGAGGTTGGTGATGGATTAGTTGAAGGTTTCCCATTCACTGTGAATCTGTCTCAGTCATTTATGAGTGAGACATTCTTAAAAGAAAATGTGGTGGCCCATAAACTCATCTTTTTTCATGCTTTTTTTGCTTTGGTGGCAACATTCATAATTGACTCATTTTATATTGTTTTATATTTTTAGAAGGGATTTGTTTTGTGGGCTGAAAGTGATGTTCGGAGCCCCTGCACAAAGGACGAGTTTTTTATTTTGGGTTTTGCTTTCTTAGCATTCACATCTGGCTGACATGTAGAGTGAATCAGAAAGAGATCTAATTTGAAGCAGGGTATAACAATAAGTAGAGGCCAATTCTACAAATTGATTGAAGAGAGAAGAAATTGAGGATTTACTTTTGTTCAGCACACAATTACAGCGCCACCAGTAATCTCTCAAACCAAATGTGTGAGAGGCTGTACAGTGTTTCATTCTATCATTGAAGACATGCTTACACTCATTATGAGCAGATACAAAGAGTTGTCTGTTTGAAAAAAAATAAATGAGGAAGCAACAAACAAAATAGCAATGTCAAGGAAATACTAAAAGATAAGAATGAAAATGTAAAATTATATAAAGTACATGGATACAATAAAAAAGAGTGTATTTTACAAATTTCTGGAAGGTAATATTTTCAAGGCAAACTGTTTTTCTAATTATTGTTTCACATCAAGAGAAAAAGCATTAAAAATAATACATAAAATAATTTTATAATATATATATATATATATATATATATATATAGTCATACAAAGACAGACTGTTTCACTATATCACAGCTCATCATTCAAGGTGGCTAGACAAGTGACTGCTTCAAGCTGGGCTCAAAACCCAACTGATTTGACATCAGTCAGAGTCTCTCACTCTTAGGCTCTCAGTGCACAGCAGAGAATGGGAATTTTGAATGCATTATATATGAGATATAAACATTACCAGCTACCAGAGTGCTCAATTCATAGTGAAGAGCTTTTAGCGTTAATTAGTAGCAACGAACAAATTCTCTTTCTTCCAAAGTCCTCAACCTACAAGAGGGGACATATATATATATATATATATATATATATATACTGCTATTCAGTTTATGAAATTTGACAATGGAAGTAAACTACTTATCTTAGTACTTAATCTCCACAGCTTTTTTCAAAGCCCATAATGGACAGAGGTAAAATTCCATACTACATTCCATGTATGCAGACTGTTCAAACTTCCTGAACCTCATGCATATTGTAGTGGACCACATGATTCCCTTCATATTTCATTGATGAGATCCACTTGAGTAGCTTCTTCCCATGAACTGTTACTTTGTGGAACAGACTCCCAAGAGGATGTTTCCCCAATCACTAATAATCTTAACCTGTTCAAGTCTAGCGTTAACCATTGTCTTCCCAACATATCCCCATAAACTGTGCCTCTTAATCTGTAACCCTCTCCCTCAAGTATATCTTCAGAGTGGACATTATTGTCAAAAAAATAGAACAAACATTGACAAGCTTTATCAGCAATCAGCAGTTTTGTAACAGACATGGCATCTAAATGTTTACAAAACAGTATGGATGAATATGGATGATAATGATAATCTTCAGGTGTATATATATATATATATATATATATATATATACCTACAATTACAAATATGAGATGTACTAAAGCATTCTTTGTTCAACCAAGAATTTTAATATTTTGTCAAATTTTGAGAAGTGAGTCAGGCCAAATACTTTTCAGTACCCCCTATATTATATCTAAATTAATGATTAAGTATACTTTTTAATTTTTACTATATGAATATATATATATATATATATATATATATATATATATATATATGTATATTCTGCTCTCAGTTTTACTTGCACTTCATGGAATCACTTCTGTTGCCAATTAGTGTGCATGAATGCGCACAAGAATTTAATGACTGTTTACAAGATAATGTTTGAATGTTCATTTTGTTGTGCTTGTAAATATTGTTTTTTTCCTTTTCATAATAATAATCTATCTCTGTAAGAAGAAAATAGAATGGAAATGAAAAAAGATTCTGACCAAGAAAAGATTCTTTCTTTGTTATCGATTTATATTTTATTCTTACATTTTCCCACTTTTCTTCTTTCTTTTGTATTTGCAAATGATAACCAAAATATCTGAGAGGATTTCACAAAAGATTTCAAGTACCCACATTTTTGGGAAATCGAGATTTTTACAGGGTTTTTATTGCAGTCCCAAACACTGGCATAACACTGAACAATGTTTTTGTGAGAAAAGGTTAATAAACATTGTTGGGAGGTTAACATTAATGGCCTCTGGTGGCTATTACTCATAATAAAAATGTAAACACAAGAACATGATTATTTTTTTTATTCTTGACCAGAAGAAATTGATTAGAAAAATTCATGGTTTTAGTTTCTTGATAAAACTTTTAGCTAAATACCTACTTCATATGGTTAAACAAATTATCTTTTTTGTTTAAATAGAGAATTTTTAGCTTTGGTTCAGCAATTATAAAACACAAATTAAGGGTTTAGCTTCGCATTATTATTGATTCCAATCTGCTGGGATGACCATTAAGAACATCTCCTCCCCTTATCCAAATTTAGAGACAAATCGTACAGATGCATACTAGGATTTCTTCCTAACCAATAAAAATGGACAATTCTTGGTCTCATCCTCCATGTTTTGGTATGTGAACTAAGTTCTGACTTTATGAACTTTTTGCCTCATTACCGTTGCTTTGCCTACTTTTATATATAGTATTTGCTTAGTATTATTTTGCCCTGTTTCTTTTATTCCTTTTCTTATTGTTTATTGAAAACTTTGTCAATTTCACTTGTTGAGAATTTTGTCAGTTACACTTAACCACATTTATATTTAAGTTGAACACTTCACTAATAATTTTTAAAAATCAAAATTTTTAAAAATTAATATGCACCCACCCACAAAAAAAACCCAAACAAAACACCCCATGGGTGTCCTATTATTAGCTATAGCCAATTTGGTGGTGGCCATAACTTCAACTTTGACTTATTGCCAGCCTTGGTTTCATTTCTTTAGTATATAATTCTTCAATATCATTACTATGACAAATAGAGGAATTTTGAGCTGTCTTGGAAGAAACCTTTTTTTAATTTCAGTGAAGGTGAAATTAGCCGTTTCCATACAGGAAATATTTGGTATTCATTGACCAAACTGTTAGCATTGCTGTTGGTTGAAATTTATAACATTTTTCTCTTAAGACAGTCTAATTTCCTTAAAAAGCTATTTTCTAATCATAGCTTATCAGATATTCAAATTTCTGGAAACTTTGTTATTATTTTAAATTTCATGTATGATAAATCTCTGTGACCAGACTAGTAAATGTGTCCATTTCAAATGGGCTCCAAACAATATAGGCCATGAGTTCAAATCTTACTGGATGCTCAAGGACACATGCACAGTGGATAAAGCCATTAGTTAAATCCAGTGACAGTACCCAAAGAGTGTGAGTTCAATACCCGGTTAAGGTAGTGGAGAACTTGGAGAGTGGAATAAACAGGAGATAACTGATAACTGACATCCATTAGACATGGCACGGGGAACTAGAACAGTCTACCCCAGTGAGTGAAATAAAGGGTTCAGTTTGACATTCCAACCACCTGAAGAAGGCCAGAGCATACAATGGCTGAAACGTTGTAATAAATATGGTGATAAAGATGAGGACAATAGTCCGAATAATGTAAATAGTGTACATAATACCTCATCTCAGAAATATAGACAGTTACTGGAGGTATTTCTTTATTTTCCAATCCATGAAAATGACCTGTGCATTGTAATAAAATAAAAGAAAACCAGTCAAAAATTAACAGCAATTCCATGAATTTATATAAATTTGATTAAAAAACAAATATATATATATATATATATATATATATATATATATATATATATATATATATATATATATATATATGATTTGATTAAAAATATGGTTGGATTCGATTTTTTTAATTAACTGGTGAAAGCCACCACTAATTAATATTATTGTTTTAACTTTTAAATTCTGGCTAAGACAACAACACTATAATGTTGTTAGTAGACAAATACTAGTTGTGACGAGTTTTCCAGCTCTGCTCATAGTTTCAACTTGGATTTTATTGTCATTGAATAATATAATTTTGCTATATTAATATAATTATAAATAGACAAGAGTTTGTAAGGTGTTTTGACAAATAGGTTAAAGAATATTTGTAATAGATATCAGCTCAGAATGAGAAGTTGGAGAGCCAAGTTCAAATTCCAGTCAGCTTCTTTACATTCACTTATGTACAAATACCCTTGGGGAAGGTTTTAATCTCTTCTCCTCCCTACTATGGGTTAAATAGTAGGACTTGTATCTAGAAAAATCATTGTTATTCTGAAAAGAATTGTTAATGCTATATTCACTCACAAAAAAGAATAATTCTTACAAAATGTTTCAGCTTTAAATAACCAAGAAGCAGTCGATAAGACATGAAAAGCAAATCAAACAAAAACATAATAATATTGAAATTAATAAGGAAATATGAAAAACATGCATTAATAGATTTGACTGTATATTTACATGCACTCAAATCTCCTAAAGTATCTAAAAACTGCAATTAATTTTTTTTATATGTTTAATAATAAATGTGTTTTCATTGATGATTTATTAATAATTCAAACTATTGATATTGTGTTCATGCTTGTGGGGACACTCACATCATAGCAGCAGAAATAGCTTTATGTTCACAGGAAATAAATATATACACAGATAACAATAAAGGCATGTTAAATTGTACATTAATATCATACAATTTATTTTATTTTTTGTACTGATGTGTGTAATTTTGGTTACAAATGTTTCATGGTTGCATGTGATAAAAGGAAGAAGTCATTCCATATTACATGCAGTGTCAAAGAGAGAGAGAGAACTTGGGACATTTATTGACTGTCTCAAGGTTGATGGTGAAGAGATTGAATTCAATGTCTTTTGGTGGGGGTTCATATTTCTGGCAGGAGAACTTTTATTATTTTTATTTAATTTATTTTATACAAAGTTTAATTATATTGTATTATATTTTTATTTATTTATAATAATAATGTTGCTACATGCTTTATGTCAGCTCATTCTATGAGTGATCCTTGTGCCAAGTATTCTAATACTGCCTGATACATTGGGATACATTGGTGACTAAGCTGATTCCTTCACCAGGCTTTGCTAGACACCTAGCAGGATTATAAACAAAGGCATACAAACATTCTTGTAGGATCAGTAACAAAAAACAATTAAATAGATTGGGCATCTAGATCTATATATGCAGCTAGTGTGATGATGTCATATAATTGCTGGATAGAGGGATTCTTATACTTGCCAGGGCAGACAGCTCCCTGCTGAGGGAATCAATAGCAATGATTCTATAATAAATAAGAGCCTTCAAGTTGGAGAGAATTAGCTGTGGTTTGCTTAAAGCATCCTACATCAGAATGAATCCATCTCCAGTTTTTAATCCAGATATATGGAGGAAATTGATCTGGTGTTGAGCTGTGCATAGACCATGTGACCATACCCAGTCATGAGACTGGATGATGATGATGATGATGACGACGACGATGACGACTTTTTTATATTAAATATCATTGAAAACTTAAAACCCACTATCCAGGATGGATTTTAAGTTAGTTCTTTTGAAAAGCTTGAGTGGTACCAGAGTCCCCATTAAGAAAGCAACAAATTTATTGAATCACTCATTAATTGAAAAAATCATCACCATCATGGATTTTTAAATCATATTTAATTTAAAATAAAATACAGTTTCACAATACATTACAAATATCCACATGTTGGGGAAAACGAGATTTTTAAAAATGAATCTCTGTTGCAAGAATGAACACAAACATAACACTGAAGTTTATTTATGTGAGAACTTATACTAAATGTTATCAAGAAATTGAATATAATGGCTGACAACCAGCCATTGCTTATACCACAAATGAAAACACAAGATGATTTGTTTTAATTCTTGATTTTTCTGGTGATTAGAAAAAAAGAAGCCATTTGAAAAAGATAATTACAAAACAGTTATAAGTTTAATTTTCTGGCTAGATTTTTTTTCTAGTAGATGTCTACTTTATATATTTCAATGTTTTGGCTTAGCTAACTTTATGGACACAATTAAAGGTCCAATTTAGTAACATACTTTTATTGTAAGTAGAACATCAAAAGTTTTGAAATTTTCCCAAAAAATACTCTGCAAAAGGTCAAATATCTCATGAGTTACAACAGAAAATTTGTTGACTTCTGTCAGTTCTTCAATTAGGCAATGATACGGACAAAAATTGGAAAGGTCAATTTGTTCTGGTTTTCAAATATTTTGTTTTATTTTGATTTACATTGATTCTATTGAATCGACCTACTATTTCTCTCAAGCCACTAAGACACAAGGGGGTACTGAGTGTGAAAGAGAATGAGAAAACTTTAGTGAGGAGAAAGGGCAATAAAAGGAACAGGATTCAGGAAGACAGAAGATGGTGATTGCTTATATTTTTTGAAGATTGTAGGTGGCAGAAAAGCAAGGCATTAGAAGGAAGTTCCACAGGTGAGAAAAGAAACCATTATAACAGAACTAACGGTTGTACCTAGTTAAACAGTGGTTTAGAATAGCACACTTAAATTCCCATGAAAATATTTGTAGAAAAGACAGAGAGAAGCCATGTTTTGCTGGTGAGAAAGTAACTGAAGTCAAGATGCCAGGTCAGGACAGATTACATTACACTCTTCTTTGAATTTTGTTAAGAATCTCAAGAGATATAGTAGGAACACCAGACCAGATATGGCAGCAATATTCAATGCATAGACAAATGGTAGATTTATAAATGTGTAAGTTGGATTCTGATGAGAAAGATTTTCTGGCACAACACAGTGAACCAACTATGCTAGCAGTAGATGTAGCAATTGATTTAATCACTCCTCTTCATGTCAGTGGACAAAGTAAGCCCAAAAAGGAGCAAAGAGTTACTCTTCAGGAGGTTAGCATCAGCCATGGTGACAGGGTGCAGAAAAGTTTCTCTATGGTGATTAAATGAAAGCAGTTTTGTTTTGGAGGCATTAAAAGTTACAAGCCATTCCTTGCCCCAGTTAACCACTGATTGAAGTTAAATTTCAAGAGCAGTTGCCAGTTTCTCAGACCTGTCACTAAGATAGGAGTAAATATTTTTGTCATTAACATGAATACCTATCTAGAAATT
>OZ038488.1:117064252-117154252 GCA_964036315.1 Acanthosepion esculentum | reverse complement strand
TACAGATGTTATAGATATATGTATGTAAACATATTATGTTTATCTTGGCAGCAAATGTTTATTCAAACAAGTTTTGTTGAACATAGCAAGCAAGTTATGTCTGCTATATTTTTTTACCAATTTTCCTTCCTGACAGATTCAATTCTGTATTTGGACATTAAAAATAAAAATTGTCCAAAAGATGCAAACTGTCACTAAACAGACTTTTAATTTTATTCCTTCTTGATATTGACCAAAACCAGTCAAAAGCTTGGTACGTTAATAAGAACTAACATGAAACTGTGGACAGTTCATTTGTACGTTTAACACCAAGATACAGCAAATTAATCCATCAACTGGTGAAAAAAATATAAAGGACAAAACTTGTTGAATTATATCATGTAACATTTTTCACAGATACTACACACTGATCTGAGACATAACGCATAGATATTCTGATCCTTGGCAGAAATTCCAATCCATATATAAATAATCGCATCACTTTTTTGGGGTAATATACTAGCTTTATGGCAGTAGATACTTCATAATGAAGAAGCAACAGAAACGTGGTTCTACAGAAGGATGCTGAGAATATCATGAGCAACAAAGAAATTTTAAGAAAAATGGAAAAAAAAGGATGCTTATACTTAGAAGAGAAAGAGCTGAAATTTCTAGGACATGCAATGAGGAAAGAGGGTTTGGAGAATTTGACACTCACAGGACATACTGAAGGCATGAGAAACAGAGAGAAACAGTGAGTAACCTACCTAATGAGCTTGTGTAAATGGATAGCAGTGGAAGGGAGAGATAGTAAAAAGACAAACATTGCTAAGAACTTCAAAGGATAGGAAGTTGTAGAGAGCCATTATAAATCAAGAATGGGTATGACACATAGAAGTAGATACTAGTTTTATTATAAAAATGCATTGAAAATTACGAAGAAAGAATTTGTCACAAAAAAAGGCTGTTGCAAAAATGTCTTAGTTTCTTTCTTATTTCCTTTTCCTTTGTCTGTTTCCACTTTTCCCTATTGCATTAAAATGACTTTTTATCTAGCATACAAGCACACATCATGACTAAAAACAAGGAATTGTTTACATATATTCCAACTTGATCAACCCAATAGAACTGTTAGCAATAAACAGTGCAACTCGATACCAATGCATTATTGGTCAGGTCAGTGATGATTACAGTGACCCATCCCTTGACTAGGTCTTATCTGGTGTCAAACATTGGATAGACATTTGGGAAGATTTCGAACAAGACCTGTCAAAGGGCAGCTGAGCTTCCAGCAAGTCAGTGAGTGTTTGCCATCATATCAGGGCAGGGGGACTTCTTAAACTTTGGCTGGTAATCTTCCTAAGAGTTGGAAAACTCTCAGCACAAACTCTGCATCCCTGTAGGCTTAGTGTACTTTTGACAGCTTTTGTATTCTGCACTAGCAAGCAGAGATTTTAGAATGGACAAGAGAGTGGGACTTAGTAGAGTTTAGGCACTTATTACTATGACCATCTTTTGTTTAAGTCACACACACACACACACACACACACACACACACATATATATATATATATATATATATATATATATGATGATGAACAGCACTGGTTGAAGTTAAGGTTGTAATATGTGTGTGTAGTTTGTTCAGAATATATCCAGCCTTTCTGGACATGTCAAGAACCAGTTGTACAGTCTAAATGTAACTTGGCAAGCAATCGAGAGGGTCATTGCAATGCCTGCATGGACAGATACTCTTCCACGAGTTTACTCAGTTGACATTGAAATTCTGATGGAGTGAGCTTGTTTAATGTGCTAACTTTGCATGCACAATGACCAAATAAGTAGATTCTTCATGTTTCCTGTTTTTTTTTCAAACCATCACAACAGATAAGTCTGTTAATATTCACCCAAATCCAAATTTGGCTCCCTTCTGGCTTTCCCTCAAAGTTAAAATCCCCATTGAAACGCTACGGACAAGTTCAAGAGGAATTCAATGAGATAGCTGATGGTGCTTACAAAAGAACTTGTAAGCTGTTTTGGAAATTAGAAAGGATAATGAAACAAGTGTCTAAGTTCCGAGGGTGTACTCAGATACTCTTGCACTAGGTAGGTTATATTTTTTTTAAAGCTGGATATTTTCCGGACAGATATTGTTTATTTATTGAAAAGCTGAATACTTTCCGGACATACCTTCTGTATAACCTGCAAATATCTAATAATATACTGGGTATAACAGCAACATTGTACAAATCATGTAACAGCATGCTCTAATTGACCATCCCACAAAATGTTTAATATCTAAAAAAGCACTAAAGCAACAGTTTTTTTCCCAGCTTTTCAGAGAAGACGTTTAGCCATCTGGACACCATTTGTCATAAGAATCACTGAAAAACACCTTGCTTTATTCAGCTAGAAAGAGAACTGGTTAAAATCATTTTGTGTCAGCCCTACTATGTCTTTACAACTGAGCAATGGTGAGAGGAAAAAGGTCATTCAGGCCTTCAGTAATGGTACCAACTTTCATACTCTGGCTTCCATCTTCAAGTACATTCAAGAACCATCAAGAGAATGGCAAATAAGTTGAAAAAAGAGGGAACAGTAGAGAGGAAAACTAGATCAGGAGGTCAAAATGTGAAGAGAGATCATCATTTCAGCTGAGAGTCAAATAGATTCTTATTGCTCAAAGTAGAGTCCAGTAGTTTTATAAAAGCCTTGGAGAATTCCAGTAAGATATCTTTAATCATTTCTAAAATACAATGGTTCAAAGATTAATGTAACAATTGGACAATTTTGCTGTTAAACCCGGTATATGGGAGTTTGAGAAAAGAGCATGTATTTACTGATATGATGATGTTTTAAGATTTGGATATATTTATTCTGTAACAATTCCTGAGTTCAGTAAATAAATAAAGTATCTTTATATGGACAAACTTGAAAGTGCACTCTAACTACAGTGAGAACTTCTCTTTCTGAAGTTTGATAAGTCAAGTCTCATACCATGTAGCATCATTAATAGAAATATATTTGAACATGTATTCCCCCACATGTGAAAGCATCCTTTGTGTCAGTTTGCTGTGCAATGACAATGAGTAATAGCAAAGAAGAAATCAGTGATAGATTTTCTGGAAGGAGAAGATTGCATACGAATCAAAATCCACAGATGTATGAAAGCCTGAAAGGAGAATATTGTTCTTTTTTAGTATCACAAAATAAGATTGCATTGAAGTCAACAAACTGTATAAATGATGAGAAGCCTGAAATTCACAATTGTTGCACCCAGCCTCCATACAGCCTCAATTTGGCACCATCAGATTTTTGGTTGTTCCTGAAATTGAAAGAGAAGTTGAAAGGCCATCATTTTTCATCCACTGTTGAAGTTGCTGTGTACAATTGGATCAAAAGTCAACCAAACATTTTCTTTATGGATAGAATGAAAAAGTCAATAGGATGTTTTGAAAAATTTGCAGCACTAAATGGTGACTATGTTGGAAAATAACTTGGATGAGAAGTAGACTTAGTTCAGTTTGATACCAATTTCATTATTCTCTCTGATTAAATCAGATAAAAAAAATATTTCATAGGAACTGAAGATCTTGTCAATATATCCTCATGATTTTGAAGAGAAATATATTTACTTTATTTTCATTTCAGTATTATTACCTCTATCTTTCTTTATATCTCATAGGATTGGAGTTCTTTCTTATTACTTATTAATCAGTCATTATATATATTTATATAAATTATATATACTAATAGTAATACTTGTTTGGAAAAAACCTCAGATAGCTCAACTTGTAGATATGTCAAAACAAATCGGTACCCGAGGAAAAAATTGGAAATAAAAAAAGAAAGAACTAAAAACATCTGAACAGGGTGAAATATATCATCCAGTGCCTTAAGCACTTCATCCAATGAAAAAAAAACCCAGCAAGTAGTACGACTAAAACGTAGAGTGCTCAATATGCTAAGTAGAGCAGGAATAACTAAAATAAATCCTAAAGAGCCAGGAAAAACATACCTATGGTTCACCTAAATGGATTTTCAGGGGAAGCTGGCTTAACCTGAAGATCTGTTTAGGTGAAGCCTAGGTAGGTTTTCCTGGTTCTTTAGGATTTATTTTAGTTATATATATATATATATATAAAATTGTGTATTTGGTTAGTAATCCCTCTTTTATACAAGTTTCATTAAAAACAACAACATACTGTGATTAAACTTTTTATTCAATTTTTTTTTTATCAAGTGTTTTCTTTTTTGGACATAAAGTGTTCAGAAAATGATGACAACCTGGAAAGGTTTCTTTGTTATGTGTTTCATCCGTTCGGATTTCATTGGACTGGGCTTTGATGACATTGCCACATAAAGTGTGTAAAAACTGTCAAATGTTCTGTATATCCGAGCTCTTTGGGCTATTGTATTAGTCATTATCAAGGATTTTTTTTTTTACTGAATATGTAGATATTTATATATGTGTATCTATAGTGATGGGAATATATTTTTATTTTAGAAAACACTGTCAGCACAATAGGGGACATGTTTTTAATCATTACTATTGAATGATGGCTTTCTCTTTTTTATTATTAATGCTTCTATTATTTTTAGCCTTTTTATATGTGGATGAGGCTTTGTATTTTCAATGAGTATATTGTGGATGGAGTTTGATAAGTTTGCGTGTGTGTTTAAATGGGTTCTAATTGAGTTATGTTCTGAGACATGTAACGTGAGTCAATTTGATAGGCATGTAGTGGTATGTCCAATAACATTATTAATGAATTTGCTTTGACCAGGAAAGCAGTTTCTTTAGAGGCATGTAAATTCATTAACAAAATTGGTCTTCTGTAATTTGGATCTTGCAGATGAGTTGTTGTTGATGGTGAGATTAGATGTTTTAAATTTTTATAATAGATAATGTTATGGGACCTACCTTTATGGACTAAATTGACTCGTCCTATTACTATATATACGGTGAGATTATGCCTCTCAGCAGAGCTGTCTACTGTTGACGAGTTGACTACTATACTTTGCCATCAGTCGGACGTGCAACACTTTTGTATTCATTCTTTTGTTTAATAATATGTTTTCACTAAATTGCTGAGTTCGAATTTTCTTTCGGACCTATTCTGGGTCCACAACAGATAATTAAGTTAATCATCTTGTTCTGGCCTACTGAGGTTATATATTTATTGTGTATTATGTATTTGATGCAAACACATATATTTTATTATTTAATTTTTATTTAATATTTATTTATTTTTGTCTGCAGTCCTGAATATTTGAGAAATCTTATTAGAGAAAAATATGTGCTTTCCGGCAGGGTTCAAGCCTGTGCTCCCCTAGAGGAAACTTTCATTATATATGACATGATTTGGACCTCTCAGCCATGGTGTACATTGGTGGTCAAGCAAAACTGAATCTGTGTTTAAAGGCACTATTCAATTTCTCTTAAACATTAATGCACTCCATGGCTAAGAGGTGCAAAGTACATCAGATCTAATGATAGTTTCCCCTAAGGGAACATGAGTTCGAGTCCTGCCTGAAAGCAGATATTTTTCTCTAATAAGATTTATGAAATAATTAGGCCAGTAGGCAAAAATAAATAAATGTGTGTGTGTATGTAATAAGATCTTGCAAAATATTAATAATAGAGATCTATGATTAAATACATAATGTCACATCTTATGATACAAGTCAATGTTTTTGCAATAAAATTGGTATTAACCAACTGATGTTTTTAAAATCTTCAGTATATACTTATAAATAAATATATTATTAATAACTTGTTTTTGTAGTGATAGCTCATGATTTATTATACAAAGTATTACATAAATTCTTATTTGTAAGTAATTCCCAAAGAATAGAAAACATTTGATTAACACTATCCCATATACCTGTATAAATTACCATCTTATGAAACTTGTTACTCTATAACAGTCATGTTTTTTGTATCTGCTGATTTTATCAACTGTTTTTTAACATTTTGACTTTTCTCACATTTTGACTTTCACATCACTTTGAGTTGTTCTCATTATTTCACAGAAATCTTCTTTCTTTGGACATTGTTTTCCATTCTTCTGTATGCCTTATAGACTTTCAGTTGGAAACTGGAGTGCCTGGAAGTCATTGGATTAATTGTATATCTTTGAAACATTTTTGTCAAGGTTCACAATAGTCAGCTTTGCAGATTAGGAAAGGTGTGATTGACTGATTCCTTTTCTATGGCTTATCAACCCTTTGTAGGTTATTTATAGCCAGAAAATACTTTTTTACATTTGTAAGAATTTTTTTGGAATATATTAATGGTTTAGTGATACAAGTCTTACTAATTAATCCATAGCTGGTGGGGAGAAAAGGTTGATTCATACCTTTTCCCAATGGTATTTGCACATTGAATATAACAAACCCAATTGGAATTTGGCTCTGATTAACAATTCCAAACTATTATCCATTACACCATGCATACATCCAAGCTTACAGTACCTAGTATTTCGAAGTGGTCACCCATCTAGGTACTGACTAGGCTCGATATTGCTTAACTTTGGTGATTGTACAGGAACCAGCATTTCAACATGATGTGGTCATAAGCCAGAACAGGAAAGAGTATTGTCTTGCATGAATATACATTTTAGTTTAAAGTTTATTAGTTATAACCTGTTCCACTTAAAAAAATAATTTACAGTAATTTTCTGCATTTATATTGATACTGTTTTCAACTTTAGAAGGACTTATAATTTTGATTGCTTTCATTATGAAAAACTGATAAAAAAATTATTCCATCTCACCTGTATCGCCTTCTTCGTCAAACTATCATATTCAGATAATGTAGCTCTATGTCTATCACTAAACATTAGATTTGAGAAATCAGTTTTCCTGTACTTTTTACCTAACTAATGTTTTTCTTGGTCATATTTACATAATACTGGTAATTTGGTTGCTTTCATGCCTTCAGCTAATGTTCTTCATAGGCTGCATCTTTTCTCTCTGCTTACATTTACAGCACAAGATTCGTAAAATATTTTTCTTCCTAATAAAACTTTTTTCTTGCTTATTACTTGTCTTTTTTAAATATCTTATCTGTAGGATTCTTAAAGTATTTTTTTTATTGTTATTTGACCTTGATTTAATTTACAATTTTCAACATTCGGTTCTCACCACTCAGTAACTTTACAATATCTTTAGTGTTTCTTTCTTTCTTATACCAATATTTATGCACCCGGAATTAAAAAATATCAGTAGCTATACTATTACACACATGTATGTATGTATACACATATATATATAATTTCACTGCAATCAAGGTAGTAAAGCCACTAACACACAGGGGGTTACTGAGTGTGAAAAAATAAGAAAAAACAGAAACATTATTAAGGAGTGAGAACAATAGAAGAGGAGGAGTCAAGAAGACAGTTGACAGTGATTGACATTGCATTTAAATTTTTCAAGATCAAACTTGCCTTGGAAGCATGGAGCTGGAAGTAAGTTACGCAAGCAAGAAGTGTGAATGAAGAAACTGTTAGCATAGAACTTACGGTTGTATCCAGCCAAATCAACTGTAAAATGATGAAACCTTGCTGCCAATCTAGTACTGCACTTAAATTCATAAAGTCTAGCTACCATTGTGGAAAGTTCATCTGAACAATTACTATATAAGTATTTATAGAAAAGACACAGACAAGCTACATTATGGCAGTAGGAAAAGTGACTGAAGCCAAGATGCCAGGTCAGGACCAGTAACATTGCAGATTCTTCTTTGGATTTTATCAAGAAGTAGGAGCACAGGAAATGACAAACTTTAACCTCATTTACACTTACAAAAGTTAAGTTTTATAGTACATCAAATCTTAAATAGTGGTAATGTGCCAAACAAATCTTGGGTTTGATAAATTTTCATTACTGCTAAACCTTTTATACATTTCTACCTGTGAACATTCCACAAATTAAAATTTAAAGATGAGTTTCAAGTTAACATTGAGTATTACTTTATAATCACAGCTCATTCTAATAGGGTTGTTGAGGATTATATATGATTAAAGAATAATTCTACTGTGCCTGTGAATCAGTTTCAATAATCAAGTCTCACATGCAATAATTATATCCATGTAAATTTAGGAGAATGGACAGTTATTCTGTTGATGATGTACTCAACATTTTTTCAATGTTAGTCATTTTCTTTTAAATCCTTTAAGATTTAAGCTTGTTTTTTTTTCTTATGTATCCAAGTCTGTTCCTTTAATTATTCAAGCATTTTAATTAAAGTAATTTACTTCTGTGTGAATAGAATGTTAACATATGTCCACCTTAGCTCAAAACTGACCTTCAACTCAGTATAACAGGAACAACCAATTTCCTGAGATGTTTTGCAAAGCTCATACAAACTTGAAATCTAAAAAGTACATTTATATTTTAACATTATTTAATCATAAAATTTGTATAATTATGATGTTAATGAAAGTTTTAAAATCTTATAGTCCAATCAGATTGCCTTTTGCCTAATTATAAATTCAGTGTTGGCTAGATTTTTTTTTTTACTGTTTATATAATCATGGTCGAAAGTTCAATATTTTTCAGTTTTATTTAAATTTTGAAATATACAAGTTAAACAGGGTGAATCATGATTCAGGATCAAGAAAGCAATACAAATCTGATTTGTTCAAGTGTCTCAAAATAAGTTTAAAAAAAATCCTAAATAGTGTGGGAGTCAAATGTTACCACACTGCTCATCAATTTGTCCATTTGAAGAGGAATTGGAATATCATGAATATATTATCACATTCTTCTTCCTTGCATAACAGTTCTCATTTTATTAAAACAAGCTACTTATTGTTGATGATGTGGTGGTGTTCTCCCACTGTTTGTACTTCCTCCTTGCTCTCTTCACTTCAATGTGACGAGCCAATGGCATCTCATATGTCAACAGCCCACTCCAGGTTGACTGCTACCATTGAAGCTAGTGTCAAGCAATGATTTCCCAAGTGATAGGTTTGATATTAAATGATTTAAGGTTGTTTTTTACAAATGACCTGAAATCAAAAATGTGACCAGCCAGTTTTTCTTCTCTAGTTTGAAATTTCTGCATAGGGAATGTCCTTTGTAATTATTCTGTTGTTTATTCTCCATATGTCCCATCTAGTGGAGACATCAATACTCCAGAAGCCTGTTGGAAAATTGTGATCTTTCAAGTACTGTGAGATATGAGTATCTCTACCACCATCAGAGGCAACCTCTGATAGTGAGGCTGGAATTTCCTCTTCAGACCACAGAAACCTGTGCAAGATGTATAGAGGCCTTGTGTTGACTAAAAATAGAGAACTGGTACATTTGGCATCAGTTTGACTGCAGGAGTTACCAGAAAATAGTATATTTCTCACCGTAAAGCATGGTAGAATAGTATCATGATCTGTGGGGTGAAGGTGATTTATTGATCCTCATCTCTAGATTGAAGAAAGAATTTTATAAAAAGAAGACTGTGAAAATTCAGAAGGAAATTCAAAATTTAGATTAAAATTGGACAACACTGAAATTAATGCCAAGCTGATTGGATCAGAATAAAACAGAATTTCTAGAATGCCTATCACAGAGTCATGATTATCATGCTTTATATCTGGAAGGAGTACAAGGTGTATTCTATAAGCAAATGTTACCAATTATATTGGTAATATTAATGTATCACAAATACTTTTCGGAAAACGTTTGGGTCAGACATTTTCAGAAATGTATTACAAGAATTACTACTTTAAGGCAAATGCAATTAAAAATGGCAGACATTTTGTCTTGATTAATTTTAATGATTAACTTTTCCAAGTTATGAATGATCCCTCTCAGACTCTGAGAAAATTCCTTCAGAAATTATCCAAAGTTTATTTTGGAAGAAAAGTACTAGTAATATGGTTCAAGTGTTCATGATGACGACGACTTATGAAAGTCAAAAGGCTGAACCATATGTCTTGTACTTTTCTTCCACAATGAACTTCAGGCAATTTCTTCCTTGAGAAAGATTATTTATAATTTGGAAAAGCCGATCATTAAAATTAATTGACACAAAAAATATACAACCAAATCAACTAGTGTATAAATTCTTTTGAAGCTCTTCTTAATCTTGTAGCATTCTAAGTTTTATGATGGCTTATCTTAGTAGATATTTGTTTGACAAAGCCAACTTTTACAAATAGGCTTATGTTGCATTACATGTCATCTCTGGATTGGTATTATCTATCTGAAATTTCTCAATAAGAACCCCAACACTGCAACAACAGACTAAATGAATAATTGGAGATGACGTAGTCATCACTTTTGGAGGAAACAAGGCAGCCAGCTGTTTTCTCTACATTCATAAGATTATTGCTGATTTGAGTCTTAAATGGACTGGGAATCCCCTTCCAGTTCCCCTGTTGAAACCACTGGTGCACAAAGTAATCTTGGAGATGAATGCTTCAAAGAATATCAGAGTTCTTTATTTCACTCCTGCCTTTCAAAATTGCTCTACTCAGTTTTGGTTGTTTCAGACCTAAGTTTTGACTACTATGAGCAGTAGCAGATCTACTATGAAATGAATGATGCTTAAGCCAAGAGGGATCCCCAAAGCAACTATTTTAATGAGCAAATGTTTCAACAAAATCAATGTTTTGTTTTTTTAAAAAAGTGTTTATTATGTAAATAAGACCATTTCAGTGATAGAATCATAAGCCAATGGTTTGAAGTAGCTTAAAATATTTGCTAATACATATTTCATATGGCCTCAAAATTCCCCTGTAATTGGTCGAATTTCAAAGTTTATTCAGGGTTTGCCCAACCCACCAGCTGTATGGGCTTGTTGAGCTCACCAGAACCTACAGATAACCTTCATATTGGCAATTGGATCCTTGAATCTGTTCAAGCTTCAAGGCCCCCCCCAAATGTTCACCTGCCACTAAGTACTAGTTTCAAATGACATTAACTACCCAGGTCATACACTCTTTTTATTCAGTCTAAGATATTTTGGTTCAGGACAAGAAATAATTGTTTTATTATTATTTTCCCTTGTCTATACATTATGTAACACTTGCTTATGGAGAAGATTAAACTTATCATCAATTCACTATTTACATTATTCAGACTATTGTCCTCATTGTCGCCATGTTTATCACAATGTTTCAGCCGTTGTACACTCCGGCCTTCTTCAGGTGGTTGGAATGTTGAACTGAACCTTTTATTTCGCTCACTGGTGTAGACTGTTCTAGTTCCACATGCCATGTCTAATGGATGTCAGTTATCTCCTGTTAATTCCCATCTGAAAGTTCTCCACTGCCTTAACCAGGTATTGAACTCACACTCTTTTAGGTCCTGTCACTGGATCTAACTAATGCCTTTATCCATTGTGCCATGTGCCCAATTCCAGTTAGATTTATTATATTCATCTCAGAAATATAGACAGTTATCATCAATTGTTTGCAAGACTATTGTAATGAGTTGGTCAGTCAACTTGACACCCCAAAGCGAGTGGAGGTGGTCTGGCGCGGAAACTGTGATTGGTAGCTGGCTTGTTAGTGTTTTGCATAGGCGAGTTACCAAGCTCTATGTAAAGGGCTGGAGTGAGAAGGAGGGCAGTTTGTCTCAGAAGTGGAGACTGTGCCTGTCGCTACGACAGTAGGAGAGAGACAAAACTTTTTTTTTTTTTGTGACACATTTCAACACAAGCTATTTTGGCAAATTTTGACACGCTTTATCTGAATGGAGTTAAACTGGCGCTCCAATGGCAAGCAACAGTGCTACACATTGTCATGGACTCAGCATGCACTCAGCGTTGGATATCAGATGCACTTACCGGAAGAGCACGACTGACCACCAAGGCATCGAGCGAGTTGTTGATATGAAGGCGGCTTGCCGCGCTGATTGAAACTATCAAAGAGTACAACCTGCCTGTGAATGTAGCGTCAGTTAATTCAGCAGTCAACAGAGCAGATGCATTGACTCGCATTCCACAGCATTGGTTGACTGCTGCTCAGAAAGAGTCTGAACCTCTGCAGCTGCCGTGTACGGCTTCTGCGCTCAGTATGAACCTCGAGCCGATCACGAGCATGCATGAACAGTGAGGGAATCCCGGGATTAAACGGACGCTCTACTTCTTGAAGATGGTCAACCCAGCAGTCAACAAGGTGGATGTTAGGACAGTAGTGCAGAGGTGCGAGGTATGCCAGTCAATTGACCTGGCACTGGTGCAATAGCAAAAAGGATATTTGAGTACTACCCATGTTTGGAACAGGCTAGGGGTAGATGTTACGCATGTTGGCAGCCATCTCTATTTGACTATTATTGACTGTGGTCTCTCTTGCTTTGCCATTTGGTGACTGCTGCATCGGCAGGACACTGCCAGGAAAATACATCAATTGGAGTTCATCTTTTATGACCGGGGGCCACCTGCAGAAATATTGACAGATAATGGTGCAGCGTTTTCCTCAGAGCAATTCTTGCAGTTCTTAAGGAAGAGGGGTGTATGGCTTCGGTTCCGGTGTACCTACATGCTGGCGGGAAACGGCATAGTAGAAAGGAGCCACCGGTCTATAAAAGTGATTGCAGCCAGGAAGTGATGTTCGATCCCCGAAGCAGTTTATTGGTATAATGCAATGCCTAAAGATGGTGTTTTGCCTACAAAAACACCGGCTAACATGGTGCCCCCCTATCACTTAGGCTGCAAGGCATTGACATCGCAATGGCTCCAAGCAACGCGCAAGCAAAATACAGAATTGGTGATGTAGTGTGGGTTAAGACCCTGCACAGCAATTGTACAGACAAGCTTAGAATGGGGCATGTTACTGAGATTATCAGCCCGCAGTCAGTGCAGGTTGATGGCGTGCCTCGCCATGTTAAAGACTTGTGGCCAGTTGTAGGGTTACAACTGTCATCAGATGATGAAAGTGACTCTGAAGATGGCGCACGAGTGGTGTATTTAAAGTCGGATCCACTGAGCTTTGCCTCAAACATCAATACTCTTCCTGTGGACGTCAAAGTGGACAGCTGTCCAGAGGCAGATGGCAGCACAACAATGAGAGTTTATCTGAGGATGAGGACCCTGTCATCCGGCTCAGAAGGAGAGCCCAGCAGAAGAGGCCTGCCCCAAGTTGCACGGTGTGCTATCATGACAGTGAGACACAAGATGAATCTGGAAATCTGCCACCTCGGAGCAAGTGAGTCCGCGCATGTGTGGTCATCCCAATATGTCAAACGTGCAAGTTGTGTATATGCAAACGCAGTCACCAGACAGATGCCACCATCTCTCGAGCTGAGGAGCTTTGTGATCTTAAGATCAGGGGGGCATGTAATGAGTTGGTCGGTCAACTTGACACCCCCAAAGCAAGTAGAGGTGGGCAGGCATGGAAACTGTGATTGGTAGCTGGCTTGTTGGTGTTTTGCATAGGTGAGTTACCAAGCTCTATGTAAAGGGCTGGAATGAGAAGGAGTGCAGTTCGTCTCAGAAGTGGGGACTGTGCCCGTTGCTACGACAGTAGGAGAGAGACAAAATTTATTATTTTTTTCGTGACACATTTCAACACAACTATTATATTAGGAACTTGATAGTGACACAGGCTCTATTCTTTATAAGATACAGAGTTCCTAAGAAAATAAATTCAAGTGAAGAGGAAATAATTTTGATTTATGATCAAAGAAAATCAATCAATACATATTGATTAACTGACAAACAGGTTGTTTATTGAACAAATAAATGATTCTCAATGTTGTTTACAAATTTACTAACCATATTCTTCAACTCAACAAAGCAAATTTTGTTTTTATTTTCAATCAAAATTTTACATTTTCGTGCCTTCATTCATCTCTTACATTTCATCTTTTTGATGTGAGTACAAAAATTTCACTTCACTAACTGATAATTTAGAATCATTTTTACACCTGATATATTATTAGTATCTTAAAATTAGTAATAATAATAATAATTAGTATTCTTGGCTGTATTCTGGGTGTGATCTTATTGAGAATTTATTATCTGCTTTTGTTTCGTTTCATTTGTGTAAATATTTTGTTTCTATTTTTTTCATAATTTGTTGTTAAACATTTTATTTTAAGTTTTTCCTTGCACAGAGGTTAATGAAGTCAAGCGGTAAACAGTGATTAATCTATTTCCTAATTACTAGCAAAACAAAATCAATTCTTTTCTTTATTAATGAATGGATTTTAAATTAAACAAATATAAAACCTGCAGTATTCACTGGGAGTTTTCTTCCTAGTTTTCCCTCTACTAATTAATTTACAGTAATTTGTTGCCACCCACAACAAATTATCTCATGTTCGACATTGCATAATAGTACAAAAAGATTTTTACAGGATCTCCAATTGTACTCTACTTAACAATCTGAAGAATCACATTCAGGTAACTCAAGATATTTGAAACTGTATTTAACTTGTACAATTAATTTAGTTTCTGTTTGAATTTCTGAAATGATGAGTTATAATTATTTACATTATTACATGCAGACTGTTGTTCAAATCTTTCAGCCATTTTACCCTTTGGTCTTTATTAAGTGTTTGTCGATCTGGTAACCTTCAGGGAATTGTGAACTGAACACTTAATTTAATAACTGAACAGTACTATATAAGTAGATAGCCTTAGACATGATCAGTGGAAGAAGAACAATCTAGCCCCATAGGTTAAATTAATGGTTCAGTTTGAAATTACCAATACCTGAAGCAATAAGCACCCGATGAAGCCTGGAGGGCACATTGGGTAAAATATTGTGATAATGACAACAAAGATGTAGCCATTAATTTAGTTATTTTAAACTTGATTAAATAATTACTTATGTGGGATAAATCTAAAACCAACTTCATACTTTAATTTACAGGATATCAGTGATCTTGAATTCTGGTCCGCCAATCCCCTCGAAAAGAAAATATTTCAATGATATATCATATTCTGCAAAAAAATAACTTTTTACAAAATGTTTTTATTTGTTTCTATGATTTTCATAATTTTTGCAGCTTAAGAAATTTCAATAAAATATTATTGACCAATATTAGCACTTGATTAAGAAAATCTGATGCCAACATAAAGATCGACTTCCAAAATTTCTGTACACATTTTACTTATGTTATTCAATAGAATATTTTATTCTTAATCTATTCATCAAGTGATTTTGAGATTCACTCAAAATTTTTAAGGACTACATTCATGCAGCAAGTAGTTTATTTGTCTATCATAAATTTATCCTAAAATACTTTTTGTGAAAGAGATGGGCTAGTCACTCGAGCTGAGGAGCTTCCTTGGAAAATGAGAATAGCTGGCCATTATGTATAAATAGATTTATGTATGTGGAGATTGTTTTTTGGTTAACATCATAATGATCATCATCATCATAATGATCACTAAAAAATAGACCCAAATGTATGCTCAACAATCAGTTATTCTTTAAACAAGGTTTTTACTTTCTACTAAAATTAGAGAAATGCTTGAAAAGTTTTTTCCACATCTTCAGGTGATCAGTCAGTAATGTGCCATGTGTGATACATGTTTAGGTGATCATGTACCTTTCAATACATGAGTGACGAGGCAGATTTTTTCCTGCAGTAGGTTGCTATTTCTTTCTGCAGTAGACCAATTGCCATTCAAACCTATAGAACCGGGTCTGTCCTGCTATTTACCCATAGCTAGGGGAAGAAGAAGAGGATTCATACCTTTCCCAAAGGGATTAGCATGTAAGTGAATGTAATCAATTCGACTGGAATTCAAACTCGGCTCTCCGATTCCTCAATCCAAGCCGCTATCCATTACTCCACTGTGCCTCCCTTCAGGTAATATAAACTCTTAATGCATTTTCTTCAAGATGATTCTTCATTCACATAACTAATATAGTCTTATAGCCATATCACACTGAAACAAAGGTCTCCATATGATCACCAAAGTTAAGCAACGTTATGCCTGATCAGCACCTAGAGGGACAACCACTTGAGAATACAGGGTGCTGTAAGCTTGGATGTGCAGGTGGTGTAATCGATAATGGCTCAGAATTGTTAATCAGAGAGCTGAGTTCCAGTTCCAGTTAGATTTATTATATTCATGTGCAAATACCCTTTGGAACGGTATGAATCCATCTCTTCTCTCCCCAGCTATAGGTTAATTAGTAAGATGTGTATCACTAAACTATTATTTTCTCACAAAAAAATATTTTCTGGTTTAAATAACCTGCAAAGGGTTGATATATCATAGTAAATGAATTACAGTATTTGACAGTATATAAGACGCATGGGTGTATATGACGCACCCCAATTTCAGCAGGGAAAAATAAAAAAAAATTAGTAATTAGTAAAATTAGTAAAATTATTAGTAAATGTTACAGCTTAGGCTATATTTATGAGGTATTATTTTGGTTAAACAAGCCATGATTACAATTAAACAGAAAATAATAGGAAAAAAGGAACATAAGCCTATAAAAACTTTATTATATCCAAATGTAAGAAAATAAAATAAAAATAAAACAATTATTACAATTGAGCAAAATAGTAGAGTTACCATTAAAAATTTATTTATCTTCAAATCCATAAAATTTGTTGTCTTTGTTATCAAACCCTCATACTCATTTTCAATCCTACTATCATCGTTGTTAAATAATGCGTCATCTTCCATTCCATTGAGAGCATTGCTAATGCCACACCTTTTAAAAGATTTCACGACAATTTCTGGTCTGATATTATCCCAAGCTTGCTTCACCCATTCACAGACTTGTACAATGCTGGGTCTTTTTATTCTTCCTGTAAGTGTAATGTCATATGATCTGGCATTGCTATTCACATGTTCCATTGCTCCTTCATGTTTAAGTCTAAGCTAATAGAAGTTGCAAGGTAGCTAATTTCAGCCAACTATTGTGAATTTTAAACCTACATATTGCATATTAGATGCAGGGGAAATTTAAAAGATATTTTTAGTAAAAAAAAGTGTTCCTTATATGTTGTCAAATATGGTAATCAATTTTTGTGAAATTCACATTTATCAAAATTAGTAACTTTAGTTAAACACCAATTGTAGGTGAAAACATAAATGCTAATTACAAAATAGTAACTTTGATAATTTCCTACAGATACTGATCAGTTATTTCTACAGCCAATTACAGGTTCTTTAGGGTCATCAAAGAAACTTTTTATCTTTGACATTAATTATAAATTTATAATATTTAATGTATCATCAAAGCCGTCATGTTACCTTATTCCCAACTGATTTCATAGAAATATATTCGGCTCTTAAAATGTTTCTCATCTAAAACAATATCTATCATTCTATGGAATGGTAATACTACTAGTATTACCATTCCATAGAAGGAAACATCCTACAAGGAAACATTTGGTATTCATTGACCAAGTAGCTAATACTGCTATCAGTTGAAATTTATAAAATCTTTCTCTTAAAACAATTTTTCAGGAAAATTGTTTTCCCAAGTCCAGTAGCTTTTATTGTCCTTTTCAGTATTGACAGGGGTTTCCTTATGTTGGAATCTAAATAAAGAAAACTCCCATAAAATATCAATGATCAACCATGGAGCACAGTGATTAGCTTTTTGCATTTTTTAGATGAATTATCATTATTATAGACTTGTATCTTTATCCTGGTTATCACATTTTGTATCATCTTGCCTTCTTCAAGGGTTTATCAAAGTAATCATCTTGGTATTTTTTATTCACTTCATGGGGGAAGATGTTTTTCATTCTCTTAGCGATGTGAGAAGATATCTCATATTGGGTAATTCTTCTGGATTATTTATCCTTGGGATATTGCTTTCCTCATCCATGAAACTAAAATATATCTGTCTATATCTCTGAGATAAGGTATTATGACTACTTGCATTATTTACATTACTCAAACCGTTATCCTCATCTTTATTGCCATATTCACAACATTTTGGCCGTTGTACACTCCAGCCTTCTCCAGGTGATTAAAATTTCAAACCGAACCCTTTATTTCGTCCACTAAAGTAGATTGTTCTAGTTCCACATGCCACGCCTCTTCCTGAAGGACACATGGCCCAGTAGATAAAAATGTCGGTTGGATCCAGTGACTAGACCTAAAGAATTGTTAGTTCAATACCAGGCCACAGCAGTGGTGAACCAAAAAAAAAAAACTTAGAAAGTTGAATTAAAGGGAAATAACTGAGCCATCCGTAAGATGCATGGCACGTGGAACTAGAACAATCTACCCCAGTGGATGAAATAAAGGATTTAGATCAAAATTCCAATTACCTGAAGAAGGCCGGAGTGTACAACGGCCGGAACATTGTGAATATGGCAATAAAGATGAGGATAACATTCCAAGTTATGTAAATAATGCAAATAACTAAAATATATTATTATTATTTTGGTACTATTTGAACCAGGGACTAATCCTGGGTATCAGTTTATTCCCTAGTTTGGAAGAGGCAGTTAAGCAACAGTGCAAAGATTAATTAATAAAATAAACATATGACTGATGTGTGACATCATCTGGCATGGACAGTGGTAAAAGAACTAGTTGTCCTTGTGAATTGATTAAAGTGTTCATTTTGAAATTCCCAGGAGGTTACCAAACATGACAGTCATCTGAAGGAATCTGGAGAATACAACTGCCAAAATATTGCTGGCTATAACAATCAAGTAACTTCCCCTCATAAACCAGTGTACATATTAATAATCTAGTTGGTTTATTTCCAAGATGTACACCCATGCATTCGATTGGGTTTAATTCTTTTCTATTCATATTATGATATGTGGAAAGCCTCTTATATAACATGTAGAGCTATATGTATGCAAGAATTATTATTATTAATAATAATAATAATAATAATTAGTTTGGTTCCTCATGTGCATTTGTTTTCAGAGTTCAAAGGTGATTTTGAATCAGCACAAATGCCAAGTCGAGACTATTTGATTAGTAGTCGAAGTTCAGTTCAGTTAACTGCTAATATTCATTGAATTAGAATTTTACTATCACCCATTGTATCTTAGGAACATTCAAAGACTTTAATTAAACAGGTTAATTTATTTTTATCATTACTATCAGAGTAATTAACATTTAAATTAGCCTAAACAGCTTCCACCAGTTGGCTCTCATTGTTTTTATAATTGACATTTAGGCATAAAAATAGAATAATTTCAATACAATTATTTGGATACAGGCACTATTTTTGTTTTAATCATTTCATCCCGAGAAAGTGCAATAAAAGAACAGCATTCAAGGAGACAGAAGATGACAACTGACATTTAAATTTTTGAACATCATAATTGACTGGAAAGCAGAAAGACCAGGTGGGAGTTCCACAGGTGAGAGAAGAAATGATTAACATAGAATTTATGGTTACTGTTAGCACCTATTGAGTTGCAAAGTTTGACACTTGTATGTACGGATAATATCTTAATGTGATGCAACCAAACCCTGATCAGGGTTTCATTGCAGCCCCCAGAACATGGGAACATTGTTTACAAAGTGGCTTCTGTAATCAAAAACAGATAACAATAGCAAATCAGCTCCGATAACATTTTAAACTTTTAAAAGTATCACATATTTGAATTTCAGAAGCAAATATATTTCACATTGATATTTGCGGACTTGTTCATCGCCAGGTTCTTGACAAAATCCAAAGAAGGATCTGCAATGTACTCTATTCTGACTTGACATCTCGACTTCAGTCACTCTCTCATAGACTTAATGTGGCTTCCCTCTGTCTTTTCTACAAATATTTTCATGGCAACTGTTCTGATGAGCTATTTTCCCTGATGACCCGACTACATAAATTTAAGCGTGCTAGTAGTAGTAGATTGGCATCTAGGTCCCACCCTTTTATTGTTGAAATAGTTAAATATAACTGTCATTTCTACTCCAGGAGTTTCTTTTTTTTTTGCTCTTCCTGGCAGTGAAACTCCCTTCCTCTTGCTTGCTCCCATGATAACTGAAATCTTAAAAAATTTAAATGCAGCATCAATCACCATCTTCTGTTGTCTTGATCCCTGTTCTTCTTTTATCTTTTCCTCAATCCCCTTTTACACAGTCTTTTTCATCACTTTCACTCTCTGTAACCCCCCTGTGTGGTAGTGGCCCTCCCGCCTTGTTTGGGGTGACACTGATTAAAAAAATATATATATAAAGAAAAAGTCATTTTCATTATCAAGCAATGACAGTAAAAGTTCTATGCCACAAAGTAAGATATTTTCATAAGGCAGAAAACAAAAGAAATCCCGATCATTTAGTTTATCTAGAGCAAGATCAAGCCTAAAATGGAGTGCCGCTGCCATCTATGGGCAAGAGCTGCCCATTCTTCACTTTTCCAGTCTCACTAGAGTCCAAAAGCATCTCCACGTCCTTCTGAGTGACAAATTCTTTTCTACCCTACAACCACTTTCTCACAGATGAAATGTCAAAAGACTCTCAATGATCTATTGCTATTTCTCTGGAACATGTTCAGATGAACTACATTCCTTAGTTCCACCAGTTCAAACTTTCATGGCTAAGACCCGCCATGCCACTCCCATTGTAGTGAACCATTTTTCTTCATATTCCATTGGTGTGAGTAAGTTCCACTCAAGTAGCTTCTTCCTACAAGTTGTGGAACCAACTGCCAAAAGGATGCTTCCCTGACTACTACAATCTTAACCTGTTCCAGTTTAGGTTTAACCGTTACCTCCTCCACATATCCACATAAACTGTGTCTTACTTTCTATCATTCTACCTTGAGTGGATCTTGAGGCTTGTACAGGGTGAACATCATTGTAAAAACAAAAAGTATCTTATCTATAGATGGATATATAGATCCAATGAAAGCATTATAATCATTATATATAATTTTTAATTAATAATAATAATAATAATAAAAGTGAGAAAATGTGTGAATATTGTAAGAATTTAATTGTTTTTTTCAGACTAGCAAAACTTCTGACAAAAAGTATTCAATTGTTAACTAAAGAACAAATTAGGAAAGGTTCAAGTGACTTATCTAGTCAGGCAACTCAAGAGTTTTGTTTTAAAATGTTCTTCAGGGCTTTTGATAAATCAAGATTAATTTATCAAACATCTGATTAGCATTTTGACAAGAAATGTTTGGCTAACCAGATAAGTCATTTATTGAATATAATTTTTAATTCACAAAAATCAACCAAATCAAGAAAGGACCCATAAGGTAATTTATAACAGAGTCAATTTTACTTAAAGAATATCAGAATCAATATGTATATCATAGGTATACTATGTAAAAATATATGGGCACTTGACTTGAATTATTGATTGGGATATTAACTTTCTGATCATGAGGCTAGAGTTCAAATCTCACTACGGTCAATTTGAAAGGGAAGTGACTTCTTGATTTTATCAACCTGGGGAGAGTAGCACAGCTAGAAAGAAATGATATCATGGGGGTTGGCACAAGCCTTGTTCATGAAATTGTGTATAAGGAACAGGTTAGAAACCTTCAATAGTTGTGCTAGCATAAAATCACAAGTCATCATGAGTCAGTTTGAGTGTACTGGCATTGTTCTAACTGCTGAGCATACTAGTGGGATCCGTGGGTGTAGAACAAACACAAATATACCTGAGCAGGTTTGGTTTGCTTTGTTCAGTTTATTTAGTTTTATGGCATATCAACCTCAATGGGTCATTTAATGCCGACAGATTTTTTTTTTCTGGTAATATTTTTGTTTTGTCAAAAATCTATTTCTGGTAATATTTTTTTTCCTCAAAAAGGTATAGCTGGTAATATTATTTTAAAAATATATTGCTGGTAATAGTTTTTTTTCTTCAAAAATTTATTTCTGGTAATAGTTTTGAAATAGTATTTCTGGTATTAAAACTTATTTTTAGACTTTCATAATGCTTTTTACTTCATTTTCGGGGTTAACTATTTGCCCATAGCTGGGACCCTATCAGGTGCTACCACCCCAAGTCGGAGTGAACCTGGGAACACCAGCAATTAAGAGGCAGTTCCACGCTCCTCAAAACCCCCTGATCAGAGGCCTTGCTGCTGGGCATAGTTTATGGATGCAGATGTAGTTTATCGTCATACCCAGGACGCACCTGAGCAGGTGTCATATGGGAGGACTGGTACTGCTTAAAAGTTCAATAATATTTTCTTTGTTTGTAACAAAATAAACACAAAAATAAGATGGCAGAAAATTACTTGTTGTTTTGTTGCAGATTTGAATCAATCCACAACATAAGAACAGGGTAAAAATACATATATATATATATATATATATATATATATATATATATATATATATTTGTATTTTAGTGTTTTTGTTAAAGTTCTTACAGTCCTTGTTGTTTGTTAAGATGAAAAGAAATGTGAATTTTATATATGTGTGAGAAATTACCAGCTCCATCCAGATGTCTCCATATTACAAAGTGACCAGCACTCGACAGAAGACATTGAGACCAGTCTGTCAATACTGAAAGAAGAGATTGAGTTGGCAGTAAAGAGCTTGAAACCTGGCAAATCATCTGGAGTGGATAATATTCCCTCTGGGCTGATAAAACATGGAGGTGAAGAAACCATTGAAGCCATAACAGCACTACGCCAGAAGATTCGAGAACAAAAAAAGTGGCCTAACGAGTGTACTCGGTCATTGGCAATACCCCTGCAAAAAAAAAAAAAATGCCTCAGCAGTGTTAAAATTATAGGTCAATAAGCCTGATCAGTCATTCTAGTAAAGTCCTGTTTCGAATCATTTGAAAACCAAGGCTAAAGAACTGCTATCAGAGAAATAAGCAGGTTTTTGAACCAGATGAAATACAATGGAACAGGTCTTCAATTGTAGGATCCTGTAGAGAAACACCTGCAACATCAGAAGGACTTGTTCCACAACTTCATTGATTTCAAGAAAGCATTTGATTGGGCATGGCAAGATGGTCTTTTGCAAATCTATATAATGATGCCAAGAGGTCAGCTCAGAAATCCAAAGTAATGGTGAATAGCACAAACAGTAACACCTGTGTCAACATTACCATAAATGGGAATTCACTGGAGGAAGTGTCCAGTTTTAAATATTTAGGAGCAATCTTGTCTAAAGATGGTACCTGCAACTCGGAAATCCACACACATATTGCCACAACCATGGCAGCAATGGCAAAATTGATAAGAATATGAAGGAGCAAAATCAGCTTTCAAACAAAGTACAGACTATACAAATCACCAGTAGTCTCCATTTTCCTAAATGGATGTGAAACATGGACACTGTTGGCTAGAAACAGAGAGAAGGATCCAAGCATTTGAGAACAAAAGCATGAGAAAACTCCTTGGCATTTTCTATTGGGAAGATAAAAACCAATGAGATTGCGTGGAAAATGGTTGAAAGTTTTGTGGACCACCAGAAACCTCTTCTCACCACTGTCAAATGGAGAAAAATGGTGTGCTTTGGACACATTCCAAGGCATGACAGCCTGTGCAAGACCATCATTCAAGGCACCATTGAAAGTGGATGTACAGGTATGACTATATCAGAATTGCTGATAGCTGCCACTGATAGACTGTTGAGGAGGAGATTTAGTGCAGCTTAGGCATTCACATCCCCCCCCCCCACTACAATTACAAAAGTCAAGGAGATGATGATGATGATGATGAGGTGTGCGAAAGAAGAAGCAAGGGAAAAGTGAGGAGGAAATTGTAAGTGTCATGTAGCTTGGTGAGGAAGACAGGTCAATAAGTAAGGGAATTGTTTTTAAGCTGAGTGTCGTGAACTGTTTCCGTCTGTCTCTTTTTACATGTTTGTCCATCTATAAATTTTGCTTAAATACTCTTCAAAGGGATCATGAAGCTTGTTTTTCATTTTTGGTGGAAACATGACCCATTGGTTGAAAAAAAGTTAAGTATTTAGTTTCAAAGTATTAATTTATTAATTTATCAACCTGAAGAATGCAATATCTCCTGACACAGAAACCATTTTTTTGTCATTTGGTGTTAGACTCTTTTGCTGTTAATTCCGTTCTCCCTCCACAGTTTCTCTCGGCTTTGAAAACCTATTATAATATAATTTGAAACCTATTGAATTATAATTCAAAACCTATTAAATTATAATATAATTTGAAACCTATTGAATTATAATTCAAAACCTATTGAATTATAATATAATTGGAAACCTATTGAATTATAATTCAAAACCTATTGAATTATAATATTATTCAAAACCTATTGAATTATAATATAATTTGAAACATATTGAATTATAATGAAATTCAAAACCTATTGAATTATAATTTGAAGCCAATTGAATTATAATTAAAAACCTATTGAATTATAAAATAATTTGAAAACTATTAAATTATAATATAATTTGAAACCTATTGAATTATAATTCAAAACCTATTGAATTATAATATAATCGAAAACCTATTGAATTATAATATAATTTGAAACGTATTGAATTATAATGAAATTCAAAACCTATTGAATTATAATTTGAAACGTATTGAATTATAATGAAATTCAAAACCTATTGAATTATAATTTGAAACCAATTGAATTATAAAATAATTTGAAAACTATTAAATTATAATATAATTCGAAACCTATTGAATAATAATTCAAAACCTATTGAATTATAATATAATTTGAATCCTATTGAATTATATTATTATTTGAAACCTATGGAATTACAATATTTCAAAACCTATTGAATCATAATATAATTTGAACCCTATTAAATCATAATATAATTTGAAACCTTTTGAATTACATTTCAAAACCTATTGAATTACAATATAAAATCAATAATTCTCTTTGTTAACCAAATATGGAGTATCTGTGAGCATGTTTTGAGGATTTCATACTTGCAAAATTCTTTCATGGAAAAAATATATAATTATTTATGTTGAGTAAAGGAACTAAATATCTGGTCATAGCAAATCAGTCATTGTTAATATATATTAAAAAAGGTGATTTAAGAAACAAAACATTTCACAAATATGCCAAAATGTCCACTTTTCCTTTGTTAAGAACAACAATCCATTTGTATATAATAACATTCAACAGAATGTATTTCATCAATGGCATGCTGTCCATTTCAGAATCCAAGAAGTTGGTCCACTTTTTCTCAGTTTTATACCTCAGTGGAATTAATTGGAGTTATCTGTATTATCTCCCTTTATTGGTCAACTATTATAAATAAAAGGTTATTAGCAACAAAACAAAAGTGGGGCAAATCTTGCACTGTCAAAAAAGCAGTGTGTCGATAGGATGTTTTTTCCTGGCCACCACTATTAGTATTATTGTTCTCTCTCTCTCTCTCTCTCTATATATATATATATATATATATATATGAAAAAAATCATCTTATTCAAAAATGCTTGTGTAAACTATTCAACAAGTAAATTTAAACGAACATTTTTCAGACACTATTTATTTTCTTCTCAGATTATTTTGTATCCCAGATTACTTCTTGTTTTGATTTAAATTTTTTTTTATAATTGCAATCTAGGATCAATAATGCCTCATCAATAGAAATGCTCCATAAAAATTACAAACATTCTGTAATTATACACAAGGATAATATTGTCTGCTCAGTGAATAGGAAGATAATGCTCAAAATATTGAGTTTTTAATTCCAGTTACTCGTCATTATCTGTTTATTTAAATTTTCTTGTTCACAGATATTCTTATAAATTTAAGAATGAAAAATCCCTTTTCATATTTTATTTCTTTATAAAATGCTAAATAATGCAGTTGTTTCACATATTTTTATAATTTTTTAAAAGTAAAATTAATAAATAACTAAATAGTGTGTAACATTTTTGTTATTCAAATTCAAAACTTAATGGCTTAAAACAGTAAAAATTACCGAGGGAGTACATACAGTAATAATCGTGTCAAGAGAAAAACTATGATGTGGGGGGGGGGGAGTTCCAAATGTTTTTTTGGTTATGTTTTGTATCTTTTTAGTGATATATTTAATACAATTGAAACTACTGAACAGATAACTACAAAATTGTTCTTCTTCGATACCAAAAGCGACAAAACTATTTACTCCTGTCAGAATAGGAAGTCCAATAGGGTCAATAAAGTCAAATTGGGAACTGATGCTTAAACTGACCTTAAATCCATTGGTAACTGGGGCAACAAATGACATGTAAATTTTAATGCCTCAAAAAGGAAACTGCTGTCTTTTAATCATCTTAACGAATCCTTTTTGATCTCTATCACCAAAGGTTGATGCCAACATTCAAGAGAGCAATTTATTGCATCTACTCAGTCTCACATTTTTCACTGACATAAAATGGAATGATCGAATCAGTTGCTAAGAAAGTGGTTGACTCTATTGTACCAGACAGTTTTTTCACCAGTATTTGTCTTTCATGTTTATAAGTATAGCATTCATTCCTGGTCTGGTCTGTTTCTCTTGCTATATATCTCAAGATTCTATATATCTCAAAATCTGCACCCCCAAGAAAGAATTTGCAATGTTATCGGTCCTGAACTAGCACCTGAACTTCAATCCCTTTCCTACTGCTGTAATGTAGCTCCCTGTGCCTTTTTCTATAAATATTTTTGTGCCTTTTTCTATAAATATTTTTGAGCCTTTTTCTATAAATATTTTTATTGCAATTTCATCAGGAGATTTCATCTTTGGTACATCAGTTTCATGATCTTAAGCATAATACAAGTTTGGCAGTTAGGTCCCATCAATTTACTGTTGAAATAGCAAGCTGTAACCCTAAGTTCTATTCTAATAGTTTCTTCTCTTGCACTTCTTGACTGTGGAATGTTCTTCTGGCTTCCTGTTTTCCTGTCAAGTACAATCATGAAAAAATTAAATGTAATGTCAGTTGCTATAAATCCTGCTTTTTTATTGTCCTTTCTCCTTACTAATGTTTTCTCTTTTTCTTTCACTCTCAGTTAACCCCTTGCATCTTAGTAGCTTTATTGTCTTGCTTGGGTTGAAATGATTAAAAAATATGTGATTGGATCCAAATGGGAATTGAAGTTTTGTTTTCCTGACTTTGAGACATTATATCTCAACACTGCAAAATTATTATTGCCGTTATAATTCATTATTTTCTTTTTTGTTACACTTATTAGTTCCAATTGTGTGGGTTCCAAATGTGGATCCCAAGGCAGAATATCGAATGAATGATTTGATTGATAAAATGAACAATTACAATTAGTGTAGTATTTTAGAATTTCATTTGGCTAATTTTTGACAATGTTGCTTGATGATTTTAAGATCTTTCACTTATTCTTTTGCGCTTTTTTATTTTGCCTACTTCATTATTTTGCTCTCTCCTGTTTTGGACACTATAATGCTATCAATAAGACAAGATATAATAAAAAAAGCCAATCACTATTTAAGAGTCACAAAAATATCAACTGAAAATTACTGATATATAAAATTATTAACTGAATTTTTCTTATTACAAGCTTCATTTAAATATTTATTTATTTTTTTGATCACTGTATTTTGTCTGATGGGCTCTTTGGTCTTCCTAGAGTTGTCCAAAATTCTACGTTTTCAAAATATGGGATAAATTATGATGAGAATGAATTATTTGAACTGCCATCCTTTTATTTGTTATTTGAATAGAGATTTTAAATGGTGGCCTATCTAACTTCCCTTAGTTATATGTGATATCCAGTAATTGTCAATTCTTTCTCTCTTATTTTCACTTGTATATTAACACTGATTCCGGTATGATCACCCAAAGTTAAATAATATCTAGCTTGGTCAGTACCTAGATAGGTGATCGCTTGGGAAGACCAGGTGTTGTAAGCTTGGGGGGGGGGGGTTGGTGGTGTAATTGATAATGGCTCAGAATTGCTAATCAGAGAGCAGAATTTCAATTCCAGTTGAGTTTGTTATATTCACTTATGCACAAGTACCCTTGGGAAAAGTATGAATTCACCTCTTCTTCCCCCAGCTATGGATTAATTAGTAAGACTTGTATCACTAAATCATTATTATCTAAAAAAAAACCTTCTTACAATCTAAAAATATTTTCTGGTTTTAAATAACCTGAAAAGGGTTGATAAGTCATAAAAAATGTATCAATCAATTGACTTCTTCATTAACAGGGATCAATGTATTTCTGATACATTTTTATTTACATGTCCTAAAATAATTGCTGTAGCAAATAAATGTTTGCTGTGTGAAGATGGAAAAAAGAAAGAAAAGAAGATTGGTGGATGCAACATGCATCTGAAGATGTGCAAAAACGGTTATTCGAAACACCCAACTGAAGAGCAATAATCAAAATATAATTTTTCTCTTTGGATATTCAGACAACCTAACAATGACTGAAGAACTCACTGGCTAAATCAGAGTCATTGAAAAAGCAAAGTAAAAATGACAACATTACTTCTCTTTACTCCAAAGCTGTGATTTAAAGGCTAAGATAGTTACCACTTTCAGGGGAAAAAATGGCTTCATTTAAATAATTAAACAATCCAATTATAAAAGATGTTGACAAAACAGTCATTTATAAAAATCACAAAAGATCAGATTTGCTAATATTTACAAAAATTATATTAATATTTGTATTTAGATTTAGTATTAATCATGTTCAACATAGAAATTATCATAAAAGCATACACTTGAGAAAGAAACCAATACTGACATCAAATGTTTATCAGTTACTCTACAGATTTCACTCTAATGCCGCAAATCAAATCTGTTTCATTTAATAATTATAGAAATAAAAATTGGAAATTAAAATTCATGTCATTTTTAAGAATATTAAATACTCTGCAATTGTCATGTCCTCAGGACATAGACAATTATGTCATTTCTTAGTCTCCTTTTTATATCTGTAAACTGAGAGCTGAGATAAACGTTCTTGAAAAAGATTGTTTTCTCAACAGTTCTGAATAATTCTGAGTTGTCTTTTTCTGAGACTGATTGAAAATGAAGACATGAGAGCACACTCTACCTTGCTATTTGACTCATAACTGGAATGAAAAGAGATGAGTTCATGCCTTTTCCAAAGACATTTAGGTACAATGAAGGTAAACTGTCTCAGTCAGAATTTCTCGTTTCCATTTTCCCATTGCTTTGTACAGAATAAAATTTGGTCAATTTTCATCCAAATTATAAATTTTATACAAATATTAAAAAAAAAGATAGGGGAAATTATTGAAAAGAATTTTTTTTTTCAATTTGAGACTGTGCTGTAGATTTTTTCATATTTTTATAGGCATTCAGGCCAAATCCAGTTAAAATTCCAAAATATATTTCAAAATTAGAAATTATTATTATTATTATTATTATTATTATTATTATTAGTGGAAAAAATGTTATTAACATTTTTGGAGGCAATCACATATTCAACCAAATTCTGCATGTATATAGCACCAAATATGACATTTTTTAAAAGTACAAGAATTGATGGAGAAATGCAAAAATATGCATATTTTTAGGATTTAATCCAGTGCTTCTTATATCAATAATCTCCTGTAGGTCAGGTGGATATTTTTTTTTAATCCTGTAATGCTATGATGCATTTGTAAATCCCAGAAGTACCAGGTAGACTAACTTGTTCATAAAAGAAAAAAAGAAATAATAAACTATGATAGTCATGGCAGTGGTGAAGTGAAAAAAAACTTTTTTCAGTTCTACAGTCAAATAAGATCCATTATTTTAATATACTAGCAATCTGGGCTAGTCTTCTATGCTGATATTCACAAAAATGTTCTTGGAAAAGGCTTGAATCTGTCCCTTCTCCTTCCAGCTATAAGTTAAATAGCAGGGTAAACTGAGTTCTCTAGCCTTGGGTGGCAATCAGTCTAAAAGAAGTAAAACTCTGAATTTTAAACTGTTGAGAAAGTATCAAGTAACCACTCTACTAGCTTCCCAAAGAATCTATCACAATTAACAGATAATAAAGAAAATATATGTGGAGAATCAAGATCTCCAACATCCTGAAGGGACATGGTCTTAAGAAATAGCAATTTTCCTTTGTTATCCTGCAATATGCATTGTTTTTTTTTGTTTTTGTTTAAGTGATTTTGTTTATGCTGTAACACTGTGTCCTAATGGAAACACATATACAATTTCTGTAGTCATTTATTTCATATATAGCAATGTTATAATATTAAAACTTGTTTTTTAGTTCTTTTCAAAATATACTCTTAAAAATATTACTTACTTCCCTTTACTCTCAAGCTGCGATCACAATGATAAGTTACCAGTTTATTTGAATTATTAAGCAATTTAATTATAAAACCCGTCAGCAAAACAGTTATTAAAATCACAAAAGTTCAAATTGGAAATTAATTTGATTTTCCAAAGTGGATAAGGAAATGTTATCTGCATGATAAATTAACTCTTAATTAAGCCAATATATTACGTGCATACTTGTAGATATAAATGACAAACCTGCATTTTTATGTAGGTTTGCAGCACAAAATTCCAGTTCAAGATGGAAGTGTGGTGACCCAGAAGAGTTGGCTGTACATGCCTTGTCACTGTTCACATTTTTTTTCTTAACTCAGCTCTAGGATGTTGCCACCATAGGCAGCTCTTACCCTCTGACTAAAAGAGTGATGGTGAAGTTTACTTCTGATGCCTGAGACATAAATGATGAGGGAGCTCAACAACTTTTAGGGAATAAAACTTAAAACTCAGCTCTATGCCACATGTGAACATGTGGATAAATGCCATGATAAAACTGCATTTATTTGATAGCATATTTTTATGTAATATTTACATACATAGAGTCAACCAACTTTATATATATTTATTTTCTGATTTTCATATTTTGAGTGTTACATATTAGATGCACTTTCATATATGTGTTACTTATCAATTTTATTTACTAACATAATGGAACTCCAGTTGTAAGGAACGAGCCTCGCGAAACGGAGTGGCTCTTGCAGCGTGTCTCACTGACGATGGTTCGAGGTAATGCTTTCGCCATCATTGCGGCTGGCAGAGGATAGAAAAAATTGTTTATAGTTACGTTGTTCTGGAATTGTCATCAATGGTCGACTGAACTTGCTTTGTTTCAATGACTTTTGTTTTGTTATTATTAGTTACTTTGTTCAATAAATGATTTCTTATTCATAACTTATCAAAGGTCAGAACTGGGAATCCTTGGATTTTTTCATGATTGTCATGTCAATTTTACTCTTCTCACAAAACTTAGAGATGCTGTTGCTAGCTTACTACTGATAACATTGTTGTAACATATTCTTGTGAAACTGGCATCAGAGAGAGAAAGAAAATGAAGCTATTTCCATTGTATTATGGTACAAGTTGTTGTTGACAAGCTGGGTGATGTATATCTATTTATATGCATGTTTGAGGCTGCTCTCCATTTGGTCAGCCATTTTTTAAAAAACATTTCTCAATAGAAATGATAAAAAAAAAAATTAAAACTTCATTTTAAGAAAGTTTTAAAAAGTAAAATTATTTTCTTGTTTCTTTTTAGAAATCATTTGAGGTTTTTTTTTTATATACAATTGAAGTGTAGAAAATGATTAAAATATTGGAAGAAATAAATTCCATTTCAAAGTAATGTTCATATATTTTAGTTGAATATTCATTCATTTTTTGGTTTATTCTAGCTGCAAGGCAACAGATTACATTGAAATTTACCAGCAACTTGAGGGCCCCAACAATTATTCAGTAATCCGACGTTACTGTGGCAAAGCTAATCCAGGCCCTATACTCACTGAAAGAGGAGTGAAAATTCTGTTCCATTCAGACAGCGATGGCATAGACATGGGATTCCGTGCAAGTTATGAGTTTATCAAAAAAGAAGACATCAACAAGGAAACAGGTAAGTGCTTATAGCATTTTGTCACTTTGCTCTCTGGAAATTCCTCCAGATTTTGATCATTCTCATCTAGTTATCTCGAAATCTACTACTGTTTTGGTGGCACTAGTAGTATCATTGTTAATATGAATGGAAAATATAATCTGCTATTGAAACCATATTTTCAGTGAATAAAGGAAGTTCTTCTCTCAAAGTGAAGCACAAACAGTTGACATTGTACAGAGTGGTCTGAAAGATTTGTCATCCCTACACAATATAATTTTCTATTTCAATGCCTTGTGGGGTATTATCAGAGAGTGAGTTTCACATGAATGATACCAGAATACATATCAGTTGAAGGATACTGTTTGGAGAACCTTTTCAACAATCAACAGCTTCGTAAAATATCACACAGGACATGGCTCCACATTATTGTGTGCCCCCAAAATATTGCTGTTCATACAGACCTTCTCGATATGTGACAGCATCAATGAAAATGTGTAAACTGAATCCAGTACATGTGCTTTGTATTACTGTATTACTTGTTCTTCCATTGTTCACATTACTTTTTGACAAGAGTTTCAGACCACCCTGTAGAATGATTTGCTTACCTGCTGGGAAAGAACTATTTCCCTAACCTTAACCAGTAGTGATATGACAGAACCAGTAAGCTTCTATTGTAGTCATAATAATTCTAGATCGGAAATGATGTCAAATATATAATTAACCTTCACTAATCTGTTTACTTATTCTTTGGTTCTACTGAGAATTAAGATATAATTTTGATTTTGCTAACTTATTATACTGAAATACCATTAGTATTTTGGTAGCACTGACTTCAGAATCAAATGTTGGCATGATGCCAAAAATACAAGAAATTTTCCCTTACCTTTCTACATTTACCATCATCATCATCGACATCAACTATTGTTCTCATTTAGCGTCAGCCATAATTGTAATACATTCATCCCCTCTGGCTATGACATGTAAGTGTCATGATCAGTGAGTGTTATTTTTCTTTCTCACAAAAAAACAACACATAAGAAAAGTTCTTATTCTAGGGGAGCCTTAACAAAGAACTCCTTGGGTTACTGTTTATACTGTAGACATACGTCTGTGTTGCAATACCGAATGGCAGTTTGAGAAGACAGATCTCTGGCCACAACTCTATTTTTCATTTTCAGGCCACCCACCAAAAATCAAGAATACAGAGACTCAAATTTCTACAGACATAGATAAGTAAATGAGATATATCCTTTAGATATTGTAAATTACAGTTTTAAGTGCCCCACTGATAAAAATGAAGCAAAAATGATTTATAGAAAAATAGCAAAATTCACATTTTATTTGTATAAAATTTCAATGTAATGACCAATTAGGCATAAGAAGATTGCTGACACTAGGAGAGATATTTGTTGTTGCCCACATAAGAAATCAAAAGAAAGCTCCTCCCTTTCTTGCTTTGTACTTGCTTTAACGCTTTCACAGCTGCACTTATATACCATCTTCTTATCACTAATTGTCATTTTTAATTTACCTCCTTTGACTAACAGAGTCATTTTAAGATGTTATCCTTTGGTGAATGAGATTGGATGCTTGTCACTAATATCTCATTCAGGCAATCTCATTGAATATGGTTGAACTTCTGAGAGAAATTTGCCAGTAGTAGGTCTATAAAAAGCCTAAAGAAATGGTACACAGATGAGTCATAAGAAAACAAGAAACATTGCTTCAATTTCTCTTTCTTTATTGACAGTAAATAAAAAAAATCATGTATAAATAAAAAAACAATGACTGTAGAAGTTTACAATAAGACAAGGGGTTGATAAACTTGCTTAAGCTCTGTGTAAGGGTAAGTATTAATCTGTATAAAGATTTGGTTTAAAAACAAGCAAATATTTTTCAAAGTGAACTCAGATGATAAAAATGATTATAGTCAAGGTTGGCTTGCTAGTGACTTATAGTTTCAGTGTTTGGTAAAAAAACATTCAATAGTTAAAGAAAGTAGTTGTTAATCTTGTTGATGTGTTTACCAAGTTGAATATGGAAATATGCACCAAATGTCCAGTGATCCAATAGAATCCCCAGTCCTATATTCTACAAGTACCAACAATGCAAGATTAATGAGAATTTATTATTTTATCCTTCAGAACTGAAATATATATTTTTTACAAATTCTCATCTTGCAAGCCAATAATTATATACTTGATCCTCAACATAAATAGGGCTTTGTGCTAAACTATGCTTATATAATATGGAAAGATCAACACTATTACACAAAATATAAAAAAATCAAATATTGAAAATGATTTGTACCAACTTGGTAATGTTAGTCACTTTGACGTGAAGCGGTGATAGAAATTAAACAAAACAAAAAAATTTAAATGTTTTGTTTTTTAAACAAACTGTTGCCAGCAATGAAAAGTGGATGCATTACAACAACATGGATTGCAAGAAATCATGTGGCAAGTGAAATGTAGCACCACTAAACACTAGTAAAGTCATCAATCAAAATAGTGAGGTAGTGTATTATGATGGCATTGGAAAAGAATCCTCATTTTAGCTCCTTACAGAGACATAAATATTTGATTCAAGCAAATTCTGTACATAGTTATAACAACTGAAGGAAACAATCAATAAAAAAAAGTCTGAATTTAGTTAGAACAAAGAATGTCATGTTTAATTTGTACAACACCACCTCCCCATATCTTTCTTTGGTGACCAAGGAAAACTCTTTTGACCTGGGGAGTTTTTACTTATTTGTCATATTCAACAGAAAGTGTCTCTTTGAACTACCATTCATTATCGGTCTTCTTAAGAAAATGATTTGTACCAACTTGGTAATGTTAGTCACTTTGATGTAAAGAATATGATTATAGTACATAGTATAACTAGTGACTTAAAATTTCAATCAGGGTTTGGTAAAAAAATCATATTCAATTTGTTTCTAACTTCCTCTCCTGACTCTTATACTTTATGACTTTGCTCTTGGTAATTCAGATCATAATGCAAGAACTATTGATATTTTCTTTGAGTCATCTATTAGGCAAAGACCCCCTTATTTACAAGCCTTCTTTCTGCTGCTAGCATAGTGATTAGGATTCATTTCACAATTATCTTCACAATGCCTTTTAGAGTGAAATCTTTAGTCTTCCTATCAAAAATTGTACCTCAAAAACATTTTATTGGACAAAAGCTGGCATTGAGGCTTTTAAGCTTTCTCATATATAACAGATAAAACCACCACTTCTCCAATCTACACCTTGGTACACATCTACTGCTATAGCCCACAGGAATGACTCTTTCCAGCTATACCAACATGATAGCTCTGATCACAAAAGATGACTATTTCTGTCTGCTCAAGATAAGGGCAAACATGTCCTCAAGAGGTGAAGTTATTGTTCACTGATAGTGTGGCAGCCTTTCACAAGTTTGGTACTATTAGCAGTTCTGTAAGAGTTTATTAAAGGTAAGTTCTCAATCTCTGCTCTCTTCAATCAATTTAAAGTATTATCATCTTCTGCCAATAAAATAGAATGCTGGCCCACAAATTCTCTTCCAATTTTCCTCTAGATTCATCAGGAGTACCTTTGCTTAACTTTCCACTTAAAACCAAGTCTTGACTGTGTGATATTCATATAACTCCTTCCATGGTTTCTGCTATCATCTCCAAACTTGATCCCAACAAAGTATGTGGATTTGATATTATCCTTGGAATTCTACTTAAGAAATATGGCACTGTTCTCTCTAAGATCTACAATAGATGCTTTGTTGGTTCTTGCTTTCCAGATTGTTTGAAATCCTTTTCTGTAGTTCCTGTCTTAAAGAAACCTGGAAAATTGTCTGATCCTTTGAACTATTGACCTATTAGTCTTCTACCTCACCTCTTTTTGGCACTAATCAACTCTAAATTGGTTAAGCATCTCATCTTGCAAAGATTTCTTTCAGACAAAAAATATGGCTTTCACTTCTCTAGGTCAATTGCTGATGTGTTGTTGATCGCTGCTGAATGTGTCTACCAAGCTTTAGATGAAAATGGCAAAGCTCAGGTTTTTGCTTTATGTATTTTTGAAGGCATTTGACAGAATTTGGGTTATGGTGTTTCTGGCCATTTTTTTTATTTGAGTCAATCTTTCTTATCATACTACATAATGAAAGTTGTCTTGAATGGCCACTCATCTCAATCATTTTGTATTAATGCAGATGCACTTCACTCGGTCTCTATTCTTGAACCTACTCTGTCCCTTATTTTCATCAATGACTTTCCCGATGTCATCAGTTCTCAACTCAGTATCTATGCAGATGACACAACTATTTATTCATGTCTTAATAGTAAGTCTGACAGGTTTGATAAAATCAAATTAGCAGCTGATCTTGAAAATGACCAATCTGTTATTAATAAGATGCTTCTTGCCCTAGTTAATTTTGATGCCTCTAAAGAAAACTGCTCACTACAAATCATCTTAAAGATCCTTTTTGCTTTCTATGGCTGATGCTAACCTCCAGGAGAGCAAATCATTGAGCTTTCTTCGTGTCATGTTTTCCATTGACATGAAGTGGAATTATTATATTGAATCAAATAGTAAGTCTGCAGCAAGGAAACTCTCTTCACTATGGCAACAATTTTTCTCACCTGAATCTGTCTTGCACATTTATAAGTTTACCATTTTTCCGTGCATTGAAAATTGATGCCACTTTTGGTCTGGTGCTTTTTTTATATCTAGTTTCTTGAGAAATTCCAAAGAAGAATCAGCAACGTTATTGGTGTTGACCAGGCATCTCACCTTCTGTCACTTTCCTACCTTTGCTTCTTCTATAAATATTTTCCCAGTAATTGTTCTAATATGCTTTCCTCTTTGGTACATTGACTTCACAAATTTAAGTGCAGTACTAGATTGGCAGATAGGTCTCATGATTTCATTGTTGAAATTGCTAGTTGTAACCATAAGTTCTATGCTAACAGTTTCTTCATAAATTGAAATGCAATGTCAATCATCATTTTCTGTCTCCTTGAACACTGTTCTTTTATTGTCTTCTTTGTTTCTTTCACTTTATGTAAGCCCCTGCATCCTCATGGCTTTTATTAACTTGCTTAGGAGGAAATAATTAAAACAAAAAAGTTAAATCTAGAAATATTTGCCAAATATCCAGCAAAACCCCTAATCCCAGATTCCTCGTGTCCCACAGTTAATTAATGAGAACCTATAGTTTCATATTGCTGGATTTCAATGTGTTCTTTTTGCTACAATGATGGAGTTGTAAATATGCTCATCTTGCAAGCAATTTGCTTGGTCTTTGCTATAAATATGGTGTTGTGCCAAACTGCTTAGATCCTTTTAGATAAGAGAGAAAAGAAATTGAGGTTAATATACAATATGATGAAATGAAGGTGCTAAACTGTTTATTCTGTGAAAGAACATTGATGAGCAGATTAACAATGTTTATTCTAATTTAACCACCTGTTATTCTGCAGACGAACTCACCTGGCATTCCACATGTCTTAGTTATAATGTCTCACTGATGGCCAACCTGTCTCCTTATTGAAGATAGAAGATAAATTAGTACAGACTAAGTCAAAAATCAAGTTACACACAGTAAATTAAAATCACCCAGGGAATATTCTTTAGGCAGAAAACAAAAATTATTTCCCTGCTCTTCATGTGGAAAAATTATGGCCTTGTACCAGGCTATACTTAGCTAGAAAAGATATTGTGGTTAATTCTCACTGTGGTAATAAAAATGTAGCCACATCATTTTGGTTGATGGTTACCATTTCAAGAACTGAAAAACTTTTGTGTGTTCAAGATAACTAGTATCAAACTAGTAGCATTCTTTTGGTTGTTTTTAAAGCAATCACTTTTTTTTTTTGTTTTTAAGGCAATCTCTTTTTTAATTTTTTAAGGCAATCTCTTTTTTGTGGTGCAATTGAAAGTTTATTTATGCAATCTTTCTGGAATTGAAAAATAATTGATGTACTTTTGGAAAATACATTCTTCAACTGCTTTATTATTTTTTGAAAGAGCTTCTTTCAACCTGCCTAATGCAAGAAGGGGGCGCTTAATATGGGGTAGGATAGGGATTAAAACCCCCAAAATAAAATGACTTATCAAAACAATCATAAGAGCATGCAAAGAAAAAATTGGGACAATAATTATTGTTTCTTCTTTTTGAGAGAGTTTTGGAAAATATACTAAAAAAAAGAAAGAAAAAAAAAACTTATCCTATTTCTATTGGGCACCTAAGAGTATTTATTTAAAAACTATAAATTAACAATAAAATAGAACTGTTTCATGCTCATTCTCTGCTGATGGCCACAAACACTAAAGAACATATGTGTCTACACAGTAAGCTGCTTTATTTCAAATGGCCCACACTCCTACATCACATGACCCACTTAGTCTACATAAGCAGTGTCCCACAAAACAAGTTCCCATGAAACAATACCTTATAAATTTTGTGGTCCAGTTCCCCACTTGAGAATGGACTTTCACCTTAAAACAAAATATTTAAGTAAATAAATATTTAAAAAAAAGTTTTTTCAGAGAATGAAAAAAGAAAAAAAAAAAGGAAAATTAAAAGGTCTCCCTCCCTTCTGTTAGGCACATAAGAGTATTTAAAGAGACAAAAACAATGCATAACCTACCTGGCAAGCTTGAGTGAATGAATGGCAGAGCAGGGTTTGGGAGAGATGGTAAAAGGACAAAATTTATTGAGAGATACAAAAGACTGAAAGTTGTGAAAAGCCACATTTCTGAAGGGACAAAGGACATAAAACAAAATGGATGACCGTTTTTTTAAACAATGTAATCATAAATTCATGCAAATTAAAACTTGAACAACAACAATAATAATAAATATTAATAATAATAATAATAATAATAATTCTATGGGACTACACAATACACACTGACAGAACAATCAAAGCCAACCGCCCAGACATTGTTATTAAAGACCACAAACAAAGTGCCTCCTTATTGATATGGCAGTCCCTGCAGACTGCAATGTATCTTTGAAGATATTAAAAAAAACTGTCAAAATACAAGGACCTTGAAATAGAAATCTCAAAAATGTGGCACATGGGAACATCAACAATCCCTGTTGTAGTTGCAGCCCTTGGACTGGTTGGAAAAGATTCCAGTAGGCTGATTGAAGGGATCCCTGGAAGTCCATGCCTCAAAGAGATACAAAAAATTGTTCTGACAAGTACAGCCCACACTTTACGAAGGGCTTTATCTATGTAATTATTATTTTTTTTATTTTTTTTGCAGTGGAAAGTGTCATGATGCCATTTCTAACCTTAGGTCCCTGGGCGGGACCCGGAAAGAAATGTGTAAACGCCAGATATCAAAGGAATAATAATAATAATAATTACCATATTTGATGGCATCTAAAGCACACTTTTTTTTACTAAAAATATCTTTTAAGTAGGTTTAAAATTCGCAATAGTTGGCTGAAATTAGCTACCTGGCAACTCCTATTGGCTTAGACTTTAGAGCAACTTTCATATATCTACTGTCATTATTTAGAAGGCCATTATGCAGATTAAAAGTGTTATCATTGATAATCTTCATTATATTAATTTCTTCACGTTTAATATTAGTACTTTGTTTCACTAAAATTATATGCAATAAATTCAAATTACATATTTGTAAAACTTATTTTTTCATTAATATTTTTCTTGCAATAACTTCCGGTTGCATTGGTATAAATACAATCAGAATTTTTATATCCTAATTATTCCACTAAAACGTTTACAAGACGCAGGTTGTACAGATCATGTAAAGGATATAATAAAGTTTTTATAGGTTCATGTTCTTTTTTATCTATCATGGATTCTTTAACCAAAATAATACCTCATGAATATAACCTAGGCTGTACCATTTACTAATAATTTTACTAATTACTAATTTTTTCTTGATTTTCCCTGCTGAAATTGGGGTGCGTCTTATATGCCCATGCATCTTATATGCCGTCAAATACAGTATTGTTTCTTGTTTGCACTCTGGGGAAAAGAGTGAAATAAAAAAAACAAGGCAGGTTAGAAAATTTCCTCAAAAAACAAAAATGAATGCTGTCTAACTTCTATTCTACACATAAGAATAGTCAGGCAATGAAACCTTTCAGCACCTAGTTTCTGTGTATGAACTTCATCAGGTATCCCATAAATAAAGCATTGAGTGAACCAATATCGTTCCCTCTTATCTGTGGGAGATATGGTCCACAGTGGATCCCTGAAACTGCAGATATATTGAACATTAGATATACTATTAGTGATTTTTTTTTATTAATTGAGACTACTGGTATATGCATTCTTGTAAGTTTATTGCTTTTTGACCAACTTTTGTTTGCTTAATTATTGAAAGATATCTTTGGAAGCTATTCTTGCAGACTATTACTAAACAAAAGTATAATGCTTTCTTCCTTATTATGATCAAGCCAAACTGTAAGGTGGGGTTGCTGTATAGAGATTATAAGAAAGCTACTTTCATAGACTATTAGTAATGTACGAGTTTACATGGTCTCGTGTCTGACTAAAGCATGCTTGGTAAATATTGTGATGATTTGAAATATTTGTGCCTTGCTTCTGTTTGAATATCTAGAGTGAGGAGTAATTATTATTTACAGAAGAACTCATGTCCTTATTTTTCTTTTAATCTCACAACATTTTTGATCATTGTCCTCTTCAGGTGTCTATTGATCTGGGTAACCACCAAAGTATTTCGAACTCAACTCCATTTCCTGAATTTTACCTGGGTTGACAGACACCTGAAAAAAGTGAGAGGACACAATGGCCAAGAGGTGATCATCACAGCAAAGACAAGCATGTTAGTCTTACTGTACATAATGTAAATAACGCCTTGCCTTTATTTTACAAACTGAAATCCTCATTTTGATTTTTCTTTTCTTTTTACTTAAGAAAAAGGATTTCTCATAAGAAAATTTTTGCTTTTTTTCTGATCAACTTTCAAATAAGTCTTTTTTAGCTGCCGAACTAGTGTAAAAAAAAAATCTAGTTTTCTATCTGGTATCTGCAAATCACTAATGTTGCAAAGCAAAAGAAATTCTGAAGAAACTAACAAAATTCAATCTGCTGAGAGAAATTTAAAATCACGAACAAAGAACAATCAAATTAGCAGCTTTCTTAACATTTGGGTGCTTTTGCTTCAAGGCATAGAATTTCATTAGGAAGAGAAAGTAATTGATTTTGTGTACAAGTACCATGAGAAATAATGGATAGATAGTTATAAGTATGGACACACTGGGATAGATCCATACATAGATAGTTTTTGTAAAGATAGATTGATTAGTAGATAGAGAAGAGATTGAAACCAAAAGATATGGACAGAATGCTTTTTAAATGAATAAGCGAACAGGCTGATACCTTCAAACACACACATTATATCAGTCTGAATTTTGGGGAGGAGGAGTTATCATTATTTACACTATTTATATTCCTACTATTGTCTAAATACAATATGGGAGCCGCGAATAAAGAAAGAAAGACAAATGACAGCAAGTCTTCAATTGCAGCAGCAGCAGCAGTAATCAAAACATGACAGGCAGCAGCAGTTGCAATGCTAATCAGCAGGCAGGTTAGGTTTAAGGCTCCAAGTTCATCAGCAAATATGTCCCAATTACCTAGTGGATTAAAACATTTGGTAACAGAGTGATTGAGTTCAATCCTGGGGTCAGAGAGAGTATACTTAGACTCAGTGGAAATGGGTGAGCAATAACTGAGCAGTAATAAAAATAAGAATGAGACAAGATATTCCTAGACATGGGCAATGGAATGAGAATAGTCTACCCTTATAGAAGGTTCATTCAGCATTCCCTGTATGTTACCCAGATCACTATATAGGAAAGATATATCAAGGAAGGCCAGAAATGGCTGAAAGACGTGATAACAACAACAAAGACGACAATACTCTGAATATAAATAGTGCACACACACACACACACACACACACATATTTCACCTATTTCTGTTGTAGCATCCTTGGTATGTATGTATGTATGTATGTATGTATGTATATATATATATATATATATATATATATATATATATATATATATATATAAGAGAGAGAGAGAGGTGATTATATTGGCATAAGATCAAAAACAGAAATAAGTAAAATAATAAAGCTGAGATCTTAGTCATACTAAAACCAGCTGCTAGTTTTCTCCCCTTAAAAATATTATGACTGATATTGTAATAAAATATTTTCACAGGACACAAAATTTTATCAGTATAATAAAAACACGCAAATTAAAAGACAGTTCATAGCAGAAAAAGAAGGGGGCAATAAAAATATATAATAGAATGTTATATTTTCTTGGGTATAACATTTGACTTGGGTTTGAGATTTTTAATCACTCTGTATACATTTCTTGCTATGATGCGAGACAACTGATAAAAATCAGAAAAACCAGTTTAACTGTTGTTATTTTTCAATATTACCATTTTACAGTAAATACTCTTTTATTTTCCTCCCTCATTTTTGTTGAGAATTTATTTTTTGCTATAAATTTTCTTTTAATTTTCCATTTTTATCACATTAATAGATATTGTAATAATTTTTAATTGAATTTTTGTAAGAAAACAAAAGAAAAATGATTACTTCTTATAATTCTATTGTCATATTTTCATATTTTCAAACAGTGTCAACAAATATATAATTGAATACAAGGTTATTCAGCAAAATTGTGGACATGTATATTACAGTATAATGCATGTGCATTTAAAGTTGCTATCCTGCAATATGTGTGAGAGAGATGCAGTGTTGATTGAATTTCAGATTCAAGCTGCAATCCAGTTCGTGCACACTATATATATATATATATATAGTGTATAAGATAGAGTATTTGTAGATATAGACATTGTGTAGATAGAAATCAATATGGGTTGGTGATTGTTAATTTCACTCCTCAGATGTTCTTCAGATATGATGTGTGTGTGTCTCTCTCTCTCTGCCTCTCTCTCTCTCTCTCTCTCTCTATATATATATATATATATATATACAAACACAGAAGTTAATCTGTAGTCTAATAATGAATAGACACATTTATTTTATACATGGAATATTTGTAATATAATCTCATACTTTGGCAGTGAACATAAAAAATGCTTTTATATATGTCAAACATAGAATAGAAATTTAATATCAAAATTCAGCAACATGTACCAGGCTACAAACTTATTGATCTATCTTTGTATGCTTTCATATCTGATGTATATATATATATATGTATATATATATCAGATTAATAGTGGGCAAATGAATGAATCCATTTCTTCTCCTCCAGCCATTGGTTAAATAGCTGTACCATCTGGGCTTTTTAGCATTGATTGGAAAGCAGTTTAGGAGAAGGAAAACTCTGAATTTGAATCTGAGGAGAGCTATTTGGAGACTCTACGGCACAGTGTGCACCATTTCTCTGTTAACATTTCTTCTGAAAAGTGTGGTTGGTTCTAAACAAGCCTTGACCACAAGAATCAAATCATGTGTGGGTAGTCTGGTGGTTCAGTTGTAAAAACAAATAAACTTTTAAACCCTCATACATAAATGGAAGAGTCAACTATATATATATTAGTTATCAAAACCTATTTGAAGAATATCAAATTGTTTCTATTTTCTGTCGTGAGACAACTTTTTTTTTCTGAAAAGCATAAATCTTTTCCAACACTTGTTAGTATTTTCTTTTTTCAAACTTCCTCCAAAGCTTTTCTCCTATCTTAACTTTGAGATATACTGTCTTTTGCATAGAAAAATGACCTAAACATGAATACTGAGTCAAGTGAGCTATTCTTTCATTTGAGCAAAAAACTGACTCTGTAATTAATTTTAGGCCTGTAGGTGAGAATAGTGAAGGATTGTTTTGCTTTTTTTGTTCCTTGATCTTCCTGAATAAGTTATTCTCAGTTTGTGGTAATTCTTTTTTGTCTTCTGTCTTTATTAAGGGAATGTCACTTCTCTTGCTATTCTTCCAGAATCAATTCAATCATAATAATACTTTGCAGATTATAATGGCTTGATGTATGAAGCATTCTGTTGGATTATTTTGTTAGAAAATAAAGAAAGTGACAAAGTGTATTATGATATAATGTTGAGGTGATGTTTTCCTCTTAGCCACTCCTGTTATATTTAACTCAATTTATATAGGATTCTTTGGATCTCTCTATATCTGAGTATGTATTTCTTATTGTTTGAAACTTTTCTCTTTTCATCAGCTAATCAGTCTATTTCTTTAGATATATCTGCATTATGCATTGACATGTCGAGGACACGTGCCTGATGTGGGGATTTCAAACACTTCCAGTTCCTCAACAAAAGCAATGAAGAAAAGAGTACATACATAAATATATATATATATATATATATATATATATATATATATATATATATATATATATATATATATACACACACACACACACAGGGTGCCATGGGTAAATTGTCGCCATTTTACATTTTTAATTTTGAGTTGTTTGTTTTTTTATTTTGTTGACTGTACAGTATAGTAGGGTCAGTTGGGCATCGTCTGTGAGAAAAAAGTGCCTGGCATCTCAGCTTCAGTTCTTTTCCCACCAATGTAATATAGCTTCCTTCTGCCTTTTCTATAAATACTTTCATTGTAATTGTTCTCATGAACTTTCTGGAATGGTACTTTGACTTTATGAATTTAAGTACAATACTAGATTGGCATCAAGGTCTCATCATTTTACAGGTTAAATGACTAGATGTAACCGGAAGTTCTATGTTAACAGTTTCTTCTATCACACTTTGCATTTGTTGAACTCCTTACCAGTCAACTTTGATTTTCAAATATTTAAATGCAATATCAGTTGTTATCTTCTATCTTCTTTATTCTTTTAATTTCCTCTCTTTCCTAAATAGCAGTTTTTTCTCATGTTCTCTAACACTAAATAATCCATGGATCCTCGTGGCTTTATTGCCTTGCTTGGGGTGAAATGAATATTTATTAGTAGTATATGTATATATATATATATATATACATATATATATATATTTTAAGACATTTTTATGTTTATACATTCGTTTTATATGTATATATATATATTTGTAAATAAATGACAATAAGAAAACAGTAATTGCTGACGCGTTTCGTCCTAATGCGGACTTTTTCAAAGCAAGTAACGAAATGATTTTAATCAAACAAAGAAAATTAATAAAAACAAAAAACAGAGTGTTCTTAGCAACGGGAATGTAGGAAACACTATTTTCGTATTTTTAACTGAAAATGACGTCAGTTACTTGCTTTGAAAAAGTCCGCATTAGGACGAAACGCAATTACTGTTTTCTTATTGTCATTTATTTACAAATATTGTCTTCTCTAAAAGTTAAATTTTCACATATATATATATATATATATATACATGCACACACACACAACATTATGAAGATGACTTACACTTCATTTGTTGAATACAAGTTCTATTGCACAACATCTAAATACAAATTCCTGTCCACCTTCCCAATACAGAAAAATACTTGTTCACAACACCAATATACTACAGCATAAAAATAATAATAAATAAAAACTTTAAATTCTCAAGGCCCTCTATATAAAAAAATCAAACAACGCTAAAATTCATTACAAATATAACAACAAAATATAACATTTAATGTCATTTTACATTTCTACGAAATTCCAGTCAGTTCACTTGTATGAAACGCTTGTTTTGCAAAAAAATTACATTACTACGATGGATAAAGTGAAAATAATTAGAGTGTGTTTTTAAGCATCAGCATCTCAATTGAATGCAGATTTTATCAGTTATAATAATTTGTAATTTACCCCTGAAGATGATCTTGGAAAAATCAAAAGTAGTTAGGTTGAAAAAAACTATAGCACCTTCCTAGATGAATTTCATCTTAGCATCAAGAAGCTGACTTGACAACTGTAAAGGATAAGTGAACACAAAATGTCTATATTATTCAATGAAACATGTTTGAATAAAGAGATGCTGCCTAAATACACACACACATATATATATATATATATATATTTGTGTGGGTATGCATGTTTTTATCTATATGTTCTTATCTTTCAAAATCAGCAATCTTGCTTCGTATTCAACTTATTCAGATTTAACAATGTGTCTCTTTATCAGCTCTTCTTAAGCTGCACGGTGAAATCTTTCACTCTATCTAGCAATTAGTATGCCATTGTCATCGATCAAGCGCTGTGTCATCTCTGAATTGATCAACTAATCAGTGTATTTTATGTAAATCTACTGATCTCGATTTCTGAAATTCTCTCTTTACTGACACTCTCTGCTCACATGTCAATGCATTCTGTCAAATGGTTTCTTTAAACCTCAACCTTGTTTCACATTTGATAGCAATGTGGCCATGCTGACCCAACTCTTGTCAAATGATCACTTTAAACTTTTTCTTTCTCAGTGATTATAACACTTTTTAATTGTTTATTTTTTCTCTCTCTCTCTACCAATCATTCTATCATATTTACTCAATTTGTATATGTTTCTTTATACCTATTTTTGTGAAAATATCCCGATTTCTTTGTGTTGACAGCTCATATCTATCTGTTCCAATCAGTTATATATTGTTCAGCAAAATTTGAACAAATGAGTTTTTTTTTAGCTTGACCAGAAGTTTTATTATACTGATCCTTTTTTAATAGGCTTATAGTCATATAGCACTGAAACATTAATTCCCGTCCAATCACCAAAGTCAAGTAATGTTAAGCCTGGTTAGTAACTACAATTGGGACCATTCAAGAATACAAAGTGCGGTAAACTTGGTTATGCAGCTGGTATAATAGATAAGGGCTTGGAATTGGAAATTGGATAGCTTTTTTTTTAGCTTTTTTTTTTCACTCTGTACAAGGCTTAGGGAGCACTAAAGGTAGAGGGTTACATTAAAAGGCAATTTGTGCAGACGGAAGGGGAAGATAAGATTGTCCTCATCAGGGAAACACCCTCTTGGGAGTCAGTTCCACAGAGCAGTGGTTCCAAGGAAGAAACTGTTTGAGTGGAACTTACTTCTCACCGATGGAATACAGAGGGAATGTGGGTGATTTGCTACTATCTAAGTGCCATGGCATGTCCTTGCCTTGAAGGTTTGAACTGGCAGGACCAAGGGAAGTAGTTCATCCGAGCACTTTCTCTGTAAGTAGTGATAGAGCAGCAAGAGGCTTGCCGCATCCAACCTGTGAGAGAGAGGTTGGAGGGTGGAGAATAATTAGTCACCTACAAGGACTCGAAGATGCTTTTTGATTCTATTGAGGGCTGGAAAGTGCAGTCTGTGCCACTGCCACCTATAAATATGACAACAGTACTTGATTCTTGCGTGATCTGTCTCTTGTAAAGGTAGAGGATAGCACATTGAATCAGGTACTTACTGGATCAGTACAGGGATCCGACAATTTTACCTGCATCTTTATCAGTATGTACAAGTTCCACCTGAAGTCAGGTGTGGGTTTGAGGCTCAATAGTCTCTCAAGGCATGGTGCCTCTCCAAGGAGTCATCTGTTCATCGTGGCTGGTGGTAGTTCAGAACCGAGTGGTGATGGTAGAATGTAACTAGTTTGACTGAGTTCCAGTTCCTAGTCAAGTTCATTATATTCAGTTATGCACAAAATACCTTTGCAAAAGGTATAAATGCACCTCTTCTCACCCCGAGCTATTTGTTAATTCGTAAGACTTGTATCACTAAAAACATTTTTATCTCCCCCCAAAAATTCTTACAATCTAAAAATATTTTGATAGGTTTGATAAGCTATAAAAAATGAATAAATCAATCAAAAAACCTTTCTGAATATTCTACAATAATGTATTTTCTCTCTCAAAGCTAAATGTACCTTTATACACACACCTTTGTTCCATTTTACACTTGACCTATTATTTCTTTGAATGTATCTTCACTTGTTTTTGTGGCCTGACTGTACAACCTGTTCTTATGCAGAGAAGCAGTTAGGTCTGTAGTATAATCACCTAATTGGAACTGAGTAAAGTAGAACATTTTAAAATTCCAATTACATTGTTCCAATCTTTTATCTTCATCTGCATGTCATTTAGAAATAGGTCCTTGAAAGCATGTGGCATCTTGGTGCTCATAGAGAATGCTACCTGCTATTTGGATGATAAGTGCAATGGCAGAGCTAAGAAAATGATAAATTATCTAGAACTCTAACTAAAATATCCTCCATTATTATATCCTTATGCCTTTTATCATCAGGTCAGGCTTAGGGCTGCTACTGGTAACATATAACAACCTGCTGCATGGATGGGTGTTTGACATCTAAACCAGCTTCCTCCACTAGCTTTTTCTGCTGGTGAAGTGGGTAGTGTCATATCACACTTCAGGACAAAAACTAAGACCTGTCAAAGAGTAGATGAGCTTCTTATTGGAGCCAATGGCCAGCATACATACATTTATATACATGTATATGTTTTGTAGGGAGTAACTAGAACATACATACATTTATATACATGTATATGTTTTGTAGGGAGTAACTAGAACATACATACATTTATATACATGTATATGTTTTGTAGGGAGTAACTAGAACATACATACATTTATATACATGTATATGTTTTGTAGGGAGTAACTAGAACATACATACATTTATATACATGTATATGCTTTGTAGGGAGTAACTAGAACATACATACATTTATATACATGTATATGCTTTGTAGGGAGTAACTAGAACATACATACATTTATATACATGTATATGTTTTGTAGGGAGTAACTAGAACATACATACATTTATATACATGTATATGCTTTGTAGGGAGTAACTAGAACATACATACATTTATATACATGTATATGTTTTGTAGGGAGTAACTAGAACATACATACATTTATATACATGTATATGTTTTGTAGGGAGTAACTAGAACATACATACATTTATATACATGTATATGTTTTGTAGTTAGTATCTAGAACATACATACATTTATATACATGTATATGTTTTGTAGGGAGTAACTAGAACATACATACATTTATATACATGTATATGTTTTGTAGGGAGTAACTAGAACATACATACATTTATATACATGTATATGTTTTGTATAGGGTAACTAGATACTAGAAGTTTTTTGTAAGTGGAAATATAATGTTGTTTCTGTCTCTTTGATGTGTTTTCCATGTTCAGACAAAATAAGTTGAAGATCAAATGTAGATCAGATACAGATAGGAACCCAACAAGATGATAAAATAAAATAAAGAACAAGCAGGAAACATACCTCAATCTAGCATGTTTCATTTTTATTAATGCTTTGTCAGAAATGAAAAAAGCTAAATGACACAGAGTACTGGTATGTTATAATTTTTGGTTAGATACATGTCGCATGTACAAAAGCAATAGATAATATATGTGAGGAACATTTTGGATATTAAAATAGTGATAGTGTAAGTGCGTATGTATATAAAGAAATGCTTGTGTGTCTATGTGTATGTATGCATCTATCAATCAATCAGTCACCTTGAATGGCAACCTTCCAAGAGGTGGTATCTCAATAAAAACACTTGGTGTATTTGGACTATTGCGAGAGTCTGAGGAAGAGCATTCAGCCTTGTAAAACCTTGCTTCTAATTTTTGTGACAAGATACTCTATCAGTCAGGACCCACCTTCCTTTGTGCAAGATTTACTCCGATTCTGACTCAGCAACAAAACATGGCTATGGTCATGATGATGACTCTTTGTACAATTATTCTGAATAACTATCTTAGTTCAGACTTATTCATTTTTGCTTTATTTAAAATTAATATCACATGTAACTCAGTGATGAAATAATAACGATGGCTTTCTATACTACTTCAAACAAAAGGTTAGAAAGGAAACCTCCATCACTAGTGGAAAACATGATAAAATTTACTGTATACCTGAAAAATTGTTTTTAAGAGATTTAATAAATTTTAACTGAAGGTAGCACTGCCTGTTTGGTCAATGAATGTTGAATATTTCCTTAAAAAATTGCTAATATTACCATTACCATTCATATCTGTTTGTACAGACTGTTTGACAACTAATTTACTCAAAGGTTGGTCATTCAAATAGATAGAGGTGTTCCATTCTGACTAAAAGCTACAAGTTACAAAGGCAAACAGATGCTCTTTTATTTATGAAGATTGACGTACAAGTTTCCAATTTTACTCGCATTTGCATAGTGGTAAAAATATAAAATTGCACTCTATAAATTTCTGTTCTTTTACCAATTGTCTATCATCATCAGTTTACAAAGATTCCTTGCTATACATATGTAGTATCTTTCACTATGTAAAAGACTCAGAGTAGAAACTTAGTTGCACCCAAAGAAAGTAAGAGACAACATTTTCAATCCTCTAATGTGTATGAGTGTGTCATATAATTGTTGAATTTCTTTGGTATCTGCACGACACTGTGGGTTTTTACTTTACTAGTTATAGTTCTCGAGTATCGCTGGTGTTACCTGTAACTAATTTCTCTATACTGTTGTCTTTCTCTGGATAGGTGTAGTTGGCTCCCTTCAGGGTTGCTGTGGGTTTTCCACAGGTTTTGCTTATCAGTCGAGTCATGTCTTTTTTTTCAAGTGAAATGACTTCAACCTGCTCGTGTTTGAAGGAAAAGAAGTGAGTAGGATTTGATATCACTGTATTACTGCTTCTTTTTAAACTTGTAACATGCACATAGTAGACCGATTTCAAATGTTCCTATCTTTACTTAGTTCTGGGACGTAATGATGTTACTACATACATAACTGCAGCCAAGCTCCCTGATATATAAATTCTATGATTACCAATCAGCTGCAATATTAATCAACCATGTATACTCTTTATATCATTTTGTTAAGGAAACCATAAGACACTGTGATTAGTCTTTTCAGTTTCCAGACTGTTTTGGTAATTGTCCACCAATTCTGAAAAAATAAACATTTATAAATTTTCAAAACCTTTTACGATTTTTCTTTACAAATATACCTTAGAACCAGTGCCAGAAAAAAACTGGCAAAACAGCACAAAGCCAAGTGGTTAACAAATTATAATGGATTTATACAATCTTTTAACTTTTGACAATACAACTGTGGCAGGAACACCATCTCTATGTCCTAAGTATTGAACAGGTTTAAGAGGAAATTATACTGCAATCTGGAATCTTGTGATATCAGGTCAGTTAATAATGATGATAAAGATGAGGATATTAAAATCGGTTTGTATGATGAATCTGCCTCGAAGAGTAGATAACATGCCACAAGCAGAATTAGGGCAGCAGACAATATGGAAGTAGAAAACTGAAGCAATATTTTCTCTTTGTAATTCGCAGTGCATAAAAGAAAATCATTACTGGGATTAACAAAATTTAACAAGAATATTTTCTTTGAGGAATTAAAAAAATAACTCTTTTTTTTTGTCTGACATTAAAAGTAATCTCATTCAAACTGATCTCACATATTGAATAGAAATTTATAAAGAATGGGTTAACACATCTTTATAATGTGATCTTGAACTGCAGCTATCTTGTTATCTTGGGTTATCTACAACAAAGAGGGACCAAACACTGAGCAGCACTGGAATCAAACACTGGATCATAAGAAGCAGGACATGAACAAGACATCCACATGGGAACACCACATGTATGGGACAAACACAGCTGAGACACTGAAAGTGCAAACATGGATGAACGAATTTGAATCAATGCTGGGTAACAGGAACAAAAATCCTTGGTAACACACAGCAATCACATTGTGCAGTCAACACAGCATACTGCCAAGCTCTGCCTCTACCCAGAAAATTGACCTGCTTTTATGAATCCTAACACTTCTGGGTTTGCACCAGTTCTATTCTTGCAGGGGCAGCACACTGTGTCATCTCTTTGATTGATGGGGGTGGGTACCATTATCAGTAGTGATTGGCTACTCTATCTGCATTTCATTTCCACTACACATTAGTAGATATGTAGATATTTACTATACTGATCTTAGTCATGTACTAAGTTACACATTTGGGATGACCATTGAGACTCAAACTCATCATACAGTAGATATTGTCTGCTAAATTTGCTTGTTAATTATTGTGTATACGAAGGTGGTGTAATTGAAATGAAAAATTGGAGTTTGAATTCCAGTTGAATCCATTACATTCCCTTACATTCAAATACCTTTGGTGATGGTATGAATCAATCTTCTCCCTCAGCTATGGGCTAAATACTAGGACTTTTATCAAGAAATATTGTTATTCTCAAATAATTGTTAATGCAATATTTATTCACAAAGAAAGAATTATTCTTACAATTCAAAAAAGTTTCAGCCTTAAATAATCCACAAAGGTTTGATAGGCCATAAAAGCACACATCAATCAATGTTAATTATTGCCCCATGGCAAGGTACAATATAAACTTTACTAAGTCTATCTTAATCTGGCATAAAGCCACCCGTTTGGAGTCATAAAACAGTTTCAGCAGTCTACTAGACATGCTTGCCGACCCTTACTCCATGGATGAAGTGACCATGTTAGTACAGTTATATTGTAGGTATAACTGTACTAAGGCATTCATTAGTGTTACAATACCATGGATTTTTTAGCTGGAATATTCAGGGTGCAGGCCTATGCAAGGTTGCATGAAATGCTGAATTGGTTAAGTATCTTTTGGATAAACAGTATGGCTTCCATTTCACTAGGTCAACTGTCAGTGTGTTAATAGCCAGCCATCACTAAATTTGTCTATATGATTTTGAATAAGAATAGTGAAGCTCGGTCTGTGCTCCTTGAAGGCCTTCAATAGGGTTTGGCATGCTCGTCTTCTCCAAAATCTGAAAAGCTAGGGTGTCTCTGGATGAATATTTGGTTTAATCCAATCATTCTTGACAAATCGTGTAAGGAAAGTAGTGCTGAACAGGGACACTTCTAGTTCATTTGATATTGATGCAGGGGGGTCCCCCCCAGGGCTCTATCCTTGGACCTCTGTTGTTTCTGATCTTCATCAGTGACCTTCTTGATGTCATCAGTGACCAACTAGGTATTTTTAGCTGATGACACAATTATACTATTTATTTCTGTCTTAGTAGCAAGTCCAACAGATTCAACAACTCTGTAAAATGGACCTCCAATCAGTGGTTAACTGGGGCAAGGAATGGCTTGTAAATTTTAATGCCTTCAAAACAAAACTGCTTTCATTTAATCAGCATAGAGAAGCTTTTCTTCTTGTCATCAGCATGGCTGATGCTAACCTCCAAGAGAACAATTCTTTGCACCTTCTTGGACTCATGTTTTCTACTGACATGAAATGGAGTGATGCTATTGAATCAATTGCTAAGTCTGCTGGTTGGAAAGTTGGTTAACTGTGTCATGCTAGATAATTTTTCTCACCAGTACATTTATAAATTTACTATTCATCCATGCGGTGAATAATGCTGCCATATCTGGTCTTGTGCTCCTGATGTACATCTCAAGATTTTTGCCTGAATCCAAAGAAGAATCTGTTATATAATCAATCCTAACCTGGCATCTTGACTTCAATCACTTTCCCACTAATGTAATGTGGTGCCCATTGTCTTCTATAAATATTTTCATGGCAACTGTTCTGATGAGCTATTTTCTTTATTTCTTCAACTGCATGAATTTAAGCACATACTACATTGACAACTAGGTCTCATCATTTACTGTTGAACTAGCTAGATGCAACTGGCTGTTGCTTTTCTAAGAGCATTAGTACAAAAAGAAAATAAACTGTCTCAGCTAGAATTTGAACTTGGTTCACTGATTCCATTTCCTGTATTGTCAACCTTTCAGGCACCCACATCCTCATGATGAGTACAGCAGTAAACATTTAAAGCTAGAAGAAACGAGTTTTCATTGATACTAGTCTATGGTAGTAATTCTCCCAACTTTACTGAGGAAACAGTAATATTTTCTTGGTAATCACTTTGCTGTCAGCTTTCTTGCTTCATATAAATGTTATCTTCTGTCAATACCAAATGTAAGAGTTTATGACAAAATGTGCATCCATAGAAAAGAATAATTTTTACCATTGTTATGTGAGAATTCTTAGAAGAAACACATTAGAAACGGTGGAAGTTCCTTTTCTACAGCATTTCTAAGATTGGATGAAGATGCCAAGAAAAAAGCAGCAACCAAAATGCTGACCAAATTCTTGGAAGGTTTGGTTTAAAGAGACCACAATCAAAACGCCAATGTCTTTATGACAATGCCAAAAGAAGCTCTTGTTACTATTCTCTGGAGAATATTGGAATTATTTCTCTAATGTTATTTTCAATGGTGTCTACATTCTTCAACTAATTTATTAAAACTGAAAGTGATGGAAACAATTCTCAGGTGGCTTAAGATTATGCTAAGAAAATTCCCCTTGGGCCAGTTTTTCTCTATAAGATATCCATAAAAATTATTTCTTTGCCCTGATGCAAATATTTTCTGGCAACAAAATCATTCTTATTTTGTTGCACATAAACCTTCTTGTGTCAAGATTAATATTGCTACGCAGTGTTTTAATTTAAAGATGACTCAAGAGATTTAACATTATTTCGTATTTTGAAGTATTTGTCTTGACTTTTTCTTTTGTTCAGTTTGTTTGAGATAGGTTTTTATTCAGTGCCACTAAAAACAACTTCAAACTATATTGAATGATAATTGTGATAAAATACCATTTTTGAGTATTTTTAAATATTTCTTATGATTTTAATAATAAAGAATTTTTTAAACAGGAATTTAATTTAACATTAAAGGATGAGAATGCTTATATCTATCTGGGATGAGGAGTTATCATTATTTACACTATTTACATTTAGACTACTGTCCTCATCTTTATCATGAAGTTTCACTCATTATACCTTCTGGCCTTCATCAGCTGTATATCAATCTGTCTGAAATGTACAGTTTTCTTTATCAATTCAAAATTTTATAAGTTTCTGTCTCGAGGAGTTATCATTATTTACACTGTCCTCATCTTTATCACACCATCTTGGGTATGATGATAAACTCCATCTGCGTCCTGGGTAAGGCGATAAACTACGTCCAACAGCAAGGCCTCTGATCATGGAACCACCTCTTAATTGCTGGTGTTCCCAGGTCCACCCTGACCCCGGGTGGTAGCACCTGTTAGGGCCCCAGCTATGGGCAAAGAGTTAACACCCAAACTGGGGTCAAAACACTATGAAAGTGTAAAAATAGGTTTTAATACCAGAAATACTTTGTAAAAAAAAAAAATTTTATTACCAGCAATAAGTTTTTGAAGAAAAAAATTAATACCGACAATACATTTAAAAAAAAAATATTACCAGTAATAAAAATCTTGTGGGCATTAAATAACCCAATGAGGTTGATATGCCATAAAACAAAACAAACCAAACCAAACCATCTTTATCACAATGTTTCGGTCATTATACCTTCTGGCCTTCATCAGCTGTATATCAATCTGGTTAACCTACAGGAAATTCTGAACTGAACCCTTTATTTAATCAACAGGGATAGAATATTCTCATTCTGCCCATGTCTAGGGATATCTTGTTCTTATTTTTAGTACTGCTCAGTTATTGCTCACCCTGATTCCACTGAGACCAAGTATACAGTGCCCAGCCCAGGGATTGAACACACAATTGCTATGTCACCAAATTCACAAACCAACACCAGGCCAAGTCTCTATTGAGAACTTGGAGCCTTAAGCCTAATCTGCCTGCCTGCCAATGAGGGCTGCTCTTTGTGAATTAATCATGGAATGAGAACTGTCTATCTCCATAGATTAAATAAAGGGTTCTGTTCAGAAATCGACAAGGAAGGCTGGAGAGTATAATGTCCGAAATATGATAACATCAAAGATGAGGACAATAGTCCCAATGTAAATAGTGTAAATAATCAGAATTTTATATTTTACCTATTCATTCGTCTGCAATTGCTAAATGCCTAAACTTTCGTAATATAGACACTTGTCTTTTGTAATCCTTTTGAAACTAAATATATTTTCAACATTTTTTAAAAAATCTATTTTTTATATATTAATTTTTGCTGGTTTTTATTGATCAGTTTAGCTCAAAAGCAAAACTTCCTAGGCTAAACCATTCTCAATAATCCCCCTCCATTTGCCAATACTTACAATGGATATAGCAGACATTTTTACTGTCAGTACCTTGGCAGATAAGGTACTTATTTGCAGATGAATTGCTCAGTTACTCTTTTCTCTCTCTACCATTTGTGACAACACCAAGTTAACTATCAGTGAGACAAAGCACAGGGAGAGTTAAATACATGCCTTCCCTATAAGCATTAATGAAAATGAGTGGTCTCAGTCATAATTTGCTGATTCCATTTTCGGTGTTGATAACTGTGACATCATTATACACTGATCACAATTTCTGAAAATCTCTTTTTACTGACACTCTTCTCTATACTGGCTGCTTGGTCAGTGAATGCCAAATGTTTCCTTATAGGGAAACTGCTAATATTGCAGGAATATATAATCAGTCCTATTAGATGGGTTATTGAGAATGGTATTCTTTATTTGACTTGTATCTCTAGGAGTGAATCAAGCTGATCTGTATATGAGCCACCATTCGTTATCTAGTTCCCACCATTTTCTAAAGACACCTTCTTTTCTGTTTAGACTCTCTATATGAAGAAGAAAAGTCTAGAATGGATTGTGCCTGTTTAGGTCAAATTGTTAGGTATAAAGTGAGTCAGCCAGTTACAATTCCTACCATTTCTTTTCTATTTGCTACCATTTGCTGAAGAAATGAGGCTGCTCTGTTTCTTTATAGACTTTCTATATGAAAGAGACAATAGAATTCATTGTGGTTGTGTAGTGCTCATATCTGGGAAAGCGCCAAGTCAGTCAGTGTATTAGCCACCATTTTTCTACTTTTTTTGCTACTATTTTCTAAAGACAAGAGATTCTCTCTCTTTATGGACTGTACACTAGAAGACTGTACAATGAATTTTCTTACATGTGCTAATAAAGAAAATCAAGATCTCATATAAAGAATGTATTTAATAGTGTGAAAAACTCTTGTAATTATGACTTTCTCAAGAAATTTTTCCAGAAGTGTGTATGTAATTCTCTCAAGTAGTCTACAAGCTCATGTCTCAAGTAGCGGATTGACCTCTAAATAATTTGCTGATAAGGCAGATATACAACTGCATATATCTTTATGAATTATATCATTGATGGTGGACAAAGAATTAAAGTCTGACAGTTGTCAACCCAAAATATTGGTATCTGGGGGGTTTGGTTTGTTGCTTTAAGGAAAGAAAAGAAATAAGTTAGGAAACATTTTTTTATGGTGACATCTTGTGGTAAAGAAAAGAAAAAAAATTGTTAACTTGTAGTAGCAATAAATGCCTGCAATAGATTTCTTCAGTCTCCTGACCACAACACTTGTAGCCAAATCTTGTTCAAATGATAGTCCATCACAACAGTCCAACAGGCAATGTAGAAACAACAAAATGGGGTCACAAATCCAACCTTCACTTCTCACTAGCAAAAACTCATCTTCACCCACCAAGCTCATGAAAAATCCTACCCAGATAAACGAAAAACAACAGCTTTTATTCACTGAGTGATTTTTCTGATTGGCCACACCATTCAGGGGAGGAAAGAACATTAGCATAGATTCTGGTCTTTAAAGTAGATATTTACTAACTACTTTCGATAATTTTTCTTTGGCAGATCAAACACAAAAAATGAAATCTTTTTCAAGTGAAGTGATTATCTCTTTCACTACATGACCAAATTTCTCAACAAAGTTTTTGGTTTGTTTTGTTTTATGGCATATCAACATCTCAATGGGTTATTTAATGCTGACAAGATTTTTATTGCTGATATTTTTCCTCAAAAATGTATTACTGGTAATAATTTTTCCTTCAAAAATTCATTGCTGGTAATAATTTTTTACAAAAATGTACTGCTGGTAATATATTTTTTTCCTCAAAAATATATTGCTGGAAATAATTTTTTCTTCAAAAATTCATTGCTGGTGTTAAACTTTTACAAAAAATGTATTGCTGGTATTAAAATCTGTTTTTACACTTTCATAATGTTATGAACCCTGTTTGAGAGTTAACTATTTGCCCATAGCTGGGACCCTAACAGGTGCTACCACCCCAGGTCAGGGTCGACCTGGGAACACCAGAAATTAAGAGATGGTTTCACACTCCTCAAAACCTGATTAGAGGCCTTGCTGTTGGATGTAGTTTATCATCTTACCCAGGATGCATAAAGTTTTTTGTCAAACAGAGTTCCACAAAAACATTGTAAATTTTTAAATCATTTCATGACGTTGACACTTAATATTTTTTTGGTTTCATTTTTCAGATTGCTCCAAAACAGTTCTTGCCAATGAACGGTGGGGTGGCTTCATACAAAGCCCAGACTATCCACTTAAGTACAAACCAATCACCCATTGTGAATGGAATATAATAGCCCCTTCAAATTCCAGCAGAATCTTGTTACAGTTCACAGTATTGAAGTTAGAAGGCCAAGGCAATTCTGACCAAATTGAAAACAGTAAGTTTTTGAATTTTCCAATTTGTATTAAATATCAAAAGAAATGGAAATTATTTGAAAACTCATACACTTAAATTTTGATATAAATTAATCTTGAAGAATTTGTCTTGTTTTGCATAGAAAATTATTCTTGAAAATTATCTTATATATTAAAACTTTTTAATTGAAATTTAGCCTTGGATTTCTCTGCATTATCTCATTTGATGTAATTCTGTTGTTAATCTCCAATATTCACAGATGTACAGAAAGATTGAGAAGGGTAGTGCATGCAAGAGTCGGATCTTTGATTTCAGCCAAATGTATTAATGCAACTATAGCAAATTTTAAACAATATATTCATCCATAACCTAATGATGAAAAGCATTTATTTTATACACCACAAATTTTCAACATAATTTTCTTCACTTTGCAATGCACTTAATTATTAATCATATAAGTCAGATATTGTATAGTGAATTTTAGATCAAAAATACAATTAATAATTACATGTCAGGCTATGGATTTATTACTCAAACCTCATTCCTCTCTCTCTCTCTCTCTATATATATATATATATATATATATAGTGAGTGTGCGTGTTGTATACAAACACATAGATTAAGAAAGAAACTAATTCAGGCAAGCTACTGTGCATAATAAAAAAGAACATCTGCTCTTGAAAATGGTTCCGTATAACTTTTGCTGTAATCTTTCTGATTTCAGCCGTCCATTTTCAGAATTTAATTAGAAGTAAATTATCTAGAAAAATAACTTCTTGACATTATCTTATAATTCAGTGAAACTTTTCTGTTTTTGTTTCATTAAATCCTTGAATTTCAAGATTAATTAACCTCCATTCCGTTAAGAGATATTTCTTCATACTACAGAAAACACATGCACAGAAACATGAACTTAACTGTAGTGACAGATATTTCTTTATGCCTAGCATTGTGATATATGCTTATAACTATAGTTTGTTTTTTTCTGTTTATTTATATTTATGCAAAATATATTAATTAAAAATAAAATTAATTAAAAGCACCATGGAATGTCATTTAATAATCAAACTTAATATACGTCATATTATCATTTTTGGAGAATGTATCAGCTTCCACAAAAGATTGACTTTTTCATTCATAGAAGCAGAATTCTATAAGTTTGCTGGGGTTTGTTTAGCAATTTCTGAGCAAATTCACTCCAGTATCAAAAACCGATTCCCAAGATAGCCTTTCTTACTGCCGTACTAGAGTCACCGTCTTTCCATAAGTTGGTGGGCTAAAGAAGGAGGACATTTATATTCAGGTGTCTACGGTAGTTCTTTCTTTATTTCAATCAGTCCTGACATAATAAAATATCCTTTTTCTAAAAATGGATATCTTTTGAAGTTATTTTTTTTTTAATATAAAACTTAACTAATTCATAATATCCTGTCATATTGCTTAAATATGATTTTAAACAATTTACAACAATATAAGCCAGTGTTTCTCAATCTATTTTACTCCAGAGCACATTATTAGAATAGCTAAAATTCTGTGGCACTCTTTAAATTTAATAAGGAAAACTTAGTCCTGAAATTTGAAAATAGGTAAATAATAATTAAGTCTACTGAAATAAGCATTTATTTTAAGACATTAAATTGTATATTTAAGCAGTACAGTTTTCATTTAAAAGAATTTATGAAGAGCTATTTGTTTTTTAGAGAGGCTGATAATGATTGATTTGAATCCCTTGAGGAAGGCAAAAGGGAAAGGTTATCCACTTCTTCTTAAAAATTAAGGGAATTAACATCCAGTTTAAAAATCAAATGACAAAGACTTGACTTAGACATGAAAGCCATGTGCTTGGTGTCTTTAACTTTTTCAAAATAAAGATTTTTAAATATAAAAATAATTCATAAATTACTCTTCTGTTAACTTGGGGTGCACATTTCAGGTTAGTGTAATTGGACACGAGTTGAGAAATGTTGCTCTAAGCAATGAATTGTTCCGTATTATTGTTTATCTTTGAAATTTGAATAAAGAATCATTATTATTTCATTATTTCTCATTAAAATTTTAGCAAGTTATACTTCAGATCGTAATGAATATGGTCTGAGAGAAAATGCTGATTGGTTGTTTGGTAGTTGACCAGGGAGCTATGCACTTGGGATTAGCATTCTGATTGGCTGAAGGCAAATTATCAAGAGACTCTGAAGAATTAAGATGTCAAAGATAAAAAAAAACACTTTATTTCGACAGTCAGCCCTGGACTTCAGATCATTCAATTGGAGGCTGCATAAAATATAGTCTGCATTTGTCACTCTGTCAATGTCCAAGCTACTGTAATCAGTTTAGGAACAGACAAAAGATACACAATACGATAGATCTGAGGTCAAAGTTTGTCATCCACACATTTTGTACACTTTATCAGCCATCACACAAATACAAGAGATATACTTTTCTATACATGTTTGCCTTGTACTCTAGTCATGAGTGTTATCTGTTTGGTGATCCCAAATTTGACATCCTGGATTAGTGGAGCAAAGTTCGTCAATCCAGCAAATCTAGTAATGTAGCTAATCCAATAGTAATTGCTACAGACATCAGTAGAATTAGTATCCTGTTACAAAACATTCTGAAGACAAATATTCCAGGAAATTAGAATCAAATTTTAGATGGAACTGTTTCAAACAATGCCCATGATTTGAGAAAATTGAGATTCAAAATTTTGCATCTGAATACAACTAAAGATTACTTTCCATAACAAATAACTTTGAATCTTTATTCATCTTCATAAAAAATCAGAGAGCTGTTTTCTTCTGTTTACCTCTTAAATTTAAGATGTTATCTTTCTCTTTTCCAGAGAAATGAGTTTAGATAGCCAGGATTTTTTAATTGAATTCACCCCATGCATGGCAGTAAAGCCACTAAAACACAAGGGGTTACTAGGTGTGCAAGAATTAGAAAACAGGAGCATTATTAAGGAGCAAGAATAATAGAAAAGTAATCAGGAAGACAGTAGATAATGATTGACATTGCATTTAAATTTTTGAGTATTAAATTTACAGGAAAGCAATAAAATAGAAGACAGTTCCAAAAGTGAGAAGTGCAATAGAAGAAACTATTAGCATAGAATCTACAATTCCCTCTAACCATTTCAACTGTAAAATGACAAGACCTTGTTGCTAAACTAGTACTGCGCTTAAATTCATAATGTCTATGTACTCATAGCAAAGAGCGATATTTATTCTGTACAATACAGAAATGTGGCACAAGGCCGAAGGGGGGATTGGGGAAATGACGGTCTTCTTCTGTCTTAACTATAACTTAGCTAGCCGCAAACACTGACCCAATCGCACGAACAATATTCCTTACACCAAAACAACACATTCATACGTACCTTTCTTACTACAATCACCATAATACCTCACTGTCTCTATGAAAATACTAACTAGTCCCCATATTTACAATTCATTGTCTGTGGGGGGGAGGGGAATAAAACAACAATTCTAAAAACTAACTCCAGTGAATACTCATAGCAAATTGCCATGAAAGTATTTATAGAAAAGAAATAGGGAAGATACATTATGACAGTGGAGAAAATTTATTGAAGCCAAGATGCCAGGTGAGGACCAATACTATTGCTGATTCGTCTTTGGATTTTATCAAGAATCTCTAAATATATAACAGGAACACCAGACCATATGTTTATTGTTGTCCAGAAATAAGTAGAATTCATAATTATTTTATTCTTGAATCCTGATAAGTTAGTTTAGTAAAATTCTTGATTTCAGTTTGAACCCTTTCTGCCTAAGCTGAGTTTTAACATACTGAACATTAATCTGTTTAGTAACAAATATATATATATATATATATATATATATATATATAAGTACTGAAAAAGAAAGAAAAGGGTTAGGGAGAGAGTGTAAAAAGACTAGGAAATGATGAAAAGAAGAAACAGCTATGACATTTGACACATATGCACATGCACAAAAAGAGAAAAAAAATCAACCTAACACCAATAATAAGAACATTCGATCTAATGCATAAGTTAATTACTTCAAACTTAGTATAAAGATAACAAAAAATGAGGAAAATAGAAGTCCATTGGTGAAAATCTCCTGAAGAGTGGACTGTATAATTATAGAAGAGTTTCAGAGTCTGTCTATATTTCTGAGATGAGGTATTATGTACAGTATTTACATTAGTCGGACTATTGTCCTCATCTTTGTCGCCATATTTGTCATAACGTTTCGGCCGTTGTACGCTCCGGCCTTCTTCAGGTGGTTGGAATTTCGAACTGAACCCTTTATTTCGATCACTGGGGTAGACTGTTCTAGTTCCACGAGCCATGTTTGATGGATGTCAGTTATCAGTTATCTCCTGGTAATTTTCCCTCTGAAAGTTCTCCACTGCCTGAACCGGGTATTGAACTCACACTCTTTGGGTTTGTCACTGGATCTAACCATCCATCGAACATGGGTCGTGGAACTAGAACAGTCTACCGGTGCGTACCATGGCCGAAACGTTGTGACAAATATGGCGACAAAGATGAGGACAATAGTCCGACTAATGTAAATACTATAGAAGAGTTTGTCTAGAAAACTCTGGCATCAAGCTGCTGAATATAACCTCAATCAGCCATGAGGTGAATTTTTATTTGTATTAATCCTTATTTATATATATATATATATATATGTTATGTTCCGTGCTAAGGGAATAAATACTTAACACCAGGTGGATAATAGAAGAAAGGTTTATTATACACAACCAGTACAATATGAAATACGGTACAGTTATACACACAAGTCAATCTAATAGTGAGTGCCACTAATTGGAAGGTCGGACGTGCTTGCATCGTCTTGCTCTCACTCTTCCCCAAGTCTCTCATAGACGGTTGACTTTATATGTACTTACTACCTATAGTGTAATCATTCATGGGGGTGACTGTTTATTCCATTACATCAATATATATGTGTGTGTGTGTCTGTGTGTGTGTGTCTAGTACCGTAAAGAAATCTCTTACTCCCATACAAGAAAAATACAATGCAAAAACTTAACAGAAGTACCGTGTCGGTCATTTTTAATGAAACATGTATTAAAGAGGGATTGCTGCCCAAATACACTACTCTCTCTCTCTCTCTCTCCTTTTAGATAATATGCACACTGATGGAAAATATAATTGCAACACTCTGAATATGTTTCAGATTACACAAGATTAAGCAGACATGAATTATATTAAATCATCAAATATCCAAATCAATATGTATGGAATTCACAAAATAAGGAAGGTATTAATATACTGTATATCTTCTTTGGCCTTTAATGCAAGCCAATACTTTCACAAGGATATAATCATAGAAATGTAGAATACAACCTTACAAGACATTATTCCTTGCCTCTTGCACCTGTTGATGCAGTGTAATAACAGGTGGTTTAACTGAATGAGTCAGACATAATCCCATCATATTTCATATATCGTTAATGAGGCAAAATTCATCATACAAATGCATATCATCCTGCTGGGAGAGCACATCACATTCCTGTTGCAGAAAACAGTAGAACAAGTTGAATAATAGAAGTGTATGGTGCTGCTTGATGTTCGCTCCCCAAATACAAGTGAGCACCCACATCATGATGGCAAATGTTGGACCTGTGTGTTATGAGTTAAACTCTGGATGTTGTAATTCATAAAGTGTATCGAAACACTGATATAAAATCAACCATTTTTGATCTCACAAGAATGCCTAGAAATATAACTAAATATAACATTGTTCGTTATGTAGGTTACAAAGGGTGTATTCCTTGGTGACACGCCAGGCTGAGGTAAAAAAAATCTTCTACTGGTAAGAAAAGGTCTAGTCAACCACCTAACATATCAACATCAACTAAAGAATCAACTACAAAATCAAAGTAAACAAAAGAAGTCTCTCGGTCTTGGCAAAGATAATCCTTCTTTGAACATTGTGGACTGGCGCTACAGAATCACAAAGAACTGTACCAAATAATAGAAATGACTTTCAGCAACTGCTAGAATGGATATGACATGTCATTCAAAGAGAAAATAATGACAATGAAGATGTTGACATTGCACACTACTTCAAATAAAATGGTAAGAAGCAAACCGCCATCAATACTGGAAAGAGTGATAATAAACTTGAACTTAAAAAACCTTTTTTCCTAAAAAATTGTTTTAAGAGAAAGATTTTATAAATTTTAACCAATAACAGTAATAGCTGCTTGGTCAATGAATACTGAATGTTTCCTTATATAGAAATGGCCTTCTCCTGACACCAAGAAAAATACACATGACTTCGATGTGACATAAGTAGAACCCTGGCTAGAAGTACATCTGCCAATAATCCTGCTGTAAATAAAGGATACCTAACAGTCTGTGTTGACACTCCTGAGACCATATCTGCTCTGATCCTTGTGGTGGATTCCGTGCAGTCTTTCACTGCTGTCTTTACAATGTCTTGTTCTTGGCAAGTGCCTGAACTATATGGCTGTCTAGGTTATAGGAATGTTTATTTGACCATTGTTGACAACATTGAAGCATCACTGACATGTCATGTTGAATATGCACAGGAATTCTCTGAAATAACTATTCAACCTCCCAAAAGCACACAGTCCAAACATCACAAATGGTTCTAATTGAATAAAAGGTACGCATATACACCTATGTATAATATGACTTGCTTGTATTGTACTCTTATGTAACACTGAATCATGTTACTCCATGTATCACCAATTCAAAATCAGACACTGATGGTACAATGCTATGATTCTTAATATATCACAAAGAGGCCAAATGATAATGGTAAGATTAGCCATTTCCTTATAAAGAAACATTTGAGATTCATTGATCAAACCGTCAATTGAAATTTATGAAATCTTTCTATTGATACAGCATTTCAGGAAAATAGATTTCTCAAGTCAACTGTTATCACTCTTTCCCGTACTGATTGGGGGTTTCCTTCCTAACCTTTTGTTTGAAGCCATGTGCAATATCAACATCTTGATTGTATAATTATTTTCTCTTCGAGTTGCATGCAATATCCATTTTAGTTGTTGGTGCTGTTGAAAGTCCACAAGTGATGTGGTTTCTATTATTTGTTAACGGATTTGAAAATTGTATCAGAATATCTACCCCATCCAAGCATGTACACATTGAACTCGGATCAAAATTGGTATAATGCTTCAAAGGGTTGAAATTTTATTTTCCATCAGCCTGATCAAGAAACCCATTTATAAAAAAAAAGCCTCTGATGTATGTATATTTGTTCATATTTCAAGAAGTGAGTTGAGCTGGTAACTTTTCACTTCATAAATTTATTTATCTGAATACATATATATATAGATATATATATTTGCTGAAAAGTTCTCAGCCTGGTTCACTTCCCCAAATTTGACCAAATGATGCAACATCAGGCATTTATTAATTTATTTTATACATTAATTCTTTATTTTATTTCTTTGAAAGCGCTTTTTGATGGGCCAAAAACTTTTCAGCACCATTGCATATATACATAAAAGCAAAGAAAAAGCACATATCATTGCAGTAATATATGTGTATGCATGCAAACACATATACACACGCACATATATATATATATATGTATGTATGCATGTATGTATGTGTGTGTAGAGAATGAGAAACACTATTTACACACACATAGGCATACATCTATAAATATTTATGTCTAGATATACACAAATTTTTACATAAGCAAGCAGTTATGTATACACATACATGTATGTATGTATGTATGTATGTATATAAGACGGAAGAAATTTTCTAAGTTCTCGAAGAGATATGGTTATTGATAATTGATTCCATTGATAAAACCAGTTTGGAAAGGAATATTGATCAGAGCAGCAGAGCTGAGATTTCCGGCTGCTATGTTGGTCTGTGTGCTATGCATGGCTTTTATGAAACAGGAGAAGAGGAAGCAATTATTTGTGGAAGATTAAGTTTGCATTACTTCACCAAGATAAGCCTGCAAATCTGAGTTTGAATCCTTCGTGTGAGGATATACAAGTCTGATGGCCAGACGCCACAAGTCAATTCTCTAATTTTGGGAGGTTAGATTTGGTTATGGAATTCGATAAAGAAGATTATCACCTTCCACAGAGATTAGTATGCCATTCTGTGACAACACCACCAATGGTAGCAGCAACAATATCAGTGACCAGGATAAGAATAAAAACAGTCATTGTAATAAACATTAGGAAAGTTGCTATATAACCTACCTTTAATATATATATATATATATATATATATATATATATATATATATATATATGTAATTGTATATTTGGTCTGCAATCCCAGGTATTATTCAAAAGTTTCATTAAAAATGACTGACAAGGTACTGTGATTAACCTTTTTTATTTAATTTTTCTTGTATTTGTACAAGTATTTTCTTTTCTGGACATAAAGTGTGTAACAAATTGTTCAAATGTATTGCATAACCAAGTGCTTTTGGCTATTCTTTTAGCCATCATCAAGGATGATTTTTATTTTTAGCTGAATATATATTTATATGAACAGATGAAAAATTAAATAAAAAGCTTAATCACAGTACCTTGTCTGTAGTCTTTAATGAAACTTATATACATTTTATATATATATATATATATATATATATATATATATATATATATATGATTATTTATTTGAATATTACAACATAAATATGTTATAAAATCACAACAAAAATAGCCATTTTGTTTCAACACTTCTGGTGTCTTGTCAAGTGATGATATAGAATATAGAATAAAACCTATATATATATATATATACATACACACAACGGTTTAGTACTCACAAAAACTGAGTGGATTATTTACATATGGATCAGTGCTTCTATTTAGGTTGAGTATCTGTGTAGTCTGAGAATGAACTTTCTCAGACTACACAGATACTGGGACTTCTGCTTTGTATTAAAATGTAGTAACTAACTCTCTCTCTGAGAAGTGTTGTAGCCACACACAGAACGTATTTATTTTAGGTTTGAAATTGTCATTATTTCCTGAATTATTCAAGCTAATATCTTTATCATTGTTGTCTGTATATAATGTTTGAGCTGACTTGTTCTTCAAGCATCTTGAGGTTTATGTAGCGTAGAATACTTTGAACATATATATATATATATATATATATATATATATATATATATATATATATATATATATGTGTATTATGATAATATTGGTAATCAGTATGGATATTTCCAAAAGGATATAGATCCAAGGAGAACTCTATGTCATAGACAGAGAAATAATATTATAAAAACATGAACACTTAAAAAGCCAAATTTTACGACCTCAAAGAAATAAATATAATCTCATGGCATTTTAAGGCTTTGTGTTTTTATAATATATATTTCTAAGGAATTAATCCATTTATAATTCATATATTTCTTATCACATTAAGTCTTAGATTTAGTGGATACATGTGTTTGCATTGACATCCATCTTTTTTAAACAGTATAAATTTATGTCTACCAGCCTGTGCATTTGAGAGTCTTAATAAAGAAAATGTGTCTTCCAGCAAGATTTGAACATCTGAAGCACACAGAGGCTGGCAATAGTTTATCTTATAAAGGAAATGGAGGCTTGAAACCTGCTAGAAAGCACATTTTCTTTATTAAGACTCTCAAGTGCAGAGGCTGGTAGATCTAAATTAATACTGTTTAAAATTTAGAGATGAAAATTAAACACACATGTCCACTGAATATACCATTTAAAGTAATACTATATATATATATATATATATATATATATATATATATCCTAGTTATAGGTTAAATAATAGGGCAGACTGGCCTCTTCAGCATTGAATGACAATCAGTCTAGGAGAAGGACTACCCTGAATTCAAAACTGTATATAGCCCTGGTGAAGCACATACTATGACTCTATGATCCTGACTTGGTTGATTGTGCAACTCACATGACTTGAGAATTTCATTTTTTTTTATATGAATCTTCACCCAATACAATGCCCAAGAGCCACTCAAGGTAGTGGATTAGTTTGTGGTGCTCTATGAGCATGAGTAAAGGCAAGAAGTGAAGTTCATGAGATTATCCAGGATAGATAACGTTTAACACTAGATTTAAAGAGGTCTACATTGAAGTGACTGGGAAAACATCCTGTCAGGAGTCTGTTCCACAAAGCAGCAATTCTTCAGAAGAATCTGTCCTAATGGAACTTCCTCCTTACTAATGGAATACAATGTGAATGGGAGTGATTCACTTTTGTTCATGTGGCAAGGTGACTCCCAGTTTTAAAGGTCAGAGGAGCTAGGACTAATATACAGAAGCAGTGGGATATGTGTGTGTGTAGTGGTAATTTGGAAAACTGTTTTTGAAGCCAAAATTGCTGGTTTTTCAGTCGGTTACTGATAAAGGCATTTAAGGCAAGCAAGTTTTGTGGTAGACTGCTTAATATTCATGATATGGATTGAGCATTAATAAAATGTTTTTCACTTAAGTCATGTCTACTTCAACGTTACATAGATACAACTGTGCATCAGAACAAGAGTCAAACTGTTCTGACTCCATTATTCCTTAACTCCATTCTGATGCATTGTTGCATCTATGTAACTTTGAAGTAAACATAAGTTAAGTAAAAAACTTTTTTATTAATGTTATATTCCGTGCTCATAGGAATATATACTTGAAAAACAAGCTGGATAAAATAAGTAAAGGTTTATTGTACAAAACCAGTACAATAAGAATAAAGTTAACAGTTATGCTCAAGGTCATCACAAGTCAATCCAGTAGTGAGTGCTACTATTGGAAGGTCGGTAGTTCTTGTGTAAGTCTGAGTCATACTCAACAGATCTCATCCAGTCTCTGTAGTCCATTGACTTACAGCTACTTATAGGCAGTTACTACCTATAGTGTAGTCCCTCATGGGAGTGACAGGTTATTTCATTACATCAATTATATATATTTATTTGGCTTGATGTTAGTTTGTGACCCTGGGTTTCATGCTATCTACGATCGTCAGACAACTTTCTAATAAGTACCGTGCATATATAATATATAAATAATATATGTATATATATATATATATATATATATATATATATATATATATATAAAACCATGCAGCTTGCCTCTCATACTATTACAAATGTTGTGAGTTTTCTTCTTAGAGACTCTACATTTGTTCCAATGGTAGTGTGATGGTTATTAAGACAATTTCAAACACTAATTTGGTATTATAGTGCTTCTATTTTATAGATATGTTCTTAGATAAGATTAGTAACTAACTAATATAACCTTTTTTTTAACATTTTCCAGTAATATCTTAGTGGATTTATTGTCTTGCTTTGGGTGAAATGTTTAAAAAAAAATTATTCTGAATAAAATATTTAGTATTGATCATAATTAAATATTAAGCAGATTTAATCTGATCAGCCTTTTTTTCTTATTTCCCCAGAGAGGCAAAATACTTGGCAGTTTCATTCAAAATGTTTTGCCAATCAAACCCTAGTTTAGTCTCAGATCTTCAATTCTTATATAGTTAGCCCTTCTCTTTAGACAGCAAGAAAGATATCTAACTCGCACCTTGGATTGTCTCTTCTTACTGACAACTATACATTTGCCTCCTTATAATTAATGGTGTGCCTCTTTTTCTTGCTTTTATCAACTACCTTGTCTAATAGTTGTTTTAGTTTTCTCTTTGACTCTGTGATCAACACCATTTCATCTGGGTAGTGTACATGGTTAAGGTTACGTATACCTAGAATAAACCAGAGTATGTCTCTTAATCCTCTTAGAATCTGCTTACTGTACAAGTTAAATAAATCTGATGAGAAAATACAGACATGTTGTACTCCTCTTTTTATTTCTGTGTACTCACTTAACTCACTCTCTATGCAAGTTTTTTGTTCCTCAATAGAGGTTAGGGATTATTTAAATATCTTTCCCAATAAGTATTTTAATTTGAATATGAGGTCAGGCAGTGAATATAATACAACAAAAATGATATTACAATCAGCATTGTAAATAACAAAATGTTAGAAGTTCTTTTGAAATTTATTATTCAATTCATATCTAAATTCACATTTAGATTAATTAAGAAAAGGAATAAATACTGTATATGCAACTGCTAAATAAATACAGTAATTGTTTCTAAGTCCATCTTTTCTAAAGATGTGTGTGCAGCATAGTAGCTATTGGTATGTATTTGGGGTATTCACACAAATACCCTTAGAATTGTATGTTCTCTTCCCAGCTACAGATTAAAATAACAGGGCAGACTAAGTTCTTTAGCTTTGATTGGCACTTGATCTAGGAGAAGGACAATTCTGAAGTTAAGACATGGTGCTAATAACTTCACTGGGTAAAAAAAAACAACTACTTGCTTCTGAAACCACAGCAATACCATCTACTGTGATGAGGCTATGTTCCACTACTCCACAGGGAGATCTACAGGGTTAACATACAACAACAACATTCATGGTAACTGAATAAGAAATTAACTTAACAATGCACAATATTTTATATAGCATGCAAAACTAATTTCATTAATCTCACTTCAAGCCTTTGCTCTGAAACTTTCATAAAATTCATTTTATATTCTTATTTGTTTAAATTCTCCCTATTCATAATTATTTGAAAATGCTAATTATCAATAATTATTAACAAATATCATCACTTTTATGCCACAATGGCTAGGAGATGGAAATGCAGATGGGTCAGTTTACAATTACAAGACCTAAACACTGTCTTCCTTGGATAAGACAGTTTTGGGACTGGAAATTGCACCATTCTCCAATTTTTGAGCATTTCAGCAAAATGCTATTAACATTGCGCATTTTGCTGCAATAGGGTAACAAATACAAAAATTGGTTCAATAAGATAGTAATTCTGCTGGAGCTGGAGAAATTTTGTTGATAGAATAAACAAAGCATCAAATGTTATGAATAGTTGTATCTACAGTTGAGGTTAGTTGAAATATTTGGGCTGAATGCAAATGTAAAAATCTGCATTTTTATATAGATTCTTCAGAGAGCAGCACCACTGACTCAAGTTTGCATATATGTTTGTTGCAATCTCCATGTATGATGACATATGTTTCCATTCCAGTAACACCTCTTTAAATTAGGCAATAGATTCCAACAACTTAACTCTAAGACATACAAAATTTATCATTTCACATTCCTAAGGGCATTAACAAATTTCCTTCTCTTAACTCCAATCACAAGGTTAGTGAATATATCTGCAATGTTTTGACTCGGATGAAATCTGTACAAGATGTTTATTACATTTCTGTACTTCAGATCTAATGAAGTGAGATTTTCTGTCAAAATGTTTCAATCATTTACACTGTACAGGAGTTTTCAGAATAGCTAAAGCACTCTGATGGTGACAATTGAACAAATCAGAATTCATCATACTTTTCAGTAAATGAAGTGGAGATTTTGCAATTGCTCAAACTATGTATTCTGCCTGAATAGGGTGACAATTTAGCATCATCAACAGTAATAATACTATTGTCTTTAGATTTATTCTGGTCTGTTTCACAAAAAAATTTAATTCATGGCATGTATATGATACTTTTAAAATTAAATTTTGATCTTTTGTAAAGTTCAGATGATTGAAATTATGTTTTACCTGGATTAGAATGGGCATTGGTAGACTTTGCCAACGGTTGTGACCAATTAGTTACAATAGATCTAGTTGAGTATCTTTTATAAATGTAGATTAAATTTGTAACTATTTCTCTGTACAACTTGTTACCAACCAATTAAGTGCATTCCTCCTCTATCTTATTTACATCTATTTCTCAAGGAATGGCTACGATTAATGGTTTTCCATATCAAATTTAGTTATTAACTTTTCTATGAAGGGCTGATGAAATGTTCTTGACCCAACCACACTTCCCAAAATGAGTATTCTGATGCTTACTCCTTAAAATACTCATTTTGGAAAGTGGGTTGAGTTGAGAATTTTTCAGTGCTTGTATATATCCAGATTGGTTCATTACATTTTCATTTTAAACTTATAATGGCTCAAGTGCTTCTTCATATCAGAACAGAGTGAAGAACTACATTTTGTGGCACTAATACTCAAATAGCAATAATTATAATTTTATCTCCAACATATTTAGTTCAGATATTAGAATAGAAGTGCAGCTGGATAAAGTCTTAGAGTACAAAATACAGTATTCCAGCAGAACATTAAAAAAAAGTTAAATAATTTCTTTCATAACTAAAATTGTAAAAATTTCATTAAGATCTGATAAGTGTACCTGATAATAGGTTGTCATCCTGACTATCAGTTTCTTGAAAAAAAATGTACCTGCTGTATTTAGAGTGCACAGGCAATATTTTTTTTTTATAAAATGGTCAACTTCACTAATCACTGAACCCTGTGATCACAGCAGTAAAATCAAAACACATGCTTTCAATTCCCTGAAATGTTTTTGATAGCTCTTGACTGAGAATGAAGGTTTTGAATGTTTGTTGCTGCACATACAAGTTAGATGGTGCTAACAAAAGGAAACTGTCTGGAATGTTCTATTCCCTTTCTAAGACAACTGTTGAATTATTCCAGACTTCAATTCTGTTCTCATGAAGTATGACACTACTTACTTGTAAAATTTATTAATAAAATTCAATGAGGTTAATTTGCAACTGTAACTGAGGTTAACCTTATCAGAGTAAAATCAGTGCGCTCTCTACATTTATTCAATTTAAAGTTATTAAAACATAAGTAAACAAACATGGCTGCCAGGGAGGAAAATGTTTATTAAATGGTTATGTTTTTCTCCAGAAAATAAGTTTGTTAACATTATCAATATCTAGTGCTGTTCTTCAGGCACTAATATTCTTAACTCAAATAGCAATAATTATAATTTTATCTCTAACATGTTTAGTTTAGATATGATGGTAGATGTGTGATTGGATAGAATTTTAGGTTAATAATAAAGTACAATACAATATTCCATTTTTATTGACTTTGTTCAAACTGAACAAGAACTATTAGTCTCCATATTAGTTATCCACCATTTTGTCATTAATTGCAAAACCTTCTGGTCGTTCCACATACGGTTCACAAGTGACTGGAACATTCAGATAAGATATCCCATCTGGTGAACAGGTAAATTCTACTGAACAACTAATTACATGGATTGATGCAATGTAGGTGAAAATGTTACATGATAATCAATACTAACAATTCTTGAATAACCCTTTGTAATAAAACATGGATTATATTGCTCCTCACCATTTTTGGTAAATTTAATCATGAAAATCCAATGACCGCATTGCTGCTTTACGTTTCTACAAGGGAATTTGTTCATATATTTTCCCTTCGAATGTTCATTTCATCCTATATTGCTTCTTGCCAATGACTTGAATTAACAGAAGTGATAATTTCTCAATGTATCTTGGGTACATTAACTAATGAATAACCATAGTCTATGATGTATTTCATGCTATTGTCAATGTTACTCCCAAAGGCACACTCTTCAAGGGGTTTTCGTTTATTATGATTTCTATTTCAATATCAATCAACACAGACTTCTTGAATAGTAATATTTTCAGTACACTTAGATTCGGCATTCAGATCAATAATTTTACTCTCTTTTCTATATCCTGGGGATCTGGCTAATATTTATTGTGAACAATTCAAAGAGCATTTTCCTTGATCTGAGACTGTAATACCTATTCTGAATATATAAAGCAGCTGACAGCATATATGAACAACTTCTTTGCTATAAATAAGTTCATGACCTTTGTTCTGATGATGTTCACTTTGGTACCTTGGCTTCATTCATTTAAATGCAGTACTAGATTGGCAGTTAGGTTCCATCATTTTGTTGTTAAAATTAACTGTAACTGTAAATTCTATTCTAATAGTTTCTTCTTTCACACATCTCACTTGTGGAACTTTCTTCCACTTCTTCCTTTGCTTTAAACTGCAATGTCAATTGCTGTATTCTGGTTTTTTGAATCCTATTTTTTCATTGTCTTTTCTTCTCAGTCACATTGTCTTTCACTGTCAGTAACCCCATGTGTCTTTTAATGGCTTTGTCACTTTACTTGGGATGAAATGATTAAAAACAAAATGTCAACTTGTTGTACCCAACATCTTAAGATTTAACAAATAGGTCGAACTTCTTATCACAGTGCTGTTTTAGTATAGCGGGTAGGGAACAGAATTTTTGAACTTAATACGGTTCTAAATAACAAGTGATTCAAATTCTTTACATATAATTTATTTAGCATTGTCACTTCTAATACATTGTGATTTCAGGTAAATATTTTTCAATGCCTCATAGAGCATTACTTTTATTTAAGGAATAACTCCTAATCAAATCCCAATAATCAGCCAATTCTACCCAAATTCAATAGAAGTACCTTTGTCTGTGGCTCATGGTACAGAAAAAATATCTTTATTTACACTATTTATGTTCAGACTATTGTCCTCATCTTTATTGTTACTATCACAATGTTTTGGCCATTGGGCTCTCCAGCCTTCATCAGGTGTATGCTGATCTGGGTAACCTACAGGGAATTTCAAACTGAGCCCTTTATTTAATCTATGGAAGTAGACTGTTCTCATTCCCCTGTCAATGTCTAGGGATGTTTTGTCTAGTTTTTTGTTTTTAGTACTGCTCAGTTATTGCTAGACCTGTTTCCACTGAGTCCAAGTAAACACTGCCTGGCCTAGGGATTGAACTCTCAATTACTATGTCACCACATTCATGAATCTGAACTTTAATCCAATAGGCTATTGTCTCATAGCCTACTGGATTAAAGCATTCTGATAACAACAACAAAAATGAGGATAATAGTCCAAAGGTGAATAGTGTAAATATAACTCCACATCTCAAAATTCAGACAGAAAAGTTTCTTGTTCAAATGATGGAATATCCAGTCTCTTTCAATACAACTTTCTACATACCCCACCCCCCAAAGGCATTACTTTTTTCCAAAAAATGTTATTTATTTGTTCAATGAGCATCCCATTTATATTATATACCCATTCTGACAAAAATTAGAATGGAATGTGACATTCCAAAAAAGTGGTCAGTGTTTGGGTTTTTTTTTTGTATTTACAGAGATTTTTGTTTGAGCAATTCACAGTTATATGCACTTGGATGCCATTATATAACATGCTTTTTTTTTGTTTCTCAACTTTAAGCTACACCATTTTGTTTTCTTCATGATCTTGTCACGTTCTTTCTGTTTCCACAAAAACCTGTTATTGCTATGTTGAATTCACTGAATGTTGAACTTTTCTTTTTGAATAATGATGGTGGTAAAATGATTGAATTTTAACAGAAGTCTGTTTAAGATCATAATAATTAATAGATGGTCAATATTTTCCCCCAAGTGGGAGTATCTTCTGCTCTTTTCATAATCAGCTAATGTCTAATGCTGATTTCCTTAAAGGAGTTAATTTCATGTAATATTATTTGATACATATTTTGCTCCACCAAGATTTCTGTGTACTTCCTGCCATTTCCCTTGGCGTCATGAATAATTAAGGATAAACTCATTTTGTCCAGATTCACAAGTCGGTATCTATGCGGATGACACCACAATTTACTCCTGCCTCAAAAACAAATCTAGTAATGCTGACAAAGTTAACCTGGCAGTTCGTCTTGAAAAGGACCTACAATCGGTTGTGAACTGGGGCAAGAATTGGTTGGTTAACTTTAACGCCTCTAAAACAAAACTGCTCTCTATTAACCACCACAGGGATCCATCCTTGCATCCCATTAGAATGTCTGAAGCCCAATTTCTCGAGAGCTCCTCTCTGCGGCTGCTCGGTCTCACACTGTCCGCTGACCTGAGATGGAACAAATACATCGAGTCAATTGCTTCATCCACCGCAAGGAAAGTTGGCTCCCTGTGCCGGGCCAGGAAATTTTTCTCCCCGGAATCGATCCCCCAAATCTATAAATCAACCATTCACCCTTGCATGGAGTATTCCTGCCATATATGGTCTGGGGCCCCTGCTGTTTGCCTCAGGGTTCTTGATAAGATCCAGAGACGGATATGCAATGTAATTGGCCCTGATCTGTCATCTCGTCTGCAGTCGCTCTCTCACAGACACGCCGTTGCCTCGCTCTCTCTTTTTTACAATACTTTCACGGTAATTGCTCCGATGAGCTGCTTTCGCTGGTTCCTAGGCCTCATGAATTTATGCTTCCTACGAGGCTGGCATCCTGTTCCCACCCCTTCACTGTTGAAACTGTTAGATGTAGACGTCTCTTCTACTCCAATAGCTTCATGTCTCACACATCTCGCCTATGGAACTCCCTTCCCTATTACTGTTTCCCTGACAAATACAATCTCCAACGGTTTAAGTGTAGCGTCAATCGACATCTCCAGTTGCCTTGATCTATCCACTTCCCTTCTCCACATCTTTTCCCCTTTCATTCCTATCTGCTCTCACTCCAAATCTTCTGTAACCCCCTTGCCTTGATCGATCCACTATCTTTCTCCACATCCTCTCCTTTACCACTCCTATCTGCTCTCGCTCCAAACCTTCTGTAGCCCCTTGCTTTTGTACATCCCTGCATTAGAAAACTTTTGAAATCTCATGTAACCAAAGAATTTAACCTCTCATAACTTATATTTGCTTTCATTGCCATCAAGGAATAGGCATGATCTGCTGAGTCCATAACCTGTTAATGCTTGAAATGTTGTATTTGACTTGAAAGCAGATTAAACAAAACACTGAGATTATCAATAGTAGCAAAAAAAAAAAATAGCCCAATATGAGAAATATGGAGAAACAGAGATCAATCTAGTCCCAAAACTATTTTCCAGAAAAGCATTTTAGAACAAAGATTTTATAAATTTAAACTGCTCAGTTAATTTTTCCTTATAAGGAAACAGTTAATATTACTATATATGGAAATGGCTAATCTAAACATTATCATGAAAGGCAACAAATGAAATGTGAATCTGCATTTATATTAGTGTGAATTTTGCCAGAAAAGTATAATTACTTATCATCACCTATGTTTATAACTCAACAGATTCAAGTCAGTTAGGACAAAATATCAGTTTATTTTGGCAACTGAATATTTTCCCTGTTTGAAGTTAAGAGTTGCAATCATCACTTTCCCCATCATTGCATGGCTTTTAATCTAATGAAACTTTTATCTATATAGAGTTTTACCACCCAGGATTTTTTACGTACATATTTGAATTTAAAAAAAAAAAAATATGTGTATAAGCAATATTATAATTTAACCATTTTCCACTCAGTATATCTGGCTTTTTAATTGCCTTTTTTCTTTTTTCATTTCTACTTCACATCTTTCTTTCCCTTTCTTGTCTCATTCAGTTTCTCTTTCATTGTTTCACCTTCCTGGAATTATCCCAACTTCTCTCTTTCTATTTATCCTTAAAATTAACTACTGTCAACAAAATCAAAGAAGTTATGATTTGTCATTCCTAAAATATAAATGTTTATACAATCGTTTACTGGATTTTAAATGTCAAATTAGGTTTTGGCATTGTTCCTCAAAACCTAATGAAACTGTAACTTTCTTTTTATTAATCAGTTTATTTTTATTAATAAAACAAACATGTACAGTGGACAAAACAGTGTTTTTTTAAACTTGGCACTATTCACTTTAAAAACTTGTTGGCTGGTGCTACAGAATCACAAAGAGCTGTACTAAGCAACAGAAGCCATATCACTTGAGGAATTTCAACAACAGCAAAAACTAAAATGAATATCACATGTAACTGGAAGAGAAAATACTGACATAATCAAAATGTTGACATTCTACACTACTTCAAACAAAAAGTTATGAAGGAAACTCCCATCAATAATAGAAAGAACACTAATTGAACTTGAAAACTATTTTCCTGAGAAAAATTTTAAGAGAAAGAATTTATAAATTTCAACTGAAAGTAGCACTGGCTGCTCTGTCAGTGAATACTGAAACTTCCTTAAAATTGACAAATATTTTCATCCACATTTATGTTTAAATTAAGCAAAATCTTTCTTTAATGCAAACATTCTCTTTCTGATATTTTCACATTAGCTTTTTCTTTACAGATTTCTTTTTGAACACTGAGTCACAGAGTTTCAATAGCAAATAAGTTTTTATAGGGATGGAGTTACAAACCCCACATCATTTTTATTCTACATTCTCCAAAGCTGAGTGTCACCCAAGGATAAGAGGCTCAGTCTACCCTGCTATTTTACTCATTGCTGGCCTTTTCCACCCTGCTACCCTTTTATATTCACTTGTAAAATCTCTAAATTAAAGCTCTGTTTACTCATGTTGATTATATTAATAATGAATTTGACTGAGTTGATGTATCTCTGGTTGTATATATTTATGAAGAAAAGGACATGGTCAACTTTTATATATATCACAGGCTTTTCTCATATTGCTATAATTGTTTTGTACATTAATGCTAATATAAATAATGACTCTTTTTTATAAATCAGGAAAGCTTTTACATTTGCTCATTTGGCAAAGTGAAAAACACTGTGTCTTTGTCATTTTATTTTTAGCCATGCTCTGCTTACCTCTGTCAATGTTATTCATACTTCTCTCTCTTTACCTCAGACAATCTCTACAAATTCTAACTTGTGTCTATCGGGTTTTTTGCCCATTTTTAGTTTTCTTTTTTTCCTCTCCCTCATCATTTTTCTTCAACTGTTTATATCTCTCTCACAAAAGTTACTGATGATTGCAAAAACAAAGAGAGACAAATAATGATTGGATGTGCTTTTAATGTTGTATATATGGAAGACGAGGCACAGTAGAGTCATGGATAGTGGCTTGGATTGAGGAAGAGCTGAGTTCAAATTCCAGTCAGTCATTACATTCACTTACGTGCTAATATCCCTGGGAAAGGTATGAATCCTCTTCTTCTCTCTGAAGCTATGGGTAAATAACAGGATAGACTGGGTTCTATAGCCTTGGATGGCAACTGGTCTAGGAGAAGGAAAAACTCTGAATTCAAAACCAGTCTGGAGAAAGTTGGGCTGCGTCAAGCTATCTTGCCCAAGAAACACTTCTACTGCAGCTGCAGTACGTATGATGCCCTTACACCCCTAAAGGTCATGGAATGAAAACAGATTATGGAAGAATCATTTTTATCTATGTTTATATGTTAATCTTGCACTGTTTCAAACATCAGTAACAGCCCTGCTTATAAAAAAAGGCTTGATGAGGTGGTGAAATGTGCAAATAACCCAAGTCCAGCCACACAACGAGTATGAGTACAAATTTGATAAAAAAAATCAAAAACAAAATGCTTTAAGTCATTCAGGCAGTCACCACAAAAACAGGCTTAATTTTAATGAAAAAAGAAAAGAAACCATGCAAAATGGTGGATGTGTTCAACCCACTCCAGTAAGTACCTGACTCCTCCTGAGATGCTCTAATTTTACAAGAGCCACATCAGGCCCCAAAAATTAAGCACTGCTGCCATATCTGGGAAGAAGCTGCCCAGCCCTCACTCTTCAGCTTTGATAATCCAAAAGTGTCTCTTAGCCCCTGTGGGTGACAAATTATTCTCTACTCTCCAACCTCTCTCTCACAGGTGGGATGTGGCAATCACTACTTCCACAGAAAGTGCTCAGATGAACTACTTCCCTTGGTCCTGCCAGTTCAAACCTTTATGGCAAGGACACGTCACGCCACTTAGTAGCAAACCACCTACATTCCCTCTGTATTCCATCGGTGAGAAATAAGTTCCACTCAAACAGCTTCTTCCTTTGAACCACTTCTCTGACTCCCAAGAGGATGTTTCCCCAATCATGACAATCTTAACTTATTCAATGCTATGGTTAACTATCATCTTCCCCTTCTGTCTACACAACATGTCTTATAACATAACACTCTACTTGAGTGCCCCCCTCACCGGGGCCTTGTACAGGGTGAACCTTACTGTAAAAAAAAGAATGACGAATGAAATGATCAAAAATTATCAGTATCTTGGACGAGAACCACTAAAGTCGTGAAAGGCAAGCAAAGAAAAAGAATTGAGATGTCACAGTAACAAGGAAAATGCTTCAGGTTTTAGGAAATTTGCTGTCATCTGAATTTCAGCAACTGCATATCTCTTGTGCGAAAATGCAAATAATTATTAATTTGATGTCGGTATATTTTAGTCAACATTTTCTGTGTTTATAAAGAATGATCTCTCTTTATCTCTCTTTTTTTTTACTGAAATCTTGAAACAAATTGATTTTTCAAAAGAGTCTAATGAGATATTAGATGAAGAAACCCGATTCTGTTTGTGTCTGCCAGATGCAATCTGCCCACTGACAAGAATGACCTTTCAGATTAAAGCCATGTTACTCTTAATTCAGTTTTCAGATAAAGCACAAAATCAACTCTTGAACTCTAGACTTTAGGGTCAAGCAGTTTTTTTAATAGACCACTCTCTGCTGAGATAAGATGCCTCTAAGATTCATGGATTTTTCCTAAATCAGACTTAAATATTTATACAATCTTTTAAATAAGAAGTTTGCTGAGTAACTTAAAGCCCACAACACAGTGAAAAGTTTATAAACTTTAACTAAAGTTTATTGGTATTAATATGGCAACCAGTCAGGAGGAAACTCATGAAGATAATAAAGGTTTCCAAGACTAACTTGATAATCATTGTCCAATGTCAAATTACTATTTTCACTAAGCTGAGGATGTGCAGTGTGGTGGATAATGGTTCAGAATCAGAACTCAGGGAGCTAAGTTCAAATTCCAGTTGGGTTCATTAAATTCACTTACATGTAGATATTCTTAGTAAAGGTATGAATCCATCTCTTCTCCCCACAGCTAGGGGTTCAATAACAGGATAGACAAGGTTCTATAGCCTTGGTTGGCTACCAGTCTACCCCACAAAGAAACAGCAGCCTACTGTAGGAAATCTTCTGTTTAGTCATGAGTAGACAGAGACATGATCACTCAAGTGTGTACCACATATGGCACTTGTCTGGTAAACTATGACAGGAAATAATTAACACTTGGTATGCAAACTATGTTTATCTCTTAGAGAATTGGTTGTTAAATAAAAATAAAATAATTTCACATGCCAATCTTTACAACATGTAACATAAATGAGTGCAGAATATAGGAATGCATCTGACATATGGTAAAAATTTCCTGTTTGTACTCTGGCAGATTTTTATATGTTTCCTAAAAGTGGACGCAGACATACTTGGACAATTTTATTGATTAGTATTTATTCAATTCTTTAAGTTCAGGAAATGCAGGTTAATGATGGGCTCATGTGAATTTACAGAATGCATTCCTGTCTCCAAGGTGCTGAGCAGGAATAAAAACTGTTGAACTGGTGACAAGATCAGCCTACTGTAACAAATATCATGAGCAGATGTTTTGATCGCATGATCAATAAAAAAACAAAACCAGACTTTTTCATCATTAACCCAGAGTCTACAAGAAATTTCAATCATCCTCACTCTCCTCACTCTCAGAATGAATTAGATTTTGGGATTTAAGTCTATTTGTAGATGGGGATAAACACACTGAAAGTAATGATTGTCTCAGAGCAGTTAACAAGATTTTACTTGTATGATGTAACACAAAATTATCCCACTCCCAAAAGGTTAATCAGTTGACCAAAACAACCAGTCAGTGTCCAAAGTCATAAATGACAGTTTGCAATTGAAGTGAGCTAATCTCCAACCAAAGAACACAAGAATTCAAAAGAGAATTTAATAGAGCATTTAATATAGGATTGTTTCCATTTGTGCATTTTACTTGTTCCACATATGATCACTGATGTTAAGCAACATCAAGCCTGGTCACCACCTAGATGGGTGACTGCTTGGAAATAGCAGGTACTGTAGGCTTGAATGTGTGAGTGGTGTAATTGATAATGGCTTCGAATTGTTAATTGAAATGCTGAGTTCCAATTCCAGTTGAGTTCCTTATATTCACTTATGCACAAATACCCTTAGGAAAAGTATAAATCCACCTTTTCTCCTCCCAGCTATGGATTAAATAGTAAGACTTGTATTCATAAATTATTATTATCACCCCACCATGCCCAAAAAATATTTTCTGGCTTTAAATAACCTGGGTTTAAATGGGTTGATAAGCCATAGAAAATGAATCAATCAAATGAAATCAGCATGAATGGACTGATTGTCTAGGATAGAGATAATACTATTGCAGTGACTTGTCTAGCTGAGTACTAGGACTGACTCTGTAGCGGTAAGTGTTATGTCTTGCCAGATCCAACATCGTGACAGAAACAGAAGATGATTATTGACATTGCATTTAAATTTTTGACAAGAAAGCAGGAAGTTGGAGGAGAATCCCACAAGTGAGAAGTGCTGGATAAGAAAAGCTTAAAACTTATGGTTACAACTAACAATTTCAAAAGTGAACTTATAAGACCTAACTGCCAATCTAGTATTGAACTTAAATTCATGAAGTTGAGATACCAATGAATAAACTGGCAGTAAGTTCAAGAAATAAAAAGTATGAGAGAAGAAATTGTTAGCATAGAATTTACAGTTACATCTAGTCATTTGAACTGTAAAATGATGAGACCTACTGCCAATCTAGTACTGTGCTTAAATTCGTAAAGTCAAAGTACCAAAGAGGAAGGATCATCAAAACAATTACCATGAAAATATTTATAGAAGAGGCACAGGAAAACTATGTTATTGTGGTGGAAAAGTAATTGAAGCCAAGATGCCAGGACTGATAACATTGCAAATTCTTCTTTGGATTTTCTCAAGAATCTTTAGTGGGACACCAGCATTGAAAAAGGTGGTGGCTATGTTGATGGATATGTACCTGTGATGGATAGCTATATCTTGATGTGTGATATTTTTGATTGTGTCCCTTTTTACTTGTATTATTAAACAGATTGCATTACCTTTTGATTCATCCTCAAAGATGGTTTGGTTGTTTTCATCTTTCCAAGTCTCATCTTTGTGGAGAAGTCATCTAACAGTAGTTTTTTATAAAATATAAAGATATATATCAGCATCTGATGAACCTTTCTCTCTTAACCAAAGGTGAAGTTCAGATTAATAAAATATTTGAGGATTTTCTATGAAATTGGAGAAGAACATGTAAATGAGGAAGATTGAAGAACCCAAAAGTCCAAATATTAGGATTGGAGAAAAGAAAATATTCAAATCATGAAAACACTTGAGAATATACTTTTAACACACAAATGATATTGAATCTCTATCATAAATGCATATCTCCACAAAACCTCTTAAAATATAGATGACCCTTTGGCACAAAATTTGAAATATTGCAACTGTTATTGAATAATTCAATATCTATATAGAATATTTGATTTTTCATGCAAGTCAATTTTTCTCAATAAAATGTGTAAAACTGATATTGTTTATTTATAAGAGCAAATATATCAAGTAAATTTCAGCTGATAATATCCACGCTTATTAAAAATATTTATAACAATTTTATCTGAAAGTGTCTAGTTTTACTATGAAGACAAACTTTGTAAGACAAAGTTTTATTTATAAATGAATCCAAAATATATAAACCATAAATAAATATAATTAACCTAATATACAATATATGTAAATAAATTATTATTTTGCACATTAATATGGACTCCTTGACAATCTTCATCATTCTTTCAAATATTGATTTTGTTAATTTTTCTACCATCTCAAATTTACCACTGCCTGCTGTAATTTTTATTGCTTCCTAGATATTTTCTTTGCTCTAATACTGTTTTCTATTGGCTTAACATCAGCAAAGGTCATGGTCTGTTCTGTTAATTTAGTATCTTTGATTCTATGTCGTTTGTTTTGGTTAAATAGACAATAGTCAACTTTGCACAATTTGAAAGAACAATGTCTTGCATGGATTTACTCTTTAGTTTAAAGTTTCTTGGTACTTTTATTGTACAAGAACTTATTGTAATTCTCTGCATATTGATATTATCATCAACCTTTAAGAGCTCCATAATTTGACTGCAAACAATACTACTCCAAAAAATTACTTGACTTACCTCGCCTCCCTGGTTATCTTCTCAGTTCTGTTGGTTGACTATTTCCATGAAGGTCCCAGTCTGTATCCCAGTTGCATCTAATGTTGCCCTATGTTCATTACTTAATTAGTGTTGAAAACATTGTTTTTTTAAAGTCCTTCTTTGCCTGGCATTCTTAAAGCCAAGTTTATTTTTCTTGTTCTTCTCATGCCTATGTTTTTATTTTAGTTTTTGATCTTTGTTGAACTTTTTCGCAATTTTCAATATTGTATTCCCATCACTCAGTAGCTTTATCATTTTTATATCTATTTTGAGGCTATAGATTACTTATTGCTATATTCTTATCAGGACAAGGTTAGAAATAATAAAGAAAGTTTGTTCAGCCTGACTAATCTTTATTGTATGTCAATTCAAAAAGGTGGTTACAAGTCCACATCTCATAGGGAGGCCTGTTGAAATCTCTTTCAAGGCTCATCCTAGAGAGTTCCCGATCAAGGGGAATAACTCATGGGTATTTTGTTTATGACAATACTATACTTATGGCAGTCATTATATTGATTTATTGATTTCTTTTTTACAGCTTATCAACCATTTGCTGGTTTAAATAACCAAGCTGTAGCATATTTCAGGACAGTCATTATATCTCTAAAAACAAAAAAAACATTAATAACTATATTATTATATATTTCTTTACAAAATGATAAACAATCAAGTGATAAAATTTAATTCCACAAAATAAATTATTGCATATATTTAAATACAAACACATATTACAAACTTAAATTCACATGATATATATATCATATAAGTATATATATATATATATATATATATATATATATATATATATATATATATTTTATCGAGAAAATGTCCACACACCATTCAACATTAACTACCCGGTCCACCCAACACCAAACTGCTGTCAACAACTACTATTGTTTCATTTAGATACTCTATGTATATTTTGTAAGTACATTTTTCTTCTCAAAAAATGGAAAAAGGAAGTGACGTTTTACATCCGGGCTTGCCTACAAACAGGATTGTTCATTTCCAACCCTCACCCGTAGATGTGCAGTTAAAATGCACTGAAACCAAGTTCCATCTTTGTTGTGAGTAAAATGGTTTTGTCTATATGATAAAATTATAATAAATAAATAATTATCGCTCTACTACCTGTATCGAGCTCTTTTTTGAATTAACGCTGCAAACGTTGGAATTTATATATTACTTTCGTTCTCATCGCATCGGATATATATATATATATATACATATATATATATATATATATATATATATATAATTGAAGTCAATTCATGACTGAGTAAGACCATCTCTTGCACTCATACTTTCTAAATTTTTCACACATTTCAATTATTATCACTTTGTCAATGGATTTAAAGTCTTGTAAGGGTCTTGTAGTTCTTCCCATATTGTTGACATGTCAGCCTTCCTACTGCTGCTTGCCTTTCTGGATGCGAAAATGTCACGCGGGTCCATTGCCTGATTGACACACTTTATGACAGATTGTACATGTGTTGTACATCAGGGATGTCATATTTTGGTAGTTGACATCACGATGAGTATGTATGTATATATATATATATATATATATATTTACTAACATCTTTCAGTTAATACCAGTTTTATTGTGCAAACATTAAGTTGCATTAAAAAAAACCCAACTTTGACAGTGTAGTCTGTGGCATCAAATTTGAAGTTTTAAACTCTGTCTCTGTCTCATTCTTGTAAAATCCTGACAACGAATATCAAGTTTGGCAATGAATTGTTAACAACTATGATTGCTGATGAGAAGAGATGCGTAGAGACATGGAAATTAGTCTTTAATTAGAGAAGAGAAAACTTTAGGTTTAACAGTTCAAAATGTTACCTTCGCTATCCTATGAGACATACCAATGACGTTACCAAAATGTTCATTTGGAAACATCGCTTAAGTAAAGTAAGCAGCAAAACAACTGAAACCATAATGTCGAAGCCACAAAAAACAAAACAAATAAGTATCATATTCTTTCTTGATTAAAATAAAAGGTTTTACTTAATGTTCCCTTAATATTAGAAATATGCCATTAATTTATGTGTACTACTAGATTGGCAGCTAGGTCTCATCATTTTTTATTTAAAATAGATGTAATTGTAAGTTCCATGCTAATATATTACCTTCATGACTGTGACTGACTTTTTTCTCGCACTTCTCACATGTGCATCTCTCTTCCAGCTTTTCAGTCAAGTTTGATCTTCAAGAATTTAAATGCAACATCGATTGTTAATTACTTTCTTCTTAATTCCTGTTCATTTATTGTTCTCTTTCCTTAATTTTTTTCTCATATTATCTCGCACTCAATAACCCCCACATCATAGTGGCTTTATTGCCTTGCTTGGAGTGAAATGATTAACAAAAGAATAGATAAACATTTGAGCCAAACTTAAGAATAAAATAAATTCACGGTAACTGCTCTGATGAGCTGCTTTTGTTGGTTCCCAGACTTCATGAATTTAAGCGTTCAGCTAAGCTGGCATCTCGCTCTCACCCTTTCACTGATGAAACTGTTAAATGTAGCTGTCTCTTCTACTCCAATAGCTTCATGTCTCGCACTTCTCACCTGTGGAACTCCCTTCCCTTTTCCTGTTTCCCTGATAGCTATAATCTCCAACTATTCAAATGTAACGTCAATCGACATCTCCAGATGCCTTGATCTATCCCCTATCCTTCTCTTCATCCTTTCCTCTATCACTCCTATCTGCTCTCGCTCCAACTCTCTGTAACCCCTTGCGTGCTAGTGGCTGCCCGCCTTGCTTGGGGTGAAATGCTTAAAAAATTAAAAAAATAACTGAAACATGATAGTAATAACCAAGATAAGGAATTTTCACCAATTATTGTTGATAATAAAAAGTTTATACTAACAAAAGTAAAATGAGAATGAACTTTATACAATTATTACAACATTTACAAAGTGTCTTCTACTGTTAGTCATGATTGTTTAGTGATTGACAGTGTGTTGATTTTTTTGTCATAACATTGTGATTCTCTTTCTCTCTTAAAACCATAATATTTGGTATTCGGTTATTTTGGTTTCTTTCACTCTGACTCTTCTTGCGATTAATATGGATCACTGATTAGGTATTTGTTTTTCAGGTTTTAACTTAATACTTGTCATCAATATTTAGTGGTTCTGTTGGTAAAACCATAAAGTTTCTCTGTACTTAAAGTTTGAAATGTACACGGTTAATGTCTTATAGATACCAGAAGAAGGTGGCATTGCTATAGATTGGATTGACATTGCAATGGCTAAGATATAATGATTGGTTCAACATTCTAACCAACATTCATCCTGCATTTAAAAACTTTGCTTCTTTTTTTAAAAAGGCTTCAGATATATTTTATTATTATATGTGAGAAAAGGATTAAACATCAAATGCAAGAACTGACAGAATGCATGGTAGCTAGCAAAAGGAACAGCCCAACATGCAAATTACAAAATGGAGATGGCAAAATCAAACAAGTACAACAATTTAAATATCTGGGAAGGTTTTTAAAAGACGATGGAAAGTGCAACACTGAAATCTGAAAGTGCATTGAGATACTGAAAGTTCCCTCCCAAAAGCTAAGCAAAGTATGAAGAAACAGAAAAATTTAATTAGAAACAAAGATAAGAGTACTGAGTTGTTACACAATATCAGTCGTACAATATGGCATTGAATGCTGGACAATCTCCTCACAGATGAAGCGACAGAACATATGAGGAACAACAAAGTTTTAGAGGAGATTAAAATAAAAAAGACACTTACATTTAACATCAGGAAGAGAGAGTTGAAATTTTTAGAGTACATACTGTGAAAAGGGTGCTTGGAAAATTTGATACTCACAGGTTAGATTGACATCAAGAGAAACTAAGGAAAACAAAACATAAGCTACCAATGAGTTTGAATAAATGAATGGTAGAACAGGGTTTGGGAGAGATAATACAAAGACAAAATTTAAGATCTACAACAGACAGGAAATTGTGGAGAGCTATGATTGCCAATGTCCTGAAGGGACATAGCTTATCAAAGAAGAAGAGCAGCTTTTGAGCTGCAGAATAGGCCCTTTCCTAATTTTGCAACAAATAAAAAAAACCAAGACAAGAGAATAGGAAAATTCCAGGAATCACAAGAAACAAAAATGAGTCTTATTTCCTGCAGCTTTTACAGGACAAAAAGAACAATGGAGTCTTTTCTCAATTCCACACTAAATATACATCTCTAAAGATTATAAAACCTTTTTTCATTTTTATAATACTCTTGATATTTAATAAGCTTTGCTCAGTACAATAGAAAGAACATAAGGAAGAGGAAGTTTGTGTTGTGCCAAAATGTTGAGAGGACCTACGGGTTTTAAAAAGCAGCATTCAAACAGTTGCCTTTAGCAGCAATAAGAAGTTTGTAACTATCTTGGCCCCAAAACAAGCTTAAATTATTATAATATCTCAAACAAAGCAAAATACATTTAGCATGGATGTTCAGGTGGTGTAAATGGATAGCAGCTTTCTTCTTTTAATCAATTCACCCCAAGCAATGTAATAATGCCACCAAGACACAAAGGGCTACTGGGAGTGAAAGAGAATGAAAAAGACTTTAGAAGGAACCAGAAACCCAATCTTAAAGAGGAAGCAAGAAACAAAACCCTGGTCAAATTTATCTACTCCTATAGCTTGAAATAAGAGATGGCAGAGCTGAGTTTGAATTCTATGTCAGGTTCATCATATTCACTTACATGCAAACACTCTTGTGAAAGGTATGAATTCATCTCTTCCTCCAGCTATGGGTTAAGTAGTAGGACCTGTATCTGGAAAAATGATTGTTATTCCCAAAAACTGTTAATGCAATATTTACTCACAAAAAGAATAATTCTTAGAATCTAACATATGTTTCTACTTTAAATAATCCGCAATGGGTTGATAAGTCAAAGCATGCAAATCAATCAGCTAATACAATCATCGTATTTAATATTGATAATCTTTTTTTATGGAAAATTATCTTATATGTTATAGACAGATTTGATGGCTACATACACCCGTGTGCAAATTAATTGAAACAACTGCTTTAGTTTCCCTTTTTTCACCATACGGTCAGTTTTAGACCCACCGGAGTGACAGGGTGTAATCAATTTCTATTTTTTCCTCAGATTATGTCATTTGCAGTGGTGTGCAGTAATCTGAATCTATTTTGGGGTGTATGATGAAATTTGTTTGGCCTAGAAAAATATTGCATCATCCGTGATTGCTTCAGATGTTTATCATGTCCAGACACTATTGTCTCGGCTGTTGATTAGTTGTCCTACAGACATGGTCTGTGATGGATGTTACTCCAAGGAAGCATATGAAAATTGTAACACTGCATGAACACACTGGCAAGCCTTACCAGTGAATAAATCAAAGTACTATAGACTGGCCCGGAAACTCTCCTGATTTAAATCCAATTGAGAATCTGTGGTCAGTCTGCAAGAAACAATTTTGTGGAATAGACATATGAAGTATTAACATGTGCACTGGGTCATGTTTCATTAGAAAAGTATGCAAAAAAAGTAAATAAGAACAGAATTATTCATTTTGTTACAATTAATTTGCACAAGGGTGTATTTCAGTGACCACTTATTATTGAGATTTTCTATAGGTTGTGCCCCTCCAGGATGTGCATGATTATAGCTTGTCTGCAATTTCCTATCCTTTGCTATTCTTAATAATATTTGTCTTTTTACTACACTACCCACTCCCTATTCTTCCATCTATGTACATAAGCTTGTTAGGTAGGATACACACCATTTCTCTCTGCCTCCCTTGTCTTGAATATATCAAAATCTCCAAGCCCACTTTTCTCTTTATGTATCCCAGAAATTACAACTGCTTCTTTCTGATTCTAAGTATAAATGATCTT
>OZ038488.1:117049252-117061752 GCA_964036315.1 Acanthosepion esculentum | reverse complement strand
AGGAAGAAGGAAATTGATATAATCAGTAAAAACTAGTTTAGTCAAAGGAAGGTGAATTCGTCTTGGTACAATTTTTAAGCTTTGACAACTCACATGCATAGGTGGATGGGTTTTTCAAATATTGTTTCATGTTGAACCTGGGGTGTTGTCAGTAAGAATTTACACATTGCCATTAATTCACATCATTTGTGGTGGTGCCAAATGATTTTCCAGGCAACAGACCTGAGTAGGACATCAAGACAGGAAAAATTCCATTTAATTGCAGAACACTGATGCTTCAGAAATATACCAAAATAAATATATAATTAACTGAACCTCCTTGTGTTCTAGGGACAGTTAAGTCATTTTTTTTTTAAATAAAAGGAATATTTAAGATGACTGATGGAAGTGATTGAAACTGTGCAAAAGTCTGCAATTAATAAATGTAGCCATTCGCTCTGTTGTGGAAATATGATTTCCAAAGTTTAGACTTAATTTTTTTTTTTAATAATAGTCATTTTTAAAATCAGTGAATTTATTAAATATTATTAAAAAATAGATTTAGCACTTGGAAATAATATTTTCTGCATTTTCTAATTATATATTTTATTTGTCATTGTACTTTTTAAGCATCAGTTCTATGAAATGTTATCTTTATATGGAGGGGGTGAATCTTTAAAATGTTAGCTGAAAGTGCCTGCATACTGAAGCATTGTTAATAAAACTACTTATCTGCATGTGTGTGTGTATATATATATATATATATATATATATATATATGCTAATTCTAAGTCTGTTGAAAATGATTATTTACATTATTTATATTATCCTCATCTTCATTGTCATATTCACAACGTTTCAGCTGTTGTACACTCTAACCTTCTTTTCTTTCGTCCACTGGGGTAGATTGTTATAGTTTCATATGCCATCCCTCTTCCAGATGTCTCAGTTATTTCCCTTTAACTCAATATATATATATATATATATATATATATATATATATACACACACACACACTAGAGGCCAAAAGTTTAGGATTATCCTCTGGATTTAATAATGAAATAATAAGTTTAACTCCTGCTAATCTTGGATGCTGAAATCATTTAACCCATTAATGCATGTCTTACACTTTTTTAGAGACAGGATTTACCTAAAATTTAAAATCCACCAACCCTAAGATTAATATTAGCCCATGCGATAAAATTATGTAAAAAATTTTAAGGAAACTATGCAGTAACAGGTTGATTTCATTATTAATATTGAATATATGATAAAATCCTTCAGGAAGAGAAAGTCCTTTTGACCCAAATTGAGCTGGTAAATTAGTTTTGAAAAAAGCATGCAACCTTCAATTTTTTGAAATACAAAGTGTGACCTTAACTTTTGCTTATAATATATATATATATATACCAATTCTGCCTGTTGGAAATGAAAAACACAAAAAAAAATGAAAGATTTCTAAAATATTGAGGAGGAAAATCTTAGGTATTTTTTTTTGTTAATTTTACAATGTTTAATTTGCTATTATGTAAAATGGAATCACTGTAAAGAATAATAACATTAATTAAGCTTTTGTAATCTTGACTGCTAGTGTAATGTGAACTTTAAAACAGAAACAAACTAATAAATCTAAAAACATTACCTACAAATAATCAATATTTGGACAGACAAGAAAATGAATTGATTTTGTTAATATTTCAGTATTTCCACTTGGTATTTTCTTATTTTTTTTCAATCAGTTTCATACATTTTATCATTTTGTACCTCTTAATAAGTGATATAGTTTAACTTTCAGAAGAGTTATTAGCATTTCAGACTTTTGTTCGGAAAATCAAATTCCACCTTAGTGTTCTCATTGCTGCAGACTTCTGGCCAATTTGTTCTAACTTTGTCTGCTATGTGTATCTTGTAAGACCGAATACACTGATCCAATTGATATAATAATGATTATGTTTTTCAGTCACCATTTTCTGAAGGAATAAGGTTTTTCTTTTCTTCAATTCATATGGATTATACATTAGACAGAAATGCAAAGAATGGATCAGCCAAAACATAGTCACATCAAGAACAGAGACAGAACTCAATTGCCCAAAGAAAATATGAAAAGAAACTTTTTTTATACATAGACATCTATTACTAATAAGTACCGTCCTTATTCTATTTCTGTATATACATTTATGTTGATAGTTATTTTCAGTTTAAATATTTTACGAATGAATCGTATAACTGATGAAATATAGACAAAAGCAACAATATCTTGTCTGTTAAACAAGCCCTTTTCAGAGTTAATTTCTTTCTTGTAGTTAAAAATGACACTTCAGAAATGTTTCCTGTTTTATATATTGGTTTATATTAGGTAAATACTTTCCACCATTACAAAGATTTCACTTTCACATCCATATACATGTCAGTAAGCCTCTTTTATACACAGATATATTTGTTGACATCTTCACGGAGTGCATATTTTATTTCTTAACATTTGGGATTTATTAACTATTAAATACTATAGTAAACGAAGCAGATAATATAATATTGGTTTACATGATACTTTGATGAGTCATATTGGGATCTTTCTTTATGATGAGCTCAAGAAACATAACTCTAAGTGTGTTGTAATCGATAGTGACTCAGAAATATAAATTGTGAGCTGAATTAGAATTCCAGTTGAGTTTGTTGCATTCATTTGTGCCAGTACCCTTGAGAAAAGTATGAATTCATCTTTTCTCCCCCCCAGCTATGGGTAAAATAGGACTTTTATCTGGAAAAATCATTTTTATTTGCAAAAATTTGTTAATGTAATATACACTTGCTGAAAAAAAACTTCTTACAATCTAAATTAAGTTAAATAATCCATAAAAGATTGACAAATCACAAAATACAAAAAAACAATTCACCAATATATCTTCACACTTGTTAAATAAGCCACAAAGGGTTGATAAGCCATAAAAAATCCTTATCCTTACCTCTCTTAGAACTTTACTGTTAATCATAATTTTTAACAAACTTATATCGTTAAAAAGAAAATTGGAGAAAAAAATCTAATATAATTTTTTTTCATCTTGTACAGAGTTATGTGCTCTTGGGATTATTGTTTACATTACATTTTTTTTTATTATCCATTATTATGCCATAAACTCTGTACAGTAGTTTTCTCTGATCAATGATTAAAAATGGCTTCATGTGAATGAATCCTGTAGATCTTAAACAAGACTATCTTTCCTCAGATTTCGTAGACTGGTGCTATAGAATCACAAATAAAGAACTTTGCTTAATAACAAAAACCACATCACTTGAACATCTCCAACAGCAGCAACAACTAAAATGGATAGCACATGTAACTGAAAGAAAAAAGTAATCATAATGTTGATGTTTTAAACTATTTTGAACAACAGGTTAGGAAGGAAACCCCATCAATACTAGAACTTGAGAAACCTATTTTCCTGAAAAATTACTTTAAGAAAAAGATTTTATAAATCTCAACCGATAGCTGTTCAGTCAATGAATGCTAAATGTCTTTGTAAGGAAACTGTTAATATTAGTCTTGCCAGATGTTGACAAATCTAACTCTAGAAATAAAAATTATACAGAAATAAAATATTTTTCAGAATGAAAGAAAACAGTTAATTTAATGAATTCTTCACCATATTTTGAAAAAGAAAAACATCTTTTAGACTTTGTAAAGGACCAAATAAAGTCATTTACAGCAGGTGTTTGTTTCCTTGTCAATACAATCTCAAAAAACTTAAACATAATTGCTCAAATATTATATACATTTATAGCTTACTAAACATTTTTTTTATATTTTATACTCTATATTTATCATCTGTGATTTTCTGAAGTAAGCTGCAAAACTAAAAAATATTCCAAGTTTTGATAGCCAACTTACAAATGAACAAACTTGTGAAAGTTAAAGCCAGGAAAGTAAAGGTGTATGTATACGTGTATATATATAGAATTTTTGTTTATACATTATTTTTATAGATACAATTTATTTAAGTAAATGCTCTGTTTTTTAATTAAACAGTATTAATTACATTTATGGGCCTGAATGTTCAAGAAATTTCATAGAAAATATGCATCCTCCGACAGGAATCGAACATGAATTCTTATACAGAAGCAGTCATTTATAAACAAAAAATATATTAAATAATTGTCAGACTTAATCTATTTCATTCTATGTTGTCATTGTTTATTGATTGAAAAAAATTATCAAAGATTATGTTTATAAACAGTAATTTGGACTTTGCTAACCAGATGCTTCTCTGTCACTCAATGGTATTATGCGTCAGATCAAATGGCAGCTTCTGTATAGGAATGCAGGTTCAATTCCTATCAGAGAACACATATTTTCCATGAAATTTCTTGAATATTCAGGCCGGTAAATGTAATTAATACTCTTTAATTAAAACAGAGCATTTACTTAAATAAATTATATCTATAATAATAATGTATAAACTGAAAATATATTAAATAATTGTCAGATTTAATCCATTATATATATATATATATATATATATATATATATATATATATAAAAAGGAAAAGGATAGATTTTTCTATTTATTAATCTGACAGATTTTTATTACTTAAATGTTGTTTTTAGTGGATACTCATATTTGAGTAGATGGTCTGTTTATTTATTAAACAGTATATTTACTTATGTTCATTCCTCCAGGGGAAATGGTCCTTAGATTTGATGTGCTTTGACATCTCGGCTACAGAGTGCATCAATGATGAAGCAAATTTGAATGGTCCCTTTAAACACAGATTTTTATCTGACTCTTGAAACAGACATATCTGCTAGTTTTTTTTATCCCAATGTAAACAACATATATAATTTGTATATTTAGGCAGCAATCCCTCTTTCATGCACATTTCATTGAAAACGACAGACAGGGTGCTTTGATTTAGTTTTTATACAATTTCTCATGTGATCTAATAATTTTTTTCTTTTCATATGATAAATTATATAAAAAGTGCCTGAATAAAAAGAACAATTGGACAGTTTTTATATAATTTATCATCCGAAAAGAAAAAAAAATTATTAGATTACATGAGAAATTGTATAAAAAACTAAATCAAAGCACCTTGTCTGTCGTATTCAATGAAATATATATATATATATATATATATATATATATATATGTGGATCAACACATTTTGAGGTTTGTGACAATGTCTGATAATGCTCTTGACAATTACCTAAATAAGAGAAAATTATTTGAATTTGTGGCTTTTGTAAAGTAAACAGTTTTCTTACATTTAATGCCGCCCATTCTAGGTAGACAGAAAATGACATTTCCATTGGAGAAAGTAAATGTTTCTTGTTCTCTTACATAACCATATTGTATGCAGTCATTTATGCAGTTGGTTGTTCTTTTTAATGATTTGACCAGTAACTTCTCATATGTTTGAAATACTGGCATATGCTGAGATGACATTCTCTTGACAGGAACAAGAGTTGAATTAGGCATCCATTTTATAAAAGAATCAACAGACAAAAAAATAAAAAATAAAAAAAATAATGGTGTGCATCAAAAGAGAAAAAGACAAGAAGAAAAGTATAACAAAACTTATTTCTTCTCAACCCCAAAATAATATTGTGTGTTTGAGAGACGTTTTGCATGTTGCATATTTCGATCATGCCTAGCCATTCAAGTTCAGATAACTCAATATGAATCCTGAATGGAAATCAATATTTTCTTTGACTTGTGTATTTGGAATATAGAGATAGACAAAGCAGGAATGGAAGCAATAAGGAGTGGGGATGGAGTCAAAGAGGTGTAGACACAGTAAAAAGACGGCTGAAAAAAACTAACGGGCAATCAAATAAATCTGTGTCTTCTGTTTATTGTTCAAGTGCTTCTGAATTTGGCAAAGTATATGAATCACATTATTTCAAGTTAGAATTTCAGTTTCAGCTTGTACAGAAAAGTGCATGCTTTGGTTTGAAATATCATAACTCAATCTCAAAACAGTTTTAAATTCAGATTGACATCCAAGAGAAAGGCATGAACTTGAGTTTGCTTGAATTTTATATCATCATCAGTTAGATTTAAAAAAAAAAGTTTTTTTCTTGGCTTACCAAAATGAAGAATAAAAAAAAAAAATGAGGATTCTGCTGTACAACTCAACTTATGTTTTTGAAGTATCACATTTAAAGTAGGACAATTTCCTCACAGATGAAGAAAATACTTGAGATGTGGTTCTGTAGAAGGATGTTGAGAATAGACAGAACATGAGAGCAACAAAGAGTGATTGATATTTTTTTTTTATGGCTTATCAACCCTTTGTGGCTTATTTAAAGCCAAAATATATTTTGGATTGTAAGAATAATTCTATAAGAATAAATATAAGAATAATGGCATGTTAATATTGCATCTACAATTTTTTGAAGATAACAATGATTTTTTTTCAGATACAAGTTCTATTGTTTAAACTATAGCTAGGGCAAGAAGAGATGTATTCATTACTTTCCCAAGGGTATTTGTGCAAAAGTGAATGTAATGAACTCAACTGGAAGTGAAACTTACCTATCCACTTTCTCATTCCAAACTGTTGTTTATTACACAACGTCCACATCTGAGCAATGAAGAAGCTTTTAAGGAAAATAGACACAAAAAGGAAAATCAAATCTTTGTGCCTGCAAAAATATAAAGTGTGTCAAAAGTACGTTTTTTTCCCTTGACACTGCTATTATTTTAACTACCATCACTCCTCGGCAATGTTTATTGTTTTAAAAATTGAGGATTAGAATTTTAATAAAACCTAAACATATGAAAGTGAATTCACACATTTTTTGATCTTGAAAAATTACAACAAAAATATTAAATATTATTTATTTATTAGATTGTTTATTTATAAGAATAATTTTATACTTACAACATTATAAAAACTAATATTATTAAAACTAATGCAATGCAATATTTATCGTTTACAAATTTAAAAAGAAATAAATATGAAAACAATTTTTTATTCATAAATTTATAAACATTTACTAAATTATAAGAATATGTGAACCAACTATAAGGGAATTTTTATTCTTTACCATTTTATAAAATTTGAATTGATTGGCAATTAGCCAATGTTTTGCCAACCATTCTAATGAATAATATAATAAATAAATAGTGTAAATAAACACAATCTAATAAGTAAATAGTGTAAATAAACACAATCTAATAAGTAAATAGTGTAAATAAACAATCTAATAAGTAAATAGTGTAAATAAACACAATCTAGTAAATAGTGTTATTATTTTTGCTGTCAATTCTGAAGAATAAAGGAAATATAAAAATTCACTTTCATATGTTTATGTTTTTAAACAATAAACATTACCAAGGTGTGAAGGTAGTTAAAATAATAGCAGAGTCTCGAGAGAAAAACTGTCCTTTTGATACTCCGATGTTTTGTGAGCTCGAAGGGGTCCATGACAGACCAAAAAGCAAACTTATGTTTAGAATTAGAAAGAGAAAGTTGACATTTCTGGGATACATAATAAGGAAAGAGGACTGGGTGAATTTGACACTCACAGGATCTATTGAAAGCAAGAGGGGAAGATATAAACAGTGAGTATCCTACCTAACAACTTTGTATAAATGGATGGCAGAAAAGAAAGTGGGAAGGATAATAAAAAAAACAAATGCTAGTAAGAGCTACTAAAGAGAATCATCATTGTCCACGTCCTGAAGGGACATGGACATAAATGATGATATTTCAAATCATATATGTGAGATTTTCATAATGTAACATCATTATCTGAATTTAAGCAATAAAGAACATGCTGATCCTGTCACCTGCACATATATACACCTATATTTGAGCATTTTTTATTAAATAGCAATGGAAAGGTTCTGATCCAAACATCAAAATCCAGGGTCATAGGTTATAAATTAGTCTTGCAAGTCCATTGTCAAATCAAAAGAAGCAAAAATCAGTACCTCCAATTTGCAATGCAAAACTACCTACTACACCCACAAAGAGTAGAGAACTTCTCTATTGTCCAAGTAGTGTATTTTTTATTGGAGGTAAGAAAACTATGATTTAACGAGACTGATAAACAATTACCATATTTCAAAGTCTACTAAATTCAACCTGATCTTGATTCTGATTTTCTTTATCAACAGCATGGAGAACACAAATTCTTTATTAAGGTATGACCTTGTCTCAAGCACTTGAGAGATAATCTCAGTGTGCAGCACCACTGGAGAGGTCCTGAAAACCATAACATAAATTGATCTTATCCTTATGAATGAAATTAGATAACCTTATCCTTATGAAAGAAATTAGATAGATGGAACTCTTTGGAAGCTGTTGGAAGTTGTACTAGCACAAAATTACAAGTTGTTGTGACTGATTTACGCAACTGCTGATCATGACAAATTGTGCCCTCTCTGAAAGAAACTGTAACAGGGATCTATTTCGCTTAGTTGCTGTATAAACCACAGGTAGTCACTGTAAATGTTGAAGGTTCTTGAACAGATCACTGCAACAGCTGATCCTCAAGGATGACTGATACCTCCCCTTTGAGCCATAACAAATTTAAAGGAGATTTGAGTGGTGTTCTTCAGCCTACTGCAGAAAATCACAGATATATGAATAGCGACTAAAAAATCTACAGAAATCCCAAATTATTTCTTGGGATAACTATTTTATTTATAGTGTTAAATTATATTATTAATATTATTATTAGTGTTATTTTATTTATAGTGTTTACATTTTGCATTCCTTCCAGTTTCTTTTGTCATATATATATATATATATATATAAATGTAAAAGACAATAGGAAAACTGTAATAGTTGCTGATGCGTTTCATCCACTGTGGACTTTTTCAAGGCAAAAAATGAAATGAATTTATTAAACAAAGTAACTAATAATAACAAAACAAAATGTTCTTAGCAACTGGAAGAATTTAGAAAACACTATTTTCATACTGTTAACTGAAAATTACATCAATTACTGTCATGTGTGGAGATATTGTTTTTGTTGCTGTGTTGACGGATTCAACCATTTTCTTTTGATTTCTTGATACTGTTCTGTACATTTGTACAGTTTTCCTATTGTCTTTTACATTTATAAATATTGTCTTTTTCTACAGATTAACTCTGAGAAATTTCTCATATATATATAGCAATAAATATATTAACCTATGCAGTCATAACTTGACAGAAGACCAGAAGGAATTCCTAAATCTAGGTCCAAATTGCCATCTCCAACCTAAATTTGACCTCCGATATTCAAAACATGAATAAATGTTAAACTTAAGGACATGGAGGTCATTGACCTTCACAGTTTCCTGTCTTCTTTTTCATTCTTGACAGCACTTTCTCGTTTGTGAACTTTGATACAAGTCACCCCTTCTTCCTACTGTCTATAGTTTCTTTTTGGGGTCATTTTCAAACTTTTCCTTTAGTTATTTACTGCATCCCTTGCCTTTGATGTGTCCTCTGCCTGTTAAAACATTGTAGTCTTCTTCCGTCATTATGTGTCCCCCCAAATATTCAGTTATCCCTTTCTGATTATTAACTACATTTCCTTTGTCATCCATAGACTCAAGAATTTCTTCATTTATTGCATGCTCTGTACATTGTCTTCTTATATGTTGATAGAAGTCAATCTCAATTGTGTCAAGTCTATTCTTCATTTCTAAGGTCAACTCCCAATCTCTTAGTACTGTAATCAGTTTCTACAAATTATATTTCTCTAATCTGATGCATCTTAAACTTTCTCTCTCACTTTCAATCATCTATTATTGCACTGCCTACACAGATAGTTGAATTTCCATACCTGTTTAATTTTGACATCCCCAATGTGTAACTCACATCTAGCACCATCCCTTTTGCTGTGCAATAAAAATCAGCTTATGGCGGCACTTTAAAGATCAAATTTAAAGTTTCCATAATTAACTCATAATTTCCGCTTCCATTTTTATCTAAGTACTATGTTGAGTGAGTGTATGATAAATTAAAAATAGCTAAAAACTAATTTGCAATAATCTTATTAACTTTTTCACCTGGCCAACACTGGGTCATCTTACTAATAATAGATAGATAGAAAGAGACAAACACAAACATATTTGTGTTGTTTTGCAGTTTGTAAAGTTTTATTGATGTGTGGTGAAATGTTCTGTCTTTACTTTGCACTTTGGTTCTTGTGATGTCTGGCACTGATGTTGGGTTCCCTCAGATGTTGGTAAGAAGAAGAAGAAAAGAGATTTCATTAGTTCCATCAAAGAGATGAGTGAAATACCCAAACAGGAATAAAACCTTGTTGTTTCTATCTGTCTAAACAATTCAATGGAATTGTTTTGCGTTCAAATTCTCTCACTTGTGATGTTGAGTTCCCTTTGAGAAATCAGATTCAGTTTCTTTGTCTTGAGAATAGGAATTATGCAGACAACACAGTATTTATCAATCATTAAAATAACAGTGATACAAGTCACTCTTCTCTCTTTTGTCTGCAGTTTCTCTTTTGGTCATTTAACTTTTCTGTTTGATAAGCCCAATGAATAAGGACCATTTTTATCTGTTTTCCATTTTCATTTGTCATTTTCCACTTTTTATCTAATCTTTGTAGACATCTGAAAATGGTACTCAAGGACAAAACATTAAACAGAACTTCTTACAATAACTTGGTTGATTGATAGATGAAAAATATATAAATAACCCAACTTGATTTGGTTACCACGGCAAGGAAAATGATCTCATTTAAATCTGGACACCAAATTGCAGTTTCTATTTAAAAAAAAAAAACTTTAAATCAGAGAAAGTCACAAGTCACTTACTTTAAAATTAAATTTTTATCCTTAATTGCAAAATAAATTTAGAAATAATTTTCTTATATGCTGTTTCATTTAATTTGTTTATAAAGTTTATAAATAAATATAAACTTTATATATACACTGTATAAAGTTCATATAATAATTTTTTTTAAATTATCTTTTCTAAACAATTTGAAATTTCTATTTATAAAAAAAAATCTTCAAATTAGTTTTATTTAAAAAATAAATCCATGCGCAGAGAAAGCCCCAAGTCATTTATCTTAAAATTTAATTTTTATCTTTAATTACAAAAAGAATTTAAAAAAATAAACAGTTTTCTTGCATACTATCTTTTTTTACAAATTTCCAATCAAAAGAAATGAGAAAATAGCATTTGGCCTGAATTGCATAACAATCAAATATTTAATGATTTTATGTAAATGCAATCATATAAAAAATTCCAACGCCAGTACTGGATAATACCATATACTATTAATTATGAAAGTAAATAAATTCTAATTTTCAATTCAACAAATTTGAAATTCTGAATACTAACTTGAATCTCTCAAAGAATTTTTAATTTTCATGTTTCTTTGAATTTTTATTTAGTTTGCAACAATGTCCCGACTGGCTTTGATGTTTCTCTCTTATTTCTACATCAAAAAGGAACCATGAAAAATTTAACACATTCAACAGTACACAGACTAAGATGTATGTGCCTATTAAGCAAAAATGTCTATCACAGATGAAAAGAAAATGGTAGCACCAATCTCTCATCCATATACAAAAAAAATAAATAAATAAACAAATGTATTGATTTTCTCAATATTTTTCAGACTGACTTGAAAATTACTATTGCTTGTGGGAATCCTTTCTGCATGGATTTTAAACAATCTTTAAGGGAGGGAAAAACCTTACCATATGAATTACACATCTGAGAAAAACTAAAGAACAGACTAGCTAAAATGTAGGCAAGATTATGAGATTGATTTCCTCATGGAATAACGAATTAGCATAATATTTTATTTTAGGAACTCAAAAACTGTGCCACTCATGTCTCAGAAATGATAAAAAAGCAATTTTTCTCATAGAAAAAAATCATACTTTATTGACAATAGAAAAACAATATGCTACACAAATGTACAAGTATATCATAGTTTGTATCTGAAAAATCAACATTTTGTCTGAACATAAAAATTGATGAATGATTTTAAACCATGTTTATACTATTGAAATGAAAATGCAGGAAACCAAAATTTTCTGTTCAAATTTCCATCTGAACAGTGAGCATTTTTTCTCCAATCCTTGATATAATTTTTCCCTATTCCTTTAATATAAGATTGATATATTCCTTTGATGTACAATATTTAATATATAACTGATAATCAGCCCTATTTATTGTTAAAATGGAAAGTGTATCAACAGTAGTTTTTTTTTTTCATTCCTATTTGCATAATAAATATCTATTAGGATTCACTTCCTGATTATGTCTGGTTTTTTCCCCAAATACATTTTAACCAATGGCAAAAAAGAAGGGAAGAAAAATGAATGCAGCATTCTATTCCATTAGAGCAAAAGCAAAAGAATACACTAAAGATAAGTTTCATCAAAGGAGAAGAGATAATTTTTAGAATGTGGATTGGGCTGTGGGGTTCTTTTTTTCCATCAAAGAGTTCTAGAATAGCTTCCACTGAGCACTACAATGTTGGAATTTAAATTTCTGTTGATAAAGGACATAACATAAGTATCTTTGAAGATACAGAC
>OZ038488.1:116954252-117044252 GCA_964036315.1 Acanthosepion esculentum | reverse complement strand
ACAGATGTCTCCAGATGCCTTGATCTATCCCCTATCCTTCTCCTCATCCTTTCCTCTATCACTCCTATCTGCTCTTGCTCAAACTCTCTGTAACCCCTTGCGTGCTAGTGGCTTCCTGCCTTGCTTGGGGTGAAATGCTTAAAAAAAAAATGATAGCTGTATAAATATGCAAGATGGATTCTGTTGAAAAAAAAACTGGCATGGCACAGTATGCCAACTTTCCTAGCTGTAGACTTAAAGATTCATTCAATATAACCATTCCACTTCATGTCAATTGAAAACATGCGTCTAAGAAGGTGCAAATCATTGTACTCCTGGAGGTTAGCATCAGCCATATTGATGACAAGCAGGAAAGGCTTTCTATGAGATTGGTAGCAAGGAGTAATTTCTCACTATAAAGTTAAAGAAGATTAAGAGAAAATAAAATTATTTGTTGTAAAATATTTTTGAATCTTATTTTCAGTAAGGTAAGTCTCTGTAACTTTGGTTATTTATGCAAGACTGGTATTGCAGTCTGCTATTATCACATTTACTGTGTTATAAAAGAAAGGCAATAAACTTGTTATGAGTAATGAGCAGAGCCCATTAAAGAGATCACACACATGACATGATCTAATAAATGAGATAATCAAAAAGGTGAAACAACAAACAATTTTTACTTATATGAAACAAAGAACAAAAACATAATGAGGCATTGTTATATGTCTCAATGACTATTACGAACTTATTTGAATTAGATATAAAACTCACTTAGGTATGTTAATCATTACAGGAACAAACTATATTTTATTTTTTGGTCATGTGATCATTTAGCTCAATTGATATCTGCGAAGTGTTTTAACAGAGGATGGAAAGTGTGACACTGATATCTCAAGGTGCATTGGGATAGCAGAAGCTGCTTTTCAAAAGTTAAATGATGTATTAAAAAACATAAATATTCTATTAAAAACAATGAAAAGAGTACTGAACTCTTATGTAATATCAGTTCTCCTATATGGCAGTGAATGTTGGACAATCTCCCCAGAGATGAAGAAGAGCCTTGAAGCAACAGAAATTTGTTTCTGCAGAAGGATGCTGAGAATACCACAGACTGAATATGTGAGCAACGACATTTTAGAGAAAACAGAAACAAAATGACACTTATAGTTAACATCAAAAAGAGTTTAAATTTCTAGGACACATAATGAGGAAAGAGGGCTTGAAAAATTAATACCCACAGGACATATTGAAGGCAAGTGGGATATAGGAAAACAAGGCATAAACTACCTAACAAGCATGAGTAAACAGATGGTGGAACAGAGTTTAGGAGAGATAACAAAAAGATAAAATTTATTAAAAGCTACAGGAAGTTGTGGAGAACTATGATCACCAATGTCCAGAAGAGACATGGCACATAGAAGAAGATGATACACTATGCTCATATATACCCTCTATCAATTAAGATAAACAGACTTTACAACTGTTAATTTTGGCTTAACACCAACTGAACAGAGATGGTGTATAAGGTGTAATGTGGTAATGAACAATGTCTGGCTTGCATGTTTATAATTAACAGGCTTGAATAAGATGTAAAATTTGTTTAGGTATGTTAATCATTGCAGGAATATCAATATTATTTTATTTTTTAGTCATGTGACTATTTAGCTCAGCAAATATACACAGCACTCATATATATACTTCCTACCAATTGAAATAAACAGACTTTACAAATAGTAATTTGGGCTTTAACACCAAAGGTACAAATATGGCGTATAAGGTGGCCACATGATTTAAAATTGTCACTTCCTGTTGGTAATTTGGCATTTCTCTGCAATAATAGCAGTTCCTTGTAGGAATTATTTACTTGAACTCTGGATATTAGCAAACATGAGGGATAAAACAGAAAAGCCATCTATAATCAAATAATTTTTAAAAGCTTGAAAGAAGCTTAAATTGAGAAAAAATGTTGCTCTTAAAGAATATTTTGTTGGATCAAAGGAAAGATTTAAATCTAAAGGTTTTAAAGAAAAAATAGGTAACAAATTATACAAGACAAAAGTACAAATATGATATTAATTTCTGATAATTATTTTCACATTTGTTTTCTTTTTGGTATTTATTTTATAATCAACATTTTACTGATTATTGTTGCTGAATATTTGTTTGTTTTATCAACATATTCACTTCTTGTAAATTTCTAATTCCTTCAACTGTTTTAATTATAAAAGCCTTTTTGTTCAAAGATTATGAGCATTTTTCTTTAAATCTTTGTACATGTTTTAATTGATCTTAATTATTTTTCTTGTAAATCCAAGAAAGACCTTAATGAATCTAAAAAAATACTGTTGAATTAGTGTCCAACCAATTGAACCTAAAAAAGTCCTTTCAAAAATTGCTTAAAAATACATATTTTTATATACTACTTTAAAATCGTGTTTTCATTTGTTGTATGAACTGCAGGCAATCAACAATTCTTTAAAATGATGCAGTAATATAAATGTTTAATATTTTCATATTTACTATTTAGGGAAATTTTTACAAAATGCTTTCTATGTTAAATGCCTGATTTTTATTGAAGAATGAATTAAAAATAACTATTAATTGGGGTATTTTAACAGGTGTACAATATTTCATAATATCAATTAAAACAGTCATGTTATGACAACAATAGAAAAAAATGAAATAGATTAAAAAAATACATTACCATAATGGGGTAATATCAAAATACAATATACAATTAACAAAAAATGCAGCTTATCTGGTTTATCAATCCTTTCCCGTCAGAGCTTATCTAAAGACAAGCAATATGCATAGTAACTAAAATAAACTCCAAAGTTCAGATGTTACATAATAAATGTATAGTAATTAAAGGCTAATTACATGTAAGCTTAACAACCAATACTTTTACTTACAGAAGGTTGGCTGGCAAGACTTAATATAAATAGATCTAACACCTTCAAGTGAAATTCCAAGTGTCCCTTTCTATTAATTACTATTTTAACAAAACATATTTGCCCTTATGGTTCAAGTTTAGCTTTCCAGTTATAAAAGTTAATAGTCCAGTGTTTATTATTTACTAAATATACCATGAAGGTCTCCAGGACTTATAATATTTCAGAGAAGTATCTTTGTTTACATAATTCTTCATGTTTCAGCTGGTGGTTACCTTCCTTAAAAGTTTATGGAATTTCAAACATGTTGTGCATTTTATGTGCTTTTTATTGTCTCTGTTTTTCATGATGTTTTGGTCCTCTTCATATAATAATCCTGAGATTAGGTAGTGTGCAACCCAGGGAGATGGTTGTGCAACCAAAACTCAAAGAATAGTCTCAAGTTTATTTCAATGATTGGGAGAGAAGGGACTGACAGACATGAAATGGGACATGTTTAGGAGGAGATGTGCATGTTCCCTAGAATAATATTCAGCAACATTCCAGAACTCATCAAACATCTACAGAAGCTCAGCTTGACATTGTTAAAAGATTATTTGGGGGAGGGGGTCAAGGAATTTAGTCTGAAGAAAACAATATGCAGTTATTTAATATCTTATCCATGATGAAAGGAATAAGGCTATTTGTTCAGGTGTGCATATATATATATATATATAGTCATCCACAGACAGACTGTTTCGCTGTATCACAGCTCATCAGTGTGGCTAGACCGTCTGGTTGCCTCTAGCTAGGATCAAAACCCGACTGAATTGGCATCAGTTGGGGATTCTACCACTATATATATAAGATAAACAGTGTAAGGTTTTCTTTTTATTTCTGTGACAGTTTTAGAGAAAATGGAAACAAAAAGGACACTTATGCTTAACATCACAATGAGACAGTTGAAATTTCTAGGGCATATAATGAGGAAAGAAGGCTAGGAAAATTTGACACTCACAGGTTATATTCAAGTCAAGGGAAACAGAGGAAAACATTGGATAACCTACGTAATGAGCTTATGTAAATGGATGACAGAGCAGGGCTCAGGAGAGATAAGCAAAAAGACAAAAAAGAGCTGCAAAGGGCAGAAAAGATGGTTAATGTCTTGAAGGGATGTGGCATATAGAAGAAGAAGAAGAACTCTTTATCTTCTCTCAGCAGATAGATAAAATTAACAAATGAATCCCACCCTGAATCTTCCAGGAATTTATTTTCTGCTAAAACATTTTGAGAGGGAAAAACAGCATTGAATACCAAATATTCATTACAGAATTTTAGACAAATAAAATGCATTCTTACCAAGTTATAATTTCAGTTCAATGAACAGGCATATTATATTCTTAGCTATCCTATTTTAATAAGGTGACCAATACATTACAAATCATTTTTATTGTATGTTTTATTATGTAAAGAAGAATAAGAAATATTGATCATTTTGTGTATAAAACGACATTTTCATTTTTTTTCTTACATAATGAAAAACAATTGAAAGTTAACCATGATTCTTATAAAATCTGTGAATATATTTTAGAATGAAATGTCTGATGTTTTCAGGTTGCCCAAGAGCCGTTATTCGGATCTATTCCAATGCAGATGGAATCAAGCCAGATAAGGAATTGTGTGGTGTTTGGAAACAAGGATATTCCTTTGTAGCAAAATCTCATTCAGTAAGAGTGAGGTAAGTATAATATTTGTTTTACTTACTTCTTAAATAATTCCTTTTTGTTTGTTTTTTTCACTTTATGAACTTTAAACAGATATCTTTCACTATTGTGGCCACCTCATTAACAAATTCATTCTAAATTGAAACTCCTGGATTAACCAGTTTGATACTCTCTAAAGTTAGCTAAATATAGCAGATGATTAAAACAGGAGTGATTGTTACCCCAATATTCCAAATGGATCAAGTTGGCCTACTGTTGTGCTTCAAATAGAAGGGCTGGTATGAATAAATTATTTTCCTCCAAGCTTATTTGGGACTGAGGCACTGTGTTGTGGTTACCAGTGCAGAAATTGAATTTGGTATGCTGAGTACAATTTTTGTTCAATTCTTTGTCTGGTTTACACTAATATCCTTGGAAAAGGTATGAATACTTTTTCCTTCAACTAAAGCTTAAATAGTATGGCAGACTGAGATCAATTGCCTTGAGGTGGTAACCAGTGTAAGGGAAAGGAAAACCCTGAATTCAAAACCAGTCTGAAGAGGGTTAGGCTCTGTCAGTCAATCTTATCTTAGATGCATCATTGCTACTATAGTTGCAGTACATGCTGTGTCCTTACAACCATAATGAATTATGAAACTCATAGTCTGACATGTTGTTTTTTAATATGACATACTTATTATTCTTCGAAGCATTTCCCAGCAATATTATCTGAACTGGAATATTTATTAAATTTATAGAAAAACATTAGCATTTATATTTGAACTAGTATATAAATTTTAAAAACTTCCCATCAGCATGACTAATCTAAATTGTACTTGTATTTGGTATAAATACGATCCTAGACAGTCGGCATCTGAAATAGTGGCTTTTACTTGTGCCCTTCCTTCGAGATGGAAAAATATGCAACTATTTCAACCAGGAAGTAAGCAAATAAAAAACATTTCATACTAAGCTTTGTAAATGTGCAATGATCTGTTGTGCAAGAAGCAAATGCAAAGGAAACAACCAATATTACTCAGACAGGAGCAAGATGCAAGGATCAAATTATTATTTAGATAAAAGTAAAGAAAAACGCTCTATGATGCAAAAACAAGTTATGATAGAAAGAAAACATTAAAACTAATGAAAAACAACAGAGAGGATATAAAGACAGAATCAAATATGATATTAGAAAGATCAATCGAAAACAGAAGAGTTGACATGAGATTGGTTAAATAAAAGAAGCATTAATAAGACTAATGGGGGTGCTAGACAAAAACTAACCCTAACCCAATTCACATTTGCCCATTATTACATCCACGATATAACAACACTGTAATGCACACACAAACAGAACAGAATAGCTAAAAGAAAGGAATGACAGACATGAATTATTCTCAAAGAGGTTTTTATATAGCACTATATCATTCAAGAAATTATATATAAATACTTGTTACTAATTTGTCCTACACAGAGAATTTGTAATATATGAATAGAACAGGCAATATGAAAGGGTGAGAGCAAAAGGATTATACTTGTAATATTTCTTGAAGAGAAAATGGGGTCCAGTCCAGTGGTATTTTCTATGTGCTTCATGGTGTCCCATGAGCTCCTCTGTTCTTCCTTTCACTATTTTCTTCATGGTCAACATAGCAGCTAACATGGATATACAGGTCTTATCTCTATGTGTGCTAAATAGCAACTGGTATGGGCAGACACATCTTGTCTCTATGTGTGCTAAATAGCTACCAGGGTTTTGTCATTCTACTAACTGACATCACTCACCAGCCATCATGTGACCCTTGTGGATTCATCTTCTCCAAAGGCCAATGTATGAGAATAATCTACTAAAATTTGATATTTTAAAATTAAAATAGATATAAGTAATGATGTGTATGAAAATATAATAGTTTTTGAATTAATTTAAGATTTTCTCTTGGCAGGTTAATTTTTCATACATTTATCTTAACATTCAGAACTCAGAAGCTTTATTCAAGGGGAGACAATCAATATTACTTTCTCTACAAACAAACATTAATAGTTATAATGAAGTCCTTGTTGTATAATTGGGACTTATGTTAATTTTACAAACCACTAAGAGTGGGTAATTTACACATTGTTACAGATCTTGTTTAGTTCAATGAATATCTATAACACTATTTACATTATTCAGACTATTGTCCTCATCTTTGTCGCCATATTTATTACAACGTTCTGGCCGTTGTACACTCCGGCCTTCTTCAGTTGGTTGGAATTTCGAACTGAACCCTTTATTTCGCTCACTGGGGTAGACTGTTCTAGTTCCATGTGCCATGTTTAATGGATGTCAGTTATCATCTCCTGTTAATTTCCCTCTGAAAGTTCTGCACTGTCTTAACCGGGTATTGAACTCACACCCTTTGGGTCCGTCACTGGATCTAACCAACACTGAGACAGGACCCAAAGAGTGTGAGTTCAATACCCAGTTACGGCAGTGGAGAACTTGGAGAGGGGAATTAACAGGAGATAACTGACATCCATTAAACATGGCACATGGAACTAGAACAGTCTACCCCAGTGAGTGAAATAAAGGGTTCAGTTCAACATTCCAACCACCTGAAGAAGGCCGGAGCATACAACAGCTGAAACGTTGTAATAAATATGGCGACAAAGATGAGGACAATAGTCCAAATAATGTAAATAGTGTACATATACCTCATCTCAGAAATATAGACAGATACTGAATATCTATAAATATATAATTCAAACCTCTTCTTAAATTCTCTGTCATTGAAAAAAAAAAGTAACTTTGTTAGATTTTTTTAAAATTCTAATTTATCTTATTTTACTTGATACTTTGAGTGACTACTCTCATATTTAGTATCAATAGAAGATATTCAAATCAGTTTATATACTCAAAGTGGGTACAAGCCAATATGCAGATCTTCACTTGCTAAAAGGTTGTTTCCACCTAACAAAGAATTCAGTGCCAATATTATTTTTATTTTTTAATATATTTTAGCTGCTAAATATTGATTTCCTGACTTGTTAGTCACTATAAATAATGAATGTTAAAGTTTAGAACGTAAAACTTGTTAGTTTATCTAATTCTTCTCTTTGTTATTAAAAAAGTTCATGTTCAGATATGTCAAGCACACGAAGATCATGTTTGGGAGGAATAAACTTTAAGCTTTTGGAGCCGAAAGAGTTTCTTTGCATTCTCTATTGTCTGCAATGAGTGAAATACGGTGAATGAAATTTGCTTTTTGTTTTCTTTCCTTTTCTGGTGTCAAATCTCTGTATTCAAGAGAAACTTGATAACATTCAAAAGATATTAATCTATAACCGTGTATAGATTCATGAAAATGTTATACTAAGTCAAATAACAGGAGCATTATTTAAGCAAAAAAAAAAAAATTACTGTGTAAATCCTTCTTGGTTGATGTTAAACACATCAGTATAAAATTCAAAAAAACATATTTTAAAGCTCAAAATCTCTTGCAAATTTGTCATCTCTTTCTGTATTGGAAAATAAAACAATAAAACGAGATACAAGTTGTCAGGTTAAATTCATGATGCATTTATTTGAAAAAATTCAATTGACCAAGTTTTCTGCTTAGTATTGAGAGTGGCCAAATATCGACATCCTTTTTTCTTCAGATCTTGCACCAAGCAAGTACGCATTTTTTTTTTTTTTTTCAAGCTTTTTCTTTTTAAGCTGCCAAGACAAAATTTTCTTCTTGGTTCTATTATTAACTGACATTCTCTTTACTACTACATGTTGGAAACAACTTTCAACCACTAACGTTGGCTCAATATCTATAAAACAAGAAGTTGCCAAATTACTTTCAATTTTGGCACAGACAGCAAATGTTTGAAAGCTATCTAATTCCATCTAATAAAGACCTTGGACAGGTTTCTTATTGCAACATTGTATACACTCTATCTTTTTATTTAAAGAAATATAAATTACCTCCCTTATCTTCATAAACTAGATTTGTTTTAAGGCTTAGTGGCTTAAAACAGCTGCATGACATAGCAGTCTCCTATGGCATGCAATGTACAGGGTGTTGCAGCAAAATCCGACACTTGATAAAAAGAAATCGAAATAGGCAATAAAAACAAAAGTTGTATATGCAGAGACCCGACAGTTTATTTAGCAACAGTTAGATTTCCATACTACATTATTTTTCAATGTAACCACCACTGGCATCAACGACCATCTCAAGGCGGCCGCGAAATGAGTCACACACTTTGGCAACCATGTCCATAGCGACGTTTTGTGTGCATGTTTGTTGGTGTTGGCCTCAATCCCGCCCCAAAAGAAATAGTCAAGGGGGTTGAAGTCAGGTGAGTAGGACGACCACAAGTCCGGCGACCAGTGGTGGGGAACATTGTTGAGCAGCCATGCCTGGGTTGTCTTGGCCTTGTGTGCAGCGAGGGGGACATCATGCCTCCGTTCTTCTTTCAAAAGGACCTGAGAGTCACCGCTGAGATCTACCAGGAGGTGCTGAGGAGTGTGGTGAAGCCCTGGATGGACAAGATTGCCACCGGATGCTCCTACATCTTTCAGCAGGACTCTGCTCCTGCACACAAGGCCAAGACGACCCAGGCGTGGCTGCTCAACAGTGTTCCTCACCACTGGTCACCGGATTTGTGGCCGCCCTCCTCACCTGACTGCAACCTCCTTGACTATTTCTTCTGGGGCTTGATCGAGGCCAACACCAACAAGCACACCCGCAACATGGTGGACTCTCTGAAGACTGCCATCATGGAGGCGTTCGCCACTATGGATAAAGACATGGTCGCCAAAGCATGTGACTCATTTCATGCCCGCCTTGAGATGGTCATCGCCGCCGGTGGCAGTTACATTGAAAAATAATGTAGTATGGAACTCTAAATGTTGCTAAATAAACTGTCGGGTCTCTGCATATACAACTTTTGATTTTATTGCCTATTTTGTTTTATTTTTCTCAAGTGTCGGGTTTTGCTGCAACAGTCTGTAAGTTACTCTTATTTAAAACTCTTTGAAATCAATTCAGCATTATTAGAATTGTTTTTGTCCAGAATCTTAAATTCTTTCAAAAAACAATGATTTAATTTTTAACTTCACTCTCATCTGGTGGATATGAGTTCAATACCTGGATCAGGTAGTGAAACACTAATTCAGAAGGAACAGACAATAACTGGCATCACAGGGACAAAGTAACACAGTCAACAGATGATATTTCATATCACCCAAAGCAATGGATACCTGATGTTGGCCAGAGTGTACTTGGATGAAACATTGTATAACAACATCTATAAATATCAAGATGAGAAAATAGTTTGAAATAATTAAATCTCCTTTATTATGGATTTCCATAATTAATCTTGAAGGTAATATACAGTGCTGTTCGATAAAAGTGACTCGCATGATTTTTTTTACTAAATGTCCTCTTCTCCGATGAAACAAAAGTTGAGCTAAATTCAAAGTATAGGCAATCCGAAGAAGAAGCTTTGAACACTCTTTGAATTTAGCAGTAAGTACTGTCAAACATCTGTTCAGTATAATGTTCTGGGGATGCTTTTCTTTTCCTGGAACTCATTTCTTAAAACCTATTGAAAAGACCCTCAGGAGCGAGCAGTACAAGAGAATTTTAGAGTCTTGTCTGCTCCCTTCTGCTGAAAGGGTGCAAATTGACTCCACCAAGCTCATTTTTATGCAGGATAATTCTAATGCTCCCTGTCACAAATCAAAATTGATGAAGGAATACATTGATGAGAAGCAGGTGAGTGTTATGACATGGCCGCCCCAATCTCCTGACCTCAACCCCATAGAAAATTTATGGAGCATTATAAAGTACAGGCTCTTGAGAATGCAGTTGAGCAATAAAGAGGATTTGATTGTGAATTTCATATCCGAATGGAATTCAATGCTTGGAGATGAGATTTGCCAGAATCAAGTCAATGCCAAAAAAGGGTTGAAAAGGTTATTCAAAATAAAGGAGGACCCATAGATTATTAAATATTTTGAACTATATTACCTATTATAAATAAATTATACCTCTATTATTCTTTATTTAAAGCTGTTTGGTTATGTTTCTCTTGATTACTAGTTGCAGGAAATAAGTGATTCACTTTTTTTGCACAGAGTCTTTCCCTAAATCTCATTTATATCTAAAATTATAAATAAACAAGAGAATGCCTTAGAGTGTGTAAACGTTTTTACTAGGTGGTCGGGAAGGTGTCTTTATATTAGTAACATTAAAAATTAGTTTGACTCCAAAAACAATAGGCGAAAAATTTTTAAATAAAAAAAATCAGGTGAGTCACTTTTATCGAACAGCACTGTAATTATATTAGCTAAAAACGTCATTATAAAATCCAACAATAAGGATGTAGATACTAGTTGAAAAAGTATACAATATAAAAATAAAATATCTTGTAGATTTTCATACCATATATTTCCATGTATAAGGCGACCTGCAGATAAGACAGAACCCAAAATCTAGGTAAATTATTGTGATTTTATCTGATACAAGATGACTAAAAATATAGGTTAGCCTCCATTGCCAATGGCAGTTAAGCCTATCATAATGATTCCTATGAGTATAAAATGAAGCTGATGTTATTTCAAATGTTATTTTGCTTACTTTTATTATCAAATGAAAAAGAATGAAATAATATAAAATATTAGCATGAATCCTTATAAATATAACAATTTAATTTTAGAGACTCGTATGAATGAAAACAAAAGCTGCATATTCTGTCATGAGAAATAAAGACTTTATGACATCTTAAATGTTTTGTTGCTTAACATTGCAAAAAATACTGTATAATGAAATTATATTGAAAAATAAAGTTTGCATGTTATACTAAATGTTGATGTTATTTAACACCACAATGATAATGAATTTTAATTAGAAATATAGATTGTATGTTATCCTAAACGTTGTTATTTAATACTACTATGAGAAATAATGATTGGCATAAACACACCCGTAGCTCTAAAAATCAAGAACAAAAGATTTGTTTATGTTGCTTGTTATTTGTGTATATTATTTGATGGAACATGATCCATGGCCCAAGTATATTAGCCTACTTACCAGTGCCGATGTTCCACAGAATTTAACATTAGTATTTTGTAACTGTTGTATTAGATGAATCCCTATTTTTAGCGGTCATTCTTAAGATTTAAAAGCTGCCTTATATGTGGAAATATACAATTTTATTTTTGTCCAAGTGAAATTATACTTAAAATTATTACTTTTACAGAGTGGTTTCCATATTTGTCAATGTTAAATGATAATTAAAAAAAATCAGTATTAACAAGAAATTAAAACAATTAGAGCATTTAATATCAAGAATTTCCTTTTAGGTTCTCTGCATATATTCCACATGGACATTGAAGATTTTACTAGTATAATGTTGTTATATTCCGTGCTAAGAGAATAAACACAACACTATATGGATACTAGAAGAGAAGAAAGGTTTATTCTAAACAACAAGTACAATATGAAATATGGTACAGTGATACACACAAGTCAATCTAGTAGTGAGTGCCACTAATTGGAAGGTCGGACGTGCTTGCGTCGTCTCGTTCTCACTCGTCCCCAAGTCTCTCATAGACGGTTGACTTTATAGGTACTTACTACCTATAGTGTAATCATTCATGGGGGTGACTGTTTATTCCATTACATCAATATATATGTGTGTGTGTGTCTGTGTGTGTGTGTCTAGTACCGTAAAGAAATCTCTTACTCCCATACAAGAAAAATACAATGCAAAAACTTAACAGAAGTACCGTGTCGGTCATTTTTAATGAAACATGTATTAAAGAGGGATTGCTGCCCAAATACACTACTCTCTCTCTCTCTCTCTCCTTTTAGATAATATGCACACTGATGGAAAATATAATTGCAACACTCTTTCTCCAAGTCTCTCGTAGACAGTAGACTTTATAGGTACTTACTACCTATAGTGTAATCATTCATGGGGGTGACCGGTTATTCCTTTACATTAAATGTAAAAGCCACTTTTTCTGATTGCTAAAATTATGCTTGCTCACTAGCATCCTTTGTTTTGTAATTAAACAGAAAAACAACCTTCTCATCTTTTAGCCCCTTCCTGTTACATCTAAGCCCAACTCCAAACCCTTTCTCCATTTGGAAACAGATTCTTTTAGTCCATTAATAACTGTAGGTCAGCACTAAATGAATAATTCCAATTCAAAGAAAAGTCTATTGATGCATCGCTAGACAGAAAATGTTTTTAGTAAAATCCAGAAACCTGCTGGGGGTGGGTGGTATCTATTCTTGTGAATCTGATAAAATGAAAGAATATTCTTTTTCCAAACTTCATTTTCAGAGATAAAGAGCACCAGTATCACCGGTTGCTAGCAGAGGGAGTCTGTACAATTGAAACAGTGTCTGCAATTTTCATTGTAACACCTGTTCAATTCTCACAATCATCAGGTGTTTCCCTCCTTTTGCATTCTTCTTTTTCTTCGTTATCTTACCTGAATGAAATGTAATAAACAAGCTATTTGTTTGGTAACTAGCTGAAAGCTAGTCTTGGAATGCAGTACTGGTTGCTATTCAAAGAATTACTTCCTTGGGCCACCTGACACTCCCAAACCTAATATTTCTTCATTCTTTCTTTATACTAAACATTATATATAACCCAGACAATTATTTTTTTGGCACCCATGAGGAATCTTTGAAACTTGGTATGGAATGCAAAAGTGTTTTTGAATACATGACAGCATAAATTTGTCACATTTGCCAAGAAACTATGGTTAAAATAGCAATTAATTTCTCAAGATACACATTATGTCTTAAAAATAAATGATTTAAATAGACCATCACTTATTTTTTTTTAAATTTTTGTTGCTTTTTTCTTTCTAAATGTATTTGGATTTAACCTCATTTTTCTCAATGAATAGTTGTTTAAACTCATGTTATTAAAGTTTGCTAAATAAATGTCCTCTAATTAATAAAAATTATTATCTTATCAAAGATACCCTGTGATTTGGGTTAAATACACTAGTATACATATGATATGAAGTGAAAGGGTTACAGAAATAAGATTTAACAATGTTGATTGATGAAGCATTTTTTTTAGCTATAATGACAGTAAACTGAATTATTTCCCCATAGCCTCATCCATTGTTTGCTGTTCAAATATTGTCCAATCAACAACAGGCTTCAATAGAATGATGAAAAGGATGCAACTTGGCCTATAATTTTAGTCCATAAAGGTAAATCGCAATTGATTAAATACAAAGAATGGATTGGTCAAATTAGTACAAGAGATGCTACAAATTTGAAAGTGTTTATAAAAAAGATATCATTGTCTCAAGCATAAAAGGAATACTACAAATCTTTTTTTTGTTTGTGTTTACCTATCTACATATAATGTACATAATAATGTCACTTACACTTAACTAATACTCACTTTAATATTTCCGCAAATCACCTTACAATTTCGGAACCTAACATTTTCTCAAGAGATGGCTAAACTTTGTTTATAACATTTGATGATAATAAGTATAAAGACCTATGCCAAACTATTGATAAACTGGGAATAGCTTCGTTACTACAGGGTATCTAACTGTGCACATTGGTGAAAGTCCAACATATTAGTCAAAGTAAAAGTTAGAGAAAAATAGATTTTATATAGAATAATATAAAATTCTTGAAATTAAAGGTAATAGTAATATTTGTTTTTCATCAATATTATGAATTTTTACAGAGCATAATTTTAACATTTTATATTTGAGAATCCAACCAAATAAGGGATTAAAAATATTTCAGAAAAAGTTCCACAGATGAAAACTTAAATTTGCCATGTACTATGTACTCTTCTAAACTCATGTAAATGAGATATGCTGATATACTTTTCAGTAGCTTCCTGTTAATGGGTAACACATGTAATTCAAAGAGAAAACAATGATATAATGAAGATGTTGATGCTCCACATGACTTCAAACAAAAATTAGGAAGGAAAAACTCATCAATAGTGGAAAGAGCAATAACAGTTATTGAACTTGAGAAACATATTTTTCAGAAAAATTGTTTTAAGATTTTATAAATTTTGACCAAAATGAGAACTAGCTGCTCATTCAATAAATGTAGAATATTTCCTTATAAAGAAATGGCTAATATTACTATTGTTATCACCATTGATCTCTTGTTCACTACCTGTGTTGTATACACCCTTTGTTTTTTTTGTTTTTTTATAAGATTTGAAATGGAAACTTATTTATTAAAAAATGCCCTGTTTTAAGTCAGTACATTTTTTTTTTTTTATTAAAACCTAATTATAGGTTAATATTTGATAGATTTTTAAAATTGATGTGTTTTTAGCAAAATATTTTTGTGTTGCAAATTATTACCATTCTCTTGTTGTTTTCACAAATATATCCATTTTTATAGACTGTAAACAAATATTTTTCATATAAGAATTTTCTCCAATCCTCCTTGCTAATGGCAGCAAAGAATTTGACCAGAAAATTCTTTAGTGCAATTTCTTTCCTAGGTATCAATTTCCTACTAAAATGTTTTTTGTTATGATATAATAATTACTTATATAGCATTTACTATGTTACGTATTATAAATAATCCACAGGTGATATTTCCTATATGGGAGAATTGCAAAGAATGACTATGCTTAAAAATTATTATTCTCTTTACATTATTAAAATATAGGAATTACTTTCTCTATTATTCCTAATAAACAATGGAATTTTTCCAAGCAAAAGTTGTCTCTTCTCATAAGGCTTATCACAAAATTTATCTTTTGTATTACGGATAAACATAAATTTATTGGTTGACCACTGAAGAGATGGTCAAATTTTTCATATTTTAAATTTTAAATAATTTGGCCAAATAAAAGCTGTAGAAAGATATGTCTCCAGATATCACATTTGCATTTCTACACACTAATAAACCATTGATGTATTTGTATATATAACACACCTTGCTATTTGCTTTACACCTGTTTTGTTATATTATGAATTTCTCATCAAAATTCATTTATTATTAAGCAATCTTATTTCACAATTATCCTATACATTTTTGTTTGCTATTTTTCATAAACACAATATCATTTATAAATTCATGACAATCAGAAAATACAATAGACTGAACTGATTGTAAGTGTGTGCTTACAATGTTATTGTTTCTGTTTTCTTTCCTGTCATTTTTTGATTACTTGCACACATACACACACCCTTGTAAAATTTAGGGAATTTGAACAGAAGGCATCAGTTGAATGTAATAATCATACTTGCTTGTGCTCTTTGTGAGTTTGTCTGCAAGCAGCAGGTATGGTACGTTTTTAATTATTTCATCCCAAGCAAGACAATAAAGCCACTCAGATGCGAGGTGTTACTAAGCATTAGAGAATATACTATTAAGAAAAGAAGACAATAAAAGAACAAGTATTAAAAAAACAGAAGATAATGACTGACATGGCATTTAAGTTTTTGAAAATCAACTACTTTAAGAGACAGTGGAAATTAGAAATTCCAAAAATCTGAACACAGATTAGCAAAAGATGCATTCTAAAAGATGAGCAGTAGTCTGGCAAAATGACATCTGATATGAAAGGGTGTACAAAACAAATGTATGGTATTGGATTCCTCCAGCAGAAAATTTGCACTCATTGACATTCACTGATGCTTGCTGAACATTTACATCACTGTGTGCTTGTTGTTCCTATTGTAATAGAGGCATTACTTTCAGAGTTACCTTTGTGGGTATCCATGAGTGTGCATATATGTAGATTTAATAGACTCGTTTTGTTATCAATGTGTAGATTGGGACTCGTTTCATGACTTCCTTCATAACGTCCCTTGGAATGTAGTTTTTAATCATCCTGTTCATAAATGCATATCTGACGTCTCCTCCTGGCATCAATGCTTTTATTCCAGCAAGGAAATACCAAGTTAAACTGTATCGATCTCCTTGCTTCTCACCTGCATGCCACTATATCCAACAGAAATCACTTCTTCCAGCAGTACCATATCAGTATGCAACAGGCGTCTCTTTGTCTCTGCTCATAACGAATGCAAGCATGTCCAAAGAAGCGAAGTTACTGTTTGCTGATAGAAAGAAAAAACAACATATAGCATCTCCCAAGTTTGGTTCTAGAGATTACTGGTGGCTGTGCGAGAGTGTGCTGAGCAACAGCAAATCCTCAATCCCTCTTCTATTCAATCAATTCAAATCCCTGACATCTATAGCAGATAAGGTCGAATGCTTTGCTCAGAAATTCTCTTTCAACTAAAAACTCAACTGGGGTACCCAAACTTGATTTTCCTCCTAGAACAAAGGCTCTACTGAGTAATATGCACATAACCCCATCACAGGTCTTAGATATTATTTCTAAATTAGACTCCCATAAGGCAAGCAGAAGTGATGGGATTCCAGCCATCATCCTAAAGAAATGTGCTCTCAAGCTGGCTCCAGCTTTTTCCAAACTCTACAATCATCGCCTCACTGTTTCTTGCTTGTTGGAAATCCTCCCCTGTAGTTCCTGTTTTTTTTTAAACTCTGGAGAGCCTTCTGACCCCTCTATCATCCTATTAGTTTCCTACTGCTTTTCAGCAATGTATTCGAGGCTCTAATCAATGTTGAAGTGGTTAAGCATCTTACCTCTCACGATCTATTCTCTGACAAACAATATGCCTTCTGTTTTGTCAGGTCCCCTCCACCTGATGTGCTAATGGCCATCACTGAATATGTATATCAAGCTCTTGATAATAATAGCGAAGCTCGAGCTGTGGATATTTTAAAGGCATCTGACAGGGTTTGGCACACTGGTCTTATATGTAAGGGCCAGCGCTATGGTATTACTGGACAATTGATTTAATCCAATCATTCTTATCAAATTGTGAAATGAAGGTTGTTTTGAACAGACTCACTTCCAGATCTTTTCCCACAAATGCGGGTGTCACCCAAGGCTCTAAGATGGGTCCTATGCTGTTTCTGATCTTCATCAATGATCTTCCTGATATCATCAGTTCCCAAGTAGGCATTTATGCGGATGACACTACCATTTACTCTTTTCTCAATAGCAAATCCATCAGAGTTGACAAAGTTAACCTGGCCACTGCTCTTGAAAAGGAACTTCAATTAGTGGTTAATTGGGAAAGGAAATGGTTCTTGAATTTTAATGCCTCCAAAATGAAATTGCTATCATTTAACCACCATAGAGAAACTTTCCTGCCTGCCATAATCATGGCTGATGCTAGACTCATTTAAAGCAACACACTGCACCTTCTTGGCCTCACATTTTCAACTGACCTGAAGTGGAACGACTACATCAATTCAATAGCGGCATCTACTGCAAGGAAAGTTGGGTCACTGTGTCATGCCAGAAGGTTTTTCTCGTCAGAGTCCACTTGCAAATTTACAAATCTACCATTCATTGAATTGGATATTGTTGCCATATCTGGTCAGGTACTTCTACTGCTCATCTTGAGTTTCTTGACAAAATCCAAAGTTGGATGTGTAATGGATCCTGATTTGGCATTCTGGCTTCAACCACTTTCTCACCAATGTGACATGGCTTCCCTCTGTCTTTTCTACAAATATTTTCATGGCTACTGCTCTGATAAGCTTTTTTCCCTGTTGCCCAAACTACATGCGTTTAAGTATAGTACTAGATTGGCATCTAGGTCCCACCCTTTTACTGTTGAATTAGGTAAATGTAACTGCCATTTCTATTTCAGTTTCTTTTCTTGCACTTCCTGCCTGTGGAGCTCCCTTCCATTTCCTCGCTTCCCTGATAAGTATAATCTTCAAAAATTTAAATGCAACATCAATCACCATCTTCTATCTTCTTGAACCCTGTTCAGCTTTTATCCTTTTCTCGGTTCCCCCTATACCCAGTTTTTCTCTCACCTTCACTATCTGTAACCTCCTGCATACTAGTGGCTTTCTTGCCTTGTTTGTGGTGAAATGATTAAAAGAAAATTAAATTTGAGGAATAAAAAGTCAACAAAATGACATCAATATTGACAATGAAATTGCTGATTTTTATTATATATTAGCCTTTTGACTAAAATAAAGCACAAAGAGAAAGTCAGAATTTTCAGACACACTTGTGTCCTTTTTTAACAAGACAAGAAATAAACAAAGAAGTGGGACTCACTCTTCTTGGGAAATTTGTTGGTTAGAGAGCTCCCAGTTGAAACTATATTCTCTGAGGAAACAAAAAATCCCGTTTTTAATCCTTTAATATGTGAATCTAATTTGAAAATGTATTTTAACTTTGATCTGTGTCTTTCTTGTCAGCCCTTTTATATATATATATATATATATATATATATATATATATATATATATATATATATAACTAGATATGTGACCTGATGAACCAGGAAAAATATATTTTCTGGGGAAATAAATTATAGTAAAGGAGGCCTTAAGGTTGTCTCTTTCTTAATTAATATATATATATATATATATATATATATATATATATATATATATATATATTGCATCCATAGACTGTTTCGCTGCATCACAGCTCTTCAATGTGTGGTGTGTGTGTGTATATATATATAAAGCTGGAAGAGTGTTCCACTGGCAAGAAGTGTGAGAAAAGAAATTCTTACCAAAGAACATATAATGTCCATGCTTCATATGGATGTTATCCTTTTATTTAGGAAAGTCACTGTTGAAATTAGAAATAAAAAACCAATATAATATGAAGGTCATGAACAAACAAAATACATTTCAAGGAAATGAACATTATAAATGATGGCAACATGTAAAATATTTCAAGGGAAATGGACAAACAAAATACATTTCAAGGAAATGAACATTATAAATGATGGCAACATGTAAAATATTTCAAGGGAAATGGACAAACAAAATACATTTCAAGGAAATGAACATTATAAATGATGGCAACATGTAAAATATTTCAAGGGAAATGGACAAACAAAATACATTTCAAGGAAATGAACATTATAAATGATGGCAACATGTAAAATATTTCAAGGGAAATGGACAAACAAAATACATTTCAAAGAAATATACAAACCAAGAAAACACTTTTCAAACAGAAACAAGAACAACAATTTGGGAAAAACTCAGACAAATAATAAAGGGACACCTGCTGTCTTATAGAAGAATTTCAGACTTAATCAGGAGCAGATATTTACCATTTGGCCTCATAGACCTGCAGTAGCTAAAGAGGAAGAAACATATGGTAACTTCTTTTATTCTTAAAGGGTTCAGTGGTAGCAGACTCATAGAAAATTATTAAAAGCAAATGTATATATATGTATATAAAGGGTAAATGTTTATTTGTTATTTTATGAGACATTAAAAATTAGTCTCCTAATTTTAACACTATTACTACTAAGTAGCAAGGTCTCTAAGCCTGGTGACACATATACTGGGCCCTTACACCACTTTCACTTGGAACCGCCTTCACCCTGTAGTAAGTGTGTATGAAGTCATCTAATATTGATTTCAGTTATAGAACTGGATATAAATCATTTAGAAAGCAAGTTAAGTGAATGTCTCTACTGAGATTCAAGTTCACACACAGCAGGAAATCATTAATTGGCCAATAGCATTTTTAATTATCTTCATCTGTAGACATTTTCCTGATGCATTATTACTTTTTTCTTTCATCTGTTGTGTTCGCATGAGCCTAGTACTGATGACCAACACTTTAAAAATGGATTTAATGTTAAAAGTTGCCTCAACTTATAAGTATCGCTCATTGTAACTTTAACTAAACATTAAAAAAAAGAAACAAAGATCAGAATATTTTTAATATCTTTTGCAGTATGAGAGAGTTTTAATCTGAATTCATTCATTATATTTTATAGCATGTGTTGATAAAGGGAGCTTACTCCTTTTTTGTTTTTTAAGAGTATATTTTCTTGGGTTTCTCCAAGTCTTTCTTCAACTAATTGCATACATGACATAAATCCACTTTCATATGCGCACAACTGTCTAACAAAAATAAATATAGAAGCAAGTCATTTATAACTTATAATTTGAAGGATAAACTTGTTCAATCGAACAAGAGGAGTGTAATAGAAATAGATTCATTACAAGAATTGTTTTCTTGTAATCTTTTGTCTAGAATGATCTTCAGCTTTTCTTGGATAAATGTTACCATCTGGTTGATTTTTCAATGTGGCTGTATTATTACTCTTTTCATCTCTTCAGTAATAAGAACATTATATTTTTTCAAAGTTTACGAAGCCAAGTTTCAAAGTCTGTTGCATGAAACATACTGGAAAGCCTGATTTTTGTTTATCATGGAATTAAACTTATATTGATTCCTAATAGGAAGGAATTCTTTTCACCTTAACATTTCTATATGCTGTTAAAATCCTGCACTCAGTCTGTTTACAATAAATTTATGAGCATAGATTCTTTGATATCAAGTGGAAGAAAAGCAAAGAAGACTTCAGCTGAAATATTTTGATAAAATTACCAAAGATAAAAATACTAATCTGAATATATATTGAATTATGAAAAACCTTAACAGAACCTGAGACATTTTATGGTTCACTGTCTTGTGCCAGATAATTTTTTTTCACAAGAATTCCTCTTGCATGTTTATAATTCTACCATTTGTCTGTGAATATTGTTGCTATATATTTCGCTATATATCTCGAAATTCTCAACAAAATCAAAATAAGGGTCTATAATGTTATCAGTCCTAGCCAGGAATTGGCTAGCCATCCTAGCAGAAAACGAGAGTAGCCAGCAATTTTATATGAGAGGAATATGTTGTAAAATATGAATGTGTAAATAAACACACAAATAACAACAACCACTAATGTGTGTGGATAGTGTAACATTTATCAGGCACTGAAAAAAAGTGAAATTATGGCTATTTCAGCCGCAAATATTAATCAATACAGGAAGAACATGGAACACAAATTGAAAGTTTCAAGGAATATTATTTGTTTATACAAATACTATTTGAAATAATAGTTCTTGTTGCAAACAAATTGTTCTCTTTGCGGCTATATATTATATAATGAAACAATATAAGACCCCTTAACTGAAGTCCTTGGTGTTGTAGTAATATGTTTTACGTACTCATATTAGTATGGCTCTCATGTCATAACTGCTGGTATTAAAGCAGAGATGATTTTCACATCCTGTCCCTTGCAGATCTCGACAGAAAAGAGAGAGAGAAACAGAAGGGAATAACATTCTTTGATAATTGGCGCCAACATATTCTGACTAACGATTGGTTGGTTTGAATAGGTGTATTGACCATCCAAATATGCTATATGTGATCTCTAGAGAGTGCAGTTGACCAAGGGAGATAACTCACTTACCTAATATATATTTTCTTATAAAATTGCCAAACCTTTTGTTCAAATTCCAATCAATTCTGTTTTATTCAATTTACACTAATACCCTTGGAAATGACATAAATTTATCTTCCTCCAGCTATAGGTTAAATAGTAGGGCTGACTAGACTCTCTTGCCTTGAGGTGACAACCAGTCTAGTGAAAGGAAATCTCTGAATTCAAACATGAGGACAGCTGTTTGGACTTTGTGACACACTGTCTGTTATCATTTCTTCAAAAAAGTGTCCCTTCTTTTACACAAGCCTTTACCACCATAATCAAAATATCCGTGTGGGTATATAGTTGTTCAGTTCTAAGCTGCAGTGTTAGGATCTTATATGTTGAAATTTACAGAAGAGTACCCCACCATATATACATAGACAGTTTTAGATTTCTGAATGTCTTGATAATTAACTATTCATATGGTCATGATATTCGTCTACACTCACAGCTTTCTATTGTCTTTATACCTATGTAAGAATGAACAGGAAAGTTTCAGAAGAAGCCGTTGTCTTCATCAAGTATCATTTTCTAAAAAGGTTCTTATTTTATTTCTTTTTAATCTTGCCATTATAGATCAAAGAGGATCACTTCAGTCCCATTCACTTTACATACGTTCCTTCATATGAGGCACATTCTGTGTATATATCTGCTCATGTGTTGTTGTGACATCTGTGCCTATACAGCTTTTATTATTGTAGACTCTGGCATCAATCAGACATTATACAAAGGAAGTGACTGAATGAGAGAAATTTCAGAGTACAAAACCAGATAGAAGTGCTCTCAGCACGCAATGCTGATTATAACTTGAAAGTAAATAAACAAAAAAAAAACAAAAAAAATTTTTTTTTTAAAGAGTTTCACCCCAAGCAAGGCGGGAAGCCACTAGCACACAAGGGGTTACAGAGAGTTGGAGCTAGAGCAAATAGGAGTGATAGAGGAAAGGATGAAGAGAAGGATAGGGGATAGATCAAGGCATCTGGAGACGTCAATTGACATTACATTTGAATAGTTGGTTATCATAGCTATCATGGAAACAAGAAGAGGGGAGGGAGTTACACAGGCGAGAGGTGTGAGACATGAAGCTATTGGAGTAGAAGAGATGGCTAAATTTAACAGTTTTGACAGTGAAAGGGTGTGAGCAAGATGCCAGCCTAGTAGAATGCTTAATTCATGAAGTCTGGGGACCAGTGAAAGCAGCTCATCAGAGCAGTTACCATGAAAGTATTTTCCGTAATTCTATTTTTGATTATTTCAGAATTTCTATGTTTCCAAAAATGGTGGGAATAAATCATCTGAATAAGGAGTTTTATGAAGTTTATCTCTGTGTTTTTAATATTAATTATGTATATACAAAGATACTATGCCTTGCAAGAAGTTCAGTAATGGTAATATTAGACATTTCCCTACAAGGAAACATTTGGCATTCATTGGTATTACCTGTTTGCAATTCTCATCCAAATTTGGTTTTGATCAGTCAGTAAATGGCTATTTTAGAGGGTGTGACAGACAGAAGTCACAGAATTTTATATGTAGATTAGATATTGTTCAGGTTGAAACGTTGACGAGACATAATTTTGTTTATTTTGGATTCTTGTTATGAATCCATTTATCATTGCTAGTGTCAGGCTTCTCCAAAAATGGCTTTTCTTTTCTCTGCTGAGTAAGAAGAGAAAGACATCAGTTTAAGCATGAATCATCTCAAGATAATTTTGGAGATTAACATTACCTTGCTTGATTAATTTTAATTTGCCTGAAGCACTTTTAATGTTGACCTATGTAAATATGAAATTCAATATTTTTGTTGTTTATTACTCTAATATATATTGTTCAAATTTATTCTTTTCTTTAATTCCTATTAAGTTGTTAAAATTCATTGCCAATATGTTGATTCAGAAAAAGATGAACAGATTTTGGTTAGTGTTATGGTCGAATATCCTCGACACCACTGTTATGGTCCAAGGTTAGGACCAAGGAAGAACAACACGAACACAAGAGTAGAAATAACAAAGATATATTACACAGAAATAATAACACACGATGTTGAAGGGTTAGTATGACTGTCAGTCTGGTTTGGAGTGAACTACTATTGGCTCGACTCGTATCTGTCTCGACTCGTTCCACATGTCTCTCTTGAGAGGCGCAGTCTTTATAAGGTCAGGAAGAGTTCATTGTGTCGTTATAGGTAAGATCCCATAACAGTTAGCTACATGTTAAATTCTGTCCAAGATCCAGACATAGTTTTCTTTATTTTGAATTCTTGTAATAAAGCTATTTTTCATTTTCACTATCTTATCTAAAGATGACTTTTTTCTATGCTGTGAAAGAAGAGAAAGACATTAGTTTAAACACCAATCAATTTTTGTTTCTTGAACTCCATTTAAAACCCATTTTCCAAGGTTTGTTTACAATGTGCTTCATTTGATTGATCGTACAGCAGTAAAGAATTGAGTTTACGTCACATACATTTCTAAGATTTTCCTAACATTATGCAAAAGATGATGCTGTGAACTTTTACATTCAGCACATATACATACATTTTAACTTCATTTGTAAATAACAATTACATGGTAGCATTTAGTTTTTTGAAACTGTTTTTATGATTCCACATGCTTCAATTTGTTAATTAGTTTCTTTATTTGACAATAACATTTCTAGTCAATCTCTTCTTTGTGTGCTATGGGAATCTTGAGAAAGTTTTAAAAATGACTCTGCTATAGAGCCAAAGCATATTCCAATTCTTTTCTTTTTATGTGCCGTGTTCTTTCCACTTCTCCCTATCTCAATAGGTTTTGTCCCTTTGCTACTTACCCCAGGTCCTGTTCTATCATCCACTTGCTTAAGCCCGCTAGGTATGTCATACATTGCTTTCCCTTGTCTCTCTTTCCATCTATTCGACCTGTGAGTATCAGATTCTCCAGACCCTCCTTTCTCATTACGTGTCCCAGAAACTTCAGCTGCCTCTTCCTGATGTTAAGTATAAGCTTCCTCCTTGTTTGCATCCTCTCTAAGACCTCACCGTTGCTCACACGCTCGGTGCATGATATCCTTAGCATCCTTCTGTAGAACCACATCTGTCACCTCAAGTCTCTTCTTCATCTTTGAGGAAATTGTCCAACATTCATTGACATAAAAGAAGAGATGTCATGTAACTGCTCAATATTCTTTTCTTTGTTACCAAAGAAGTCCTCCTGTCTCACAATACTCTATAGAATATGACATAATATGGCATAAAGAGTTTAACTTAAATTTACCTTAAAATTGGTATAATTTCAAAATAGTTCCAGTATGGAAAGATTTCTTGATGGTTGCAATGATTAAAGTAGCTATATATATATATATATATATATATATATATATACACACACAGATTAAATAATTTAGACATAATATGTCTGTTTATTTTTGTTTTAACCCTTTCAAATCCATGAAGCAATTTCTTGGTAGCTTTAGAAAATTAAGAAAAATACCAACATTTTTCTTTAATTTTTATTTTCTCAAGTACTTTCAGTCTCCTCTGACACTGTCTTCAGGGGGTTAAATTGTATGTGTATACGTAGTTCTGTAAATTCAAAACATTTCACTCTTCATTTTGCTGTTTTTCTTATCATTCTATATTAATTTCAAATTCTCCATGAAAGACAGCAATGTTTTACATATATAAATAAATAGGGAAATACAAAATTTGCCTCCCTTGCTTGAAAAAAAAAATCTTCTGAATTAATACAGAATGATAAAAAATGCAGTAAAATGAACAGTAAAAATGTTTGAATTTACAGAAATTTGTATACACGTGCCCAAACAATTTATCTCTTGAAGATTGTGTCAGATAAGACTGAAAATAGTTGGGAAAATAAAATTATTTGAAAGAAAATTTTGGTATTTTTCTTAATCAATTTTCTATGGCTACCAAGAAATTGATTCATGGACACGAAAAGGAATAAAACAAAAATAAACAGACATAGTATGTCTAAATTATTTAACTAAACATGTTTGAATATATATATATATATATATATATATATATATATATATATATATATATTGGGGAAAATGTATGACAAAGTGGGAAGAGTTTACTTGAGACACATTTCAGCCATTAGGACTTTACTGGACTAGATTTGTTATGTTTGTGTGACTACACATGCAAACAAACAAGGGGTGCTGAAATTTTTTTTTTTTTTTCTAGCTGATTTCATTTAGATTCTTTTTCTTTCCATCACTTTTGTTATTAGGTAACACACACACTGGGATAATAGAACTTCTGCCAGCAATGGGGAAATGTTGGAAGAGCCCAGGTACAAATTTACTGTGGATGACCTTGCAAGCAAAGCACACTCTAGACATTTTCATGGAAGTGAATTGTTTTATTCTTTGATCAGAGTAGCATTTTTTATGTCAAAATTGTTGTTAGTCTCTTTATGGTGAGCAATCAACGAATTTGATGTATTGTTTTGTAAAATGTCTCTTTTGTGCTCATATAATCTTTTATGGATTCTTTGAGGTTTCTCCTATGTATTTTTGGAACAATCATTACAGGTGATCGAGTAAATTTCTTCAAGTTTTAGCTTATTGTTTTGTCTTTTATTGCTTTAGATCTAGTAGCAACAAATTTTATGCTGAAAAATGCACCAACATAAAAAAATTTAGTTTGACAAAGTCCTAAAGGATGAAACACATCACAAGAACATTTTTCCATTTTGACATACATTTTTCTCCAATAGTGTTTCTGATATATAAAAATATACATTGTTAAATATATGATTCCTGATGGAACAAGGTTCATGATTAAAAGGTTGCTTTCAAGAGTTCTTGAACAGCAAAAGAAAAGCTGAAAAGAGATTTTTGAGATTAGCTAATCTCTGAAAAAGGCATGAATCCATCTTTTCTCCTCCCAGCTATGGATTAAATATCAGGGCAGACTGGGCTCTCTAGCTGTGGTTGGCAATCAGTTTCAGGGAAGGAAAATGCTGAATTCAAAACCATAACAATTGGCCATGGTTCCAACCCACAGCAATGAGGATGGAAAGAAAAAAAAACCTGATTGAAGCAAGTATGTTTTGTTTTCATTTATTGATATAGAATTATTCATCACAGAAGAAACAACACATACACAGAAATATGAGGTTTGTAGATATTGAGATTAAGATAATCAAGCTGCATAATATTATATGACGTTGACAGTTTCTTTCTTCAAGACAGTCTGATACATATAAAATGCACAGTTTCTTTGCTGTTAAAATACACTGCATAGGTAAAATAATTCCTCGGGCTTATCAGTAAGTTTTTCTTGTTCTGCTTTTTTTATATTAGTTTTAAAATTAACCATGATTGCCACAAAATCTCTCAAACTTGTTTTTCTTTACAAAAAAATATCCCAGACTTTTACTGTTATGTCTAAAACAGTTTGAACAAACATTTTATCCTAGAGCAAATACAACATTTTTGATTTTTTTTTCTGTTGAACTGTAGCAGAGCTGACCATCTTGATGTTTTCTCCTTCAACCTGCCTCTCTAGTGGTGTTCTTATCTTCCCCACATGAGATACACAAAGAGTCATAGTCATACAAGATGGTTGAAAAATATTTCCTCATTACTGAAATTTTCATATTAAAGTTTAAAAATGTTTGGTTTGGTTTGGTGAATAAATTAAGAGTCTAATTCGAAAATTTTATCCTTCACCCAAGGGATAAAAAAATGACACTGATGCTAGAGGTTCAAAGCCAGGTAAAAACCTGGATTTTGAATGATGATTTTCTAGGGAATCATTTTGGCATTAGAAACAAAACTAAACTTGTTTTATATAGTTTACATTCATTATTGAACATCTAAAACATTTTGTACAAAAGTTTTTCTGTTCATGTTCCTCTGATTATATTAACGATTCAATTATTATATTTGCAGATGATCTTGTTTTTCACAACTCAATTCATATGGATTTTCACATTTTTTCCTCTCTCTCTCTATATATATATATATAATTGAATGTAATGGATAAGGAAAATTTTATAAGTTTTTATCAAGTATTTCTCATTTTCTTTTATGAGGACGAAGAGAGTGTGGTGTTATAGACAAGTGTATGGTTGCAAGACAGAAATACAACAACAGCAGAAATAGATTTACATGATTTATTTCAATAGGAACGTGTGGTTTTGGGACAGCTACCTTGTGGTATAGTTCATAAGCCAGCTGCCGATCCGGGTTGATTTCTCATAGTAGTTCCCACTGGTTGGCGTGGCGTTCCTCCTGCTGACTGCTGCTGACTGTGACAGATCTCTTCCCTGGCCTTCCGTTGACTGCTTTGTACTTCCCCCTGTAACCCTTTTTATGGCATTTTTTATGGTTTAACGAGCTCGAAAAACGACGCAAGTATAATTAGGAGGGAAGCATTTTTATTGGTCGAGAAATAGAAGCACTTTGAAATATTATTTTATTTTTCGACCGGAACTCGTGCGTCGGGCCTATGCATAAACGACGATAATGGTCATTTTATGACGGTGCCTTGTCCCGTTCACATCTGATTCTTGCACTTGAGTATGTTAGTTTATTTTCCTGCAAATCAGCCGAGATATGTCTTATTTTATTTCATAACAGTAGAAACTTTGGACAGTTACTGCAAAAACATTAGAAAAACAATAAAAAGCTTGTAAAATTTTCATTGTCTATCACATGCAAGGAAACATGTATAATAAAAAGAATCTTGCTGCCCAGATATACAATCTATATATCCCTCCAATTTATTCAGCTTAGGTTAATCTAATACAAATCTACAACAGTGGAATACACAATAGGGGTCCACTTCAATACAAAGAAGTTCCTGGACCAGGATCTTCTGGAAGATTCTAGAAGATTCTAGAATTAATAGATTGTTCAGCAATGGTCCTCATAGATAACTTCAGGAATTTTCCTCCCATTTTCTGGCATTTTAGTGATGATTAGTCATCTTGAACCAACACTTGACTGATCTTGAAAAACCTGTGTTTACCTGACAAAATGTTTGCCAAAATCTGATCAAGCATTTCAAAATTCTTGGGATCATATTTGCTGAGCTTGATACAAAATTTTGTAAAAGTAACCCTCTCTGCAGCTGGTTTAGAAAGATCAGAATGAGTTTTCCAAGTTGCCATACCTTCGTAATCACCATTAGACTCATCCAACTCTTTCCAAATCCTATGCACTTTCCTTAGATTGACACCCAAACACTCTGAAATGTTTGTATTGGAAATTCTGGCCTGAATGCCAAACAGTACAGCATGGCCATTTCCAAATTTCTGGTGGAGTGAATTGTGTCATGGTGCTCTTTTTCTAACAAATGCTGCCCAACTATACTCTGCAGTTGACAAAATCAAAAACAAACAACATGCATGTGCAAACACGCATATAAAGTTATGCATTATATGTACGGATCAATAAGTAGGTGACCTGCTGTATTTATTAAGTAAATGTAGATCTGAAATTTTCACTGTATAACATTCAATCTGCGTAATCGTTGTTGAAGAATTGAGTTAAGGGCATTGACAAAGAGGGATATTACATTGAAAAATGAATGAATGGCGACAATTTACCCATCGCACCCTCTGTGTGTGTGTGCATATATATATATATATATATATATATATATATATATATATATTACTAAATATGACTAACAAGGATTTTTTACTTAATTTTTATTTTTTTATCTATACTCTCATTATTCTTTTTCTACAACAGAATGATTGGTTGGGTCCCGATTATGCAGAATTTGATCATAGTTTTTGCAATGATGTTTTCTGAGGTAAAATCTATAAACCATCTGTAACAGAAATGCCAGTATCACATCAGTTATAGTTCATCATCTCATTCATCTCCTAACAAATAATACCACTGTTTTGTCCTGACAATAGTCAAAAGCAGTAGAAACAAGGAAAAAAAAAATTATGGAAAATTTCTGTAGTCTTAAACCAACTTTACATTTTCTTATACAAAAACAAATTAAAATATAGGAAAAAAATTTAATGAAGTATTTCTTCTTTGTCATATTCAATAATACTTGCCTGAATGAAAAATTGGTATGCTTTCCCTGCTCATTAATGTTTCTGTTCCTAATTTTTCGACACCCTATAACCCTGTTGTAAAGGAGAAAGTGTTACTGAATGAGGAATAACTGAAATGGAAATAGTAATCTTTATAACATCAACAAAATAGAATACTCGCCAGCGGTGTGAAGTAGGTAAACCACTGCTAGTGGTGGACTACTTATACAGCATATTACCTCCCACTTACAATAGTGTCCAACGTATTTATCTGGATTGGAACATACTCATTAGTGTTCATAGGTACAGTATATAACAAACCCCTTGTATTTTAGTGGCTTTACTGCCTTGCTTAGGGTGATACTGATTAAAAACAAATACTAAATATACATACATACATACATACATACATACATACATACATGCGTGCGTGCGTGCGTGCGTGCGGGCATGCATGCATGCACACACATACATACATACATACACATATATGTCAACAGTCTGTTTCATGCTTGAACACAACCTTCAGCCCATGTGTGTTGTTTTGGCTAAACTATTACAATAAATAAAATAAACAGAAATCTAAATATATAAAAGCATAAATTAAGTAAATAATAATCAAATTAACAAACAAAAAATGAACACAAACACAAGTAAATGTAATAATAATAATAATCAACAACAACAAATAATTAAGTAATGAATAAATAACAAGAAAAAAGTTAACAAACAATAGAGTATAAAATAGCTACAAATAACCGCATTTAGATCCACAATTATTTCTATGCAATAGCTGCTAGAATAATTTGAAATATAACTTATTGCCTATCCTGTAATTGTTAGGACAATACAATAGCCCTTCTTACCCATAATGACCAGCATATATAGTCTGTTAAAAACAGACTATTGCCACCTGATTTTGACCTCAGTGTCTGCTTTTATATTTACATACACTCTGTATCTCAATTGAGCACTTTTACTCATAAATATAGCATACCTTAAAACTATATTTCTATCATATATATGTAAAAGAAAATTCAGATTTATCTACAGTAAGAAAAATATGTATTTCATCCCCTGCTGATTTTCTGAGTTTGCTACCTTACAAAAATAGGAACAGTTTTCAGGGTAGGTCCATCTTGAAAGTGAAAGATAGAATATAAAAAAATTCTAGAAAATCACATTATATTAATTTTTGAATGTTTATTTCTTTCTTATTGAAAAAATAAATATTTCACCCTATAGTAAAACATAACTCGGTATTTGGTGAAGAAACCCTTGTTGGCAAGCCCAGCAGCCAGACATTTCCTGTAGTTAGTTACCAAATTTTTATAGATCCCAGGGGGCATTTTGGCCCACTCCTCTTTTCAGATCCTCTTAAGAATTTGTAGGTTGTCATTGGGCAACACAAAGCCTCAGCTCCCTCCACAGGTTTTCTAAAGGATTAAGGTCCAGAGACTGATTAGGCCAAAGAGGTTTTCACTTATGATTTCTCTGTACTTGGCCCCATCCATCATTCCCTCAGCCCAGTGTAGTCATCCTGTCCCCTTAGCAGAGAAACAGCCCCAAAGAAAAATGAAAGAAAAGAAAAGCTTTTTTTTTCCTCCAAACACTACGAGCCGAATTGATGCCCCAAAACTCAATCTTAGTCTCATCTGACCACAGAACTTTCTCTCAACCCTCCTCTGAACCATCCAGGTGCTCATTGAAAACTTCTGATGGGCCTGTACATGTGCCTTCTTGAGTAGGGGGAGCTTGTGGGCACTAAATGATTTCAGCCCTCTACAACATAGTGTGTTACTAATAGTCATCTTGGTGACTGTGATCCCAGTTGCCCTGAGATCATCTTCAAGCTTTTGTTGCATACTTCTGGATTGTTTCCTCACATTTCTCATCATCAGGTTCGTTCCACACTGGGAGATCTTGTGTAGAGCTCCAGCCCGAGGGAGATTGATAGTCAATTGGTGTTTCTTCCATTTTCTTATTATCGCACCAACAGTTGACTCCTTCTCACCTAGCTGCTTGCCAATCATATTGTAGCCCATTCCAGTCTTGTGCAGGTATACAATTTTGTCCCAGATGTCCTTATACAATTCTTTTGTCTTGTCCATTGTGGAGAGATTAGATTCTGATTCATTGAAGGATTCTATGAACTAGTGTCTTTTATACAGGTAATGAGTACTTGATTAGGAGTAATAGTTGAGTAATAGGACTAGCCTATATGCCTCCTGGTCACATAACTGGTCTGTGGGGCCTGAATCATTGCTGGTTGGTAGGGGGTGAAATATTTATTTTTTCAATTAAAAAGAAATAAATGTTCAAAAATTAATATAATTTGATTTTGTAGAATTTTTTAAAATATTCTATCTCTCACTTTCAAGATGGACCTACCCGGGAAATTATAGACCGTTCCCATTTTTGTAAGGTGGCAAACTCAGAAAATCAGCAAGGGATGAAATACTTATTTTCCTCACTGTACAATATATCTGTAAAAGTACAATATAAATAAAGACAAAATGAAAACTTATCTTAGCTAACACAAGTACAATATAAATAAAGACAAAATGAAAACTTATCTTAGCTAACACATTCATTCTCAGACATACTTTATCAGGGCAAATGTGAGGATTTCATTTTGCAACAAGTATTTTTAAACAAAAATAAAACTTGTTAGTTTTTCAAAATATTTAAATTTAAGAAAAAACTCATGAGTATTCATCAGGTTAACTGAAATGTCTTGGTAAATTATGGAGGTTAAAGAAAATGAGTTATGAATTTAGCTATTTTCTTTTAATTTTGTAACATTTTTATAGTTATATATGTTGGCTTGTGATAGGAGTAATTCTTTCAGGAATGGAGATATTTGAAAAAATCTGTGGTGTAGATTTATATTTTGATAAGAGATCATAGTGACACACTTAAGATTTTTACATTTAATATATAAATATATATATATATAAAAACACTAAAAACATATACACAATGTACACATTCAATTAAATTGAAAAAATAAAATCATCCTTGATAATGGCTAAAAGTAGAGCCAAAAGTACTTGGAATTACAGGATATTTGGACAGTTTCTACACACTCTGTGTCCAAAAAAGAAAACTCTTGTTCGAACACAAGAAAAATTAAATAAAAAGCTGAATCGTAGTACCTTGCCTGTCATTTTTAATGAAACATGCATAAATGAAGGATTTCTACCTAAATAAGTAAATAAATAAATAAATATATATATATGAGGGTCATTCAATAAATAAGGTGAATTTTTCGGTATAAGGACTTCTAATACAGATAGAAGCTTACTTTTTAAAAGATTTTTCAAGGTAGTCTCCTAGCACTGTCACACACTTTTTCCATCTGTGCACAAGCTTCCGTATTCCCTCAGCGTAAAAATCTTTGAAATGATGTCTCAGCCAGTCGCTCACAACACTTTTGACTTCATCGTCACTTTTAAACTTCGTGCCTCTCGTGAACGCTTTCAAGGGACCAAACAGGTGAAAGTCTGAAGGGGCAAGGTCTGGGAGATGAGGGAGCAGTTCCCAGCCCAGCTTGTTGATGGTCTGCACCATTTGGGCTGCTGTATGAGACCTTGCGTTGTCATGATGCAAGATGACTCCTTCTAACTGATGACCCCTGCGTTTGTCCCAACAGATAAGTCCTTGCAATGTCATCCACTGTCACCCTTCTGTCAGACTGAATGAGGTCATTGACTGATTCGATCACCTCAGGAGACCTCACTTCTGTAGGCCTCCCAGGCCTGTCTTCATCTTCAACACGGCTCCGTCCTTCTTTAAACAATTTAGCCCACTTGTAGACATTTTTTTGTCTGAAACATGTGGCACCATACACAGTTGACATTCTCCTATGAATTTCAACTGGTTTGCACCCTTCAGAAACCAAAAACTTGATAACTGACCACTGTTCAATCCTGGAGCATGCTTCTTGGTTGGCCATCTTTGTTAATCGCCAAAACTCTCAAAGTTTTTTTTTAATCTGCAAAAGAAATTAAATCCATGTGAAAAAGAAGTAAAACAAAAAAAAATAAAAAAGAATAAGCTTCTATCTGTATTAGAAGTCCTTATACCAAAAAATTCACCTTATTTATTGAATGACCCTCGTATATATATATATATATATATATACACACATACATACACACAGTTATATCTATATTTGTATTAACATAGGTGAATTTAAATATGTAAGTATAAATTTGTTTATGAATCTACATAGATTTTCACTAAGCTTTATCTGGCATAAGGCATAATTGACAAGGAATGAGATTATATAGAAAAATTTACGTAAAATAAACAGTTATTTTCACTATGAGGGTGGAAAATTTTTGATACACCTATGAATGTATATATTTTAAAATAACAATTGAATGAATGTTATTACATCAATTTTGTTGTCAGAATTCAAAAATATGTAAGTAAAATTAGACATAAATGAAATTTAATTTATTTTCAGTATTTATATGTTGTCTATTGTCCTCATCTTTGCTGTTATTATCAGAATGTTTCAGTTATTGTGCCTTTTGGCCTTCATCAGATGTCTATCAATTAATATTAAGAAGTCAAGACTTGGAAACTATTAACACTCCTACAAAGCAGTTAATTACATTTGGATTTCTCAATATTTGCCAATAAAACTGAAAGTGAAAGTGAATTCACCTGAAGGATATCTGTTGGAATGGCTAGCTTCAACTTATGTCATCTCTCTCCAAGATGTAATTCTTCAGACTTTACTAATGTTTTGTTCTTAAATTCTTTGTTAAACATTGTAAAAAACAAAAAGTCAAACAAAAATCAGTAATATTTATAATAACCTTAGCAAAAAAAACCTTTTAACAATACTGTCTTCATATTTTTTTATTAAATGAACCATTATAAACCATTATTATTTTTTACTAATATTGCTTCCATTTTAGTTTTTTGTTGCAACTACTGAGACTGATTGTCTACAGCTATTAGTAGTAATGTTACCAAAAATTTCAATACAAGTCAAAACATTGTTAACCATTATTTTTACTAGCAATTTTGTCTTAATTGTAGTTGCTATTTTTTTTGCAACTATTATTAGTCTACAAGCATAAGTGATAATATTACATTAAATTTTATCAGATGAAACATTGTCAACCATTATTTTTGACAAGTATTTCTTTGATCTTAATTTTATCTATTTTTCATTGTACCTGCTCAGACCATCAACTTACAGCCAATATTAATTTTTATTATTAGAAACTATTCAGACGATCAGCCTAGAGCAGTAATGAAACAATGTGCATTGCAAATGAATAATAAGCTTTTATTGAGTTTCAATTTGCTATCTGTTATTTTCAACCTATGCTGTTTACTGCAGCCATAGAAAGATTTTCCCAAACAGCTGCAATGACAAATGAAAATGACAGAAATATAAGTTAAAAATGAATAAAAAATCTTTATGAAAAAGATTAGCCACTAATGAGCACTTTCAAAAATGTTACAACACTGGCTTAATAAGGTAAACACACTATCAATTAAGAGAACATTTACACAAAATCTTTTTCGATGCTGATTACAGATTCCCATATTATCATCCTTTTCTATGCCATATCCCTTCAGAATTTAGGCAAATATGGTCATAACTGTTTTGGGGGGAAGAATAATTGAGTGATTTCTTGTTTTAAAAATTTCATTTGAAAAATGATTTTTAGTGCATATTCAACAATGAATGAAACATTGAAATGCATAAATTGGACAGTTGGATTTAAAATGTTGAATTCATTTAACAGATATATCAGGCATCTTGTAGGTTTTGTTTAGTTTTTTTAATAAAAATTATCATTTTTATTTCCTGAGATAAGTTATTCTTGTTTTTATCATAAATATTTTATCTGACATTTTCAAGTATATAAGCTCATCTGGCATTTTTTTTCTCTTTTAAGATGTCTGAGGTTCAGTGTCTGCAGACAGAATTAGTCTAATAAGTTTTGTAAGATTCTTTCTACTTGCAGGAATTTTTGACACTGAAATCTATCCATGAAAAAAAACAGCTAGATGATCTATACACTATACACCTGAGCCAGATCAATTCTGAGTCAAGTGTAATGGCTGAAATATTACAATAAAAACAACAAATGTGGGATACTCAATTGAATGATGTATTACATATCCTTAAGTTGCATCTGCTTATACACATACAAAATATTACTATATATATATATATATATATATATATATATTGTCATCCACAGCCAGACTGTTTTGCTGTATCACAGCTCATCAATGTGGCTAGACGTCCAGTTGCCTCTAGCTAGGATCGAAACCCAGCTGAATTGGTGTCAGTTGGAGATTCTACCCCTAAGTTATTGGTGCACGGCAGAGATGAAGGTGATTTTATGCATATTTATTTTTAGATAAACACACAGTGACTAAGAGAACTCAATTCACTTTACCAAAGAGTCTTGCATTATTAGTTGTCACTGTTTACAAACTCACACTTCCTCCCCACAGAGCTCAACTGAAATAAATTTTTCAAGAGCATATATATTGTATATATATATATATATATATATATATACACACACACACTCATGTTCTGCTAAACATACTGACAAATTTGAAAAAGTGGCTTTATGTATTCCACGTCTGTGATCTTGCCACCAAAGGAAGGAATGAATATTGACCATTCAGGGTCCTACATTTATCTGGCAAGATTTTTTACTAGAGGTAGAGATTTAGCTCTTGTCTCCTCTTTAGGATTGGGTTTTCAGTTCCATCTCCTAAATTCTTCTCATTGTCTTTCACTTCCAATAGTTCCTTGGGTGTAGAGTGACATTATTGTCATGCTTAGGGTGAAATGATTAAAAAAAACGAACAGATGCATACTATTTATAAATAGTATATCATTAGTTTCAGCTTATAATATGTAGCCTTATTAAAATATCTACAATAACCTCTGCAGTATGTGTGAGATTTTATTATGTAAACAATGTTTGCATAATTAATAATGAATCACAGATTCCTGTTGGAATGCTATCTGGAGAGGCTGGAATCCATTCAAAGGTATGCTATTAAAATGGACAATAATCAGCTTTGCAGCAGGTGAAGGATTGTTGTTTTCTAAAAATGGACTCTTCAGCTTAAAGTTTCCCGTCAATCAGTTACGTGCCATGTGTGATACGTGCATAAGCGATCATGTATCTTTCGATACATGACAGACGATTTTTTCCTGCAGTAGGTTTCCATTTCTTTCTGTGGTAGACCAGTTGCCATTCAAGGCTATAGAACCCGGTCTGTCCTGCTATTTACCCATAGCTGGGGGGAGAAGAAGAGGATTCATACCTTTCCCAAGAGTATTAGCACATAAGTGAATGTAATGGATTCGATTGGAATTCAAACTTGGCTCTCAGATTCCTCGGTCCAAGCAGCTATCCATTACTTCACCATGAGTACCACTCAAAAAATATCTTGTGAATGAATTTAAAATAATCATCGGCATTTATCTTGATAACATCATCAACTTTGAGGTGAGCTATAATTTTACTGTACATGAATCAATATTCCAGTTCTTTCCACTCACGTTCATTGACTATTTCCATGAAGGCGCAACCCTATAGCCAAGCCATACATTCATCCCTAAAAAGTACTGTTTGAAATAAGTTTTTGTGTACTTCTTCATTCAACTTACATGTTTCTATTTTTGATGTTTACTTAAAAGATGGTAATTTGTTTGCTTTCATGTCCTTAGACAATATTCTGCATCATTTCTCTCTATTTACATTTGTAATTAGTTTCTTCAAATATTTTTTTTCAGGTCAATCAACAGAACATCCTTATCTTACTTCTCTTATTACCGTCTAGAACATTCTTCAAGCCAAGTTTTTCTTGTTATCTTTTTACTTTTTCCGAATTTCCTACATTATGTTCCAATAACTTTGCAATATCTTGTTTCTCTTTTGAGGTTACATCTTTCTTATGACCCATGACAATTTTTATATACCCGAAATTAAAAAAAATATATATCAATAACTATTCAAATTCAGAGTCTTCCCACTACTATTGAAGGAACTCTTTTCTGATTGATCATATTGTCAGGGCTATGGCTACACTTACCACGCTTAGACAATTTCAGGTTGGTGAAGCTATTTAACCCATAGTTGAAGGTTTTGAATTCAGTTTTCTTTCTCCAAGACTAATTGTCACTGAAGGTTATAGGACCCAGTTTGTCATACCTGGGAGAAGAGATGGATTCATACACCTTCCTCAATGGTATTTGCATGTAAATGAATGTAATGAACTCAACTGTTTTCTCAGTCTGAGTCATTACCCATTACTACACCATCCCTCTAATAACTATACTAATATATCTATTTATTTAATTTTTTTTTACAATAAGATTCATCCTGTATAAGGCCCAGAGGCTACTTGAGGTAGAGGGTTACATTAAGGGGTAATTTATATGGATAGGAGGGGGAAGATAATTAACTCTAGACTTGAACAGGTTAAGATTGTAGTGATCGGGGAAGCATCCTCTTGGGAGTCTGTTCCACAGAGCAGCAGTTCGCAAGATGGAGCTGTTTGAATGGAACTTACTTTACGCCAATGTATTACAGCGGGAATGTCGGTGGTTTGCTACTATGTAAGTGGCATGGCGGGTTCTAGACGTGAAGGTTAGACCTGGCAGAACTAAGGAATATAGTTTGAACACGTTCTGTGAAAGTAATGATAGATCAATGAGAGACTTGCCACATCCTACCTGCGAAAAAGAGGTTGGATCTTGGTAAAAAAATTCTTCTCCAACAAGCACTCGGAGACGCTTTTGAATTCTATCAAGACTTGAAAGTGAGGACTGGGCAGCTCTGGCCTAAATATGGCAACTGTACTTTATTTTCAGCCTGACCTGGTTCTTCTAAGGGTAGAGGATAGTGTAGACAAATGTATCATCAAATAAGTACTTCTAAGTATATCTAATAAAAATAGACATGATCAACTAGAAAATTCACCTGGTATATTTATCATAGAAATATATCCTGAAAATGTTATTAACATTATTTGGCTAATACAAATTTTATTATGGCTTGCATAATAAAATCTGATTTTATGTATGTGTAGATCCATATATAGAAAACAATGTTTATTCAGAACTATTTGATTTTCTTCCCTGTGTAACCCTTTTCTCAGAGCATATGGATACTTCACTCTGATCCTGGGTATAGTGTACAGTGGCCAAAGTAACAAACCAAATATAAAGTACCCTGTTATTTTTGACAGGACTTTTGCCTCCATCATTATTTATTCAAAGTAGCCTTCTTATCTCTCTCTTTCTAATTTCCAATACATTAATATCACACACCTTAAAGTAAATTGCAACATGAAGTATGAATTGTACAATAATTAACACAGATTTATCATTTATTGTCACTATAAGTGTCAAAGAGAAAACAAATAACTACGCAAAATTCTACACAGTTTAATCCACTCATTAATTTGGGCATAGGACAGATAATATTCCATTTGTATACATAATGACAACAAGTTTGTTAATCTACTACATTCATTACCTATTTCCAATGATTCCTTGGTATTCAGTTTACACTGATGCTATGATTTCTAACATGTGTAACCAATATCAAAGTCTCTAGAAGAAAGAAGCAGTAGAAGACAGTGATTCTTATCTAAAGATGTCCTCTCTCGTTCTAGTTTTCCTTCACTACATTTGTTCAGTGCTGATTATGCATTATTTACGTAAGCTAATTATTCAGTAATAAGAGATTTAATGTAAAACTAACATGTCAGTTCATGCAGAAACTAAATGCAGATTGAGAAAAACAAATATAGAAGTTGATAGATATATCAAAGATTTTATATAAATGCAAGGAAAAGGTAATCAAGTATGCAGAATGTAATGTGTATCGAAACAGATAACTAAAAAGTAATTCTATTATTGATCATCCATATTTAATTAAAATGAAAACTATATTGGGCAAATAGGTATTCAATAAATAATATATGTTTAAATGGAATTTACTCCTTATAAGGAAGTTTTCAAAAGACAATAGATATCACCATTTATGTAAAATTCAAAATAAGCTACATATGTATAATCAGTCAATTAACTACGCAGGAACAAATACTTTTATGCAAATTTCTAACCAGCCAATAATGGAGCAGCAATTTAATAAATATAGACATTTGAACATGATCATGGCAACCTGCTGAATTTCATTTCATGCATTAGTATGAAAAAGGTGATTTAAGTGACATGAAGCATGGTCAATTATGCCAGGTAGATGCGTGCAAATATTTCAAAAACTGCAGATCTACTAGAAATTTAATGCAAAGTTTAATTTTTTTTTTTTTTTTTACAATAAGGTTCATCCTGTATAAGGCTCAGGAGCCACTTGAGGTAGAAGGTTACATTAAGTGGTAATTTATCTGGATAGGAGAAGATAACAATTAAATCTAGACTTGAACAGGTTAAGATTGTAGTGTTAGAGAAATTCTACTGAGTGGCAATCTGTTGACAGAAATCCACTGTTGATAAAAGGCAACAGCAGCTAAAAAAACACTTTTTACAATGAAGCTATACAGATCTCATTCCCATAGAGCACTTTTCTAATATAGTGGAAAGAGAGATTCAAACCCTTGACGTGCATACAATCAATTTAGAATTTTGGGGTGGCATAATAACAGTATGAACCCAAATTTTGAAAGAGTGCTTCCAAAATGTTGTTGAACGACATAAGCCTAGGATCCCTAGTAGAGGCAGGCATGCGATTCCATATTAGCATCAAGATGTTCTGTATATCTCACAGATTTTCTTTCTCCAATGCAGCTCATTTTTTATGTGTTTGGTTTTGATTTTCAACACAGCCTGGTATTTTAGTTTTCTTGTTCTGCATTTTCTATAATGACATGCATTCTTGTGGTTTCAGCAAAGTGAGATACCCCCAACCAAAAAAAGAAAAAAATGATATGTACATTGATAAATATATAAGATTTTCTATCACTCTATTTTGAAAACTTGCTGAATGAAACCTGTTGCATCTGTTCTCTGCTAAAAAATGCAGAAAAATGTAAAACTTGTTTGTAGCTCTCTTTTATAGAGAGCTCAGCAGCTTATATGCAGTTTTATTTCAGAAACCGTTGGTATCTCATGCGTATACAAGCTCTTGCTTTTGAAAAACTGGGGGAATGTATTTTTATTAATGTGCTTATATGACATTGTCATGTGGTTAGACATGTAATGCAAAAAGGTGTTTGTTGACTGCTGCTGTTGTTGTTTCATAATGGCACAAGTTAGTTGAGTGCCATTAATTTCCATTGCCTTCTTCAAACCAATATACCAAAGTTGAACTTTCTTTGCTGAAAATCAAATTAACCATTTTTTTCACCATGAGAAAGGCTTTTTCTTGTAGTATTCCATAGCATAACATATATTGACATATACTGATTGCTTTTATTGACCTTAGGAGGAAATTTTACTGGCTACACACTGAAGAAGAGAGAATTAAGTGAGACCTCCAATCTTCTTGCTTGTTATTATATAGTAGTTTCAGGTTTCATGTGGTCGCTAAGAGTCAAAGATTCTCATTCATTTTGTGGGGATAAACTTATTATTTTACAAAGAAATCTCCCTGTCTTGTTAACTGCTGCTTCATTAATTCTTGAAGGAATAAAAATGTACACAATCCTATCACGTCCTTCTTTTTCCTTTTTCCAATGGCCTGTCTCCAAGATTAGTGACCACCAACTAACCCTATGATATATTTATCATATTTCAGAAATGCAATGTAGTTCCTACAACAAATGTAGCTGTTTATTAGTTAAATCTTTTTTTCTTTTCCTAATCCTTAAAAGAATTACATATACCATAAAATTGTATAAAATTGTATTAGCAAAATTGCTATAAATCAAATAGTTCAGTAGTTTTAATCATTGTGATAGAAATTTATTTCATATAAAAGTATGTTATAATATTATTTTTTATGTGTTTGATTTACAAAATATACCATTAAAAATATCAACATTGCTAACTTCCCTTTATTCCCAAGCTGTGATGTAAACCCTTAGATGGTTACCACTTTCAGAGCAAAAAATGGTTTTATTTATATAACTATGCAATTTAATTATAAAAACAATTGCTTATTTATAAGGATCACAAAAGATAAGATATGAATAACAAAATGCCATCATTTTTTAAAAATTGACTTTTGAAGTTGAATATTCAAATTATCTCTGTTAAGCAAAAAGCACTAAGTTAGGCAAAATATAGATCCTGGTAAATATTAATAATTAAACAAAATTTATTTGGTGTCACAGTTTTGCATAATATTTGCATAAACATACACGAACAGCCAACCTGCTGTATCTATTTAATTAATTTTCAGGGTTTGTGCAGAAATAAACATGTCCTGAACTTTACATATGAAAATATAAATTGAATTTTGATTCTATTTCCATATATCAGTCTGTAGACAAATAATCCAGCAATTCTAAAACAGAATATTCAAATTGGATTGCAAAGAACAAGGAAGCAGATGCATCCATTGAGAGTTCCATAATAGCATTAGAACTGGTAGATACTCAGCACAAAATGAAATGATAGAAAATGCATCTCTAAGAAAAAATACACAAAATGTAAATATACTCACCTCAATGTAAACACACACGTCTATACACAGTGTCTTCAAAAGTGAATTTTGAGAGAGCATTCGAAGCACTTAAATAAATAACTCTTTTAAAATGTTAAACTTATAATTTTATAATACACGTCTTTTTTTATGTGCTGTGTCTCTCCATGAGTGATCATGGCTCTCCACAACTTTCTATCCTTTGTAACCATAAGCAGTGTTTGTTCTCATACTATTCCACCTAGACCCTGTTCTGCTATTTAGTTATGCTCATGAGCATGTTACTCACTGTTTCTCTGTCCTTCAATATATATATATATATATATATATATATATATATATAGTTTAATGTCTATTTTTGTTTTTAAAAGCAATTCTATATTGTTTATATAAACATATATATATATAAACAATATATAATTTTTTTTATATATTAAGAACAATTTTAAATTGCCCCTCTTATACTAAAAATTCCCAATATATTTTACTTAAACAGTTTTGCTTTTCATTCCACCCTGAAGAAGCTGAACCCAATACACAGTGAGACATGTCATTTATAAATTTTGCCACTTTTACACCTTAACTCCACACACACACATTTATATATATATATATATATATATATATATATATATATATATATAGATATATGTATGTATGTATGTATACAAAACACAAATTCAGTAAAAAAAATATAAGTATTTGTTGAACTATCAACAACTGATACAAGTCTTATTTCTGAAGCAATTTGGTATGAATTAACTTTTAGAGGATATCAACATGAATAGCATTTTATATATATATATATATATATATGTGTGTGTGTGGACATCTATGCATTCTGAGAATTTCCTATGTATATTCATTTCCATGCAATTTTTAAAATTTACTCCATTATCATTCTATTTCTCAGTATTTTCATACAATCCATCAGAGTTTTCAATATCACCGCCTCTACTTAAAAAAAAGTAACTATCTTCAAATTACTTATTTCACACCAGCTACTTTCAAAGCACCAAAGGACATATATTTTCTATCTTGTTTGTATTGTAAATTTGTTTTATTAAACTCTTCATTTTCTTCTGAGAGACTTTTAGTTGTGTCAGCGTGCAGGTTTTACTTACATGCCTACAACGACAGCATTATTTTTGTCAAATCTACTTTAATATTTTTAAGTCTATAGAAATTTGTTTTTATTTAAATGATACCTACCAAATAAGAAAGAAAACTGTGACCCGTAACCTGTTTGTTCTAGGATATGAAATGCACCTTACTTTTGTGGGGACTGAAGTTGGTTACTGTAAAAGGAATATTGAAACCCAATAAATGTCAGCATCACACAGTTAAACCCAGAGAAGTAATCTCTCGCCTTTTGTAAGCTCCAGTTGATTTAAACAAGTATAGAACCCGTCAAAAATGATGGTATTATTTATATATTCATTGGCACTTATGCTGAAGAATATAGTATCAGTACACTCTTCTTAGGATCAGAATGTAGTATCTGTGCACTCAAAGTCTGAATAAAATGTTACTCCTCAGCACTTCTTGTCTGGGATCAAAGTGTAGTATCTGCTTATCGCTTCTCGGCCTTTTAGGCTAAGATCAAAGTGTAGTATCTGTTCGCGGATTGCTCACTGAATGATCGCCTATGGGGCCGGGATTCCTTCTCCGATACAGGCCGGCGGCAGGGATTGGTCCCTGCGCTGGTAGTATCGTGGCTACGTCTGACTAGCTATGACCAGCTCTGACCAGCTTGGACAAGCTATGACCAGCTAGACCAGCCAAGACCAGCTATGACTAGCTAAAGCCAAAGCACTGCGACCCGGGTGAAAACTCGGGTCCATTCCCCCTCCCTTCCCACGTTAAACTCCGACCTTGTGTCACAACCTGACCGTGTGGGAGGTCAAGTAAATCCCGTGTAGTATCTGTTCTCAGATTACTCGCTGAATGATCGCCTCTAGGCTGGGAGCGGTCACCGATACAGGCCGGTCGCAGGGATTCGTCCCTGCGCTGGTAGTATCATAGCTAGATTAGCTAAAGCCAAAGCTAAAGACCAGCTTGGACAAGCTATGACCAGCTAAAGCCAAAGCACTGCGGCCCGGGTGAAAACTCGGGTCCACTCCCCCTCCCGTCCCACGTTAAACCCCGACCTTGTGTCACAACCTGACCGTGTGGGAGGTCAAGTAAATCCCCGGCCTTTTAGGCTAAGATCAAAGTGTAGTATCTGTTTGCAGATAACAGAATTACTCACTGAATGATTGCCTTTTTGGCTGAGATTCGATCACTGATACAGGCCGGTTGCGGGGATTCGTCCCTGCGCTGGTAGTATCGCGGCTACGTCTAGCTATGACCAGCTCTGACAAGCCAAGACCAGCTTGGACAAGCTAAGACCAGCTAAAGCCAAAGCACTGCGGCCTGGATGAAAACTCGGGTCCACTCCCCCTCCCTTCCCACGTTAAACAACCGACCTTGTGTCACATCCTGTCCCTGTGGGAGGTCAAGTAAATCCCTATCGCTTCTCGGCCTGTTGGCTAAGATCAAAGTGTAGTATCTGTTCTCAGATCGCTCGCTTAATGATCGCATTTTGGCTGAGATTTGATCACTGATACATGCCTGGCACAGGGATTCATCCCTGTGCTGGTAGTATCATGGCTACGTTTATCTATGACCGGCTAAGACCAGCCAAGACCAGCTCTGACCAGCAAAGTCCAGCGGCCAGGGTGGAAACATTTGGGTCCCCACGTTAAAAACCGACCTTGTGTCACAACCTGACTCAGTGGGGGTTCAAGTAAATACCAAGTGTAGTATCTGCTACTGAGTGGAAAAATTATATTTTACCTCTCAATTGTGTTTCTGTCTTCAGATAGAGCGCAACTGAAAATATTGAGAAGTGCCCAGTCATTGGGGAACAGTTGCATCTGACAGTACCTTCCTCATTGCACTAAAGGCCTGGGAGAGTGCAGACGATTCAGAAAAAGTTGGATGAGTCCCCTTTGTGGTGCACAGTTGCATGAGAGACCAACAAAATTCCTTGTAACACAAAAGATGAACTGATGGCAAGGATTATGGCAGCATTCACCAATTTAAACAAGGAGACCATCCAGAAGAGTTGCAGGAGATTCTGAAGTTGTCTGGAGGCTGTGGTGAAGACAGTGGTCATTTTATTGAATAAATTTACTTTTTAGTATTTCAAGATACTTTTGTGTCATTTTGGTAAATATATTTGTTAAATTTGCATAATTTAGATGACAATCTATCCACTGAACTATATATATATATATATATATATATATATGAGAACAAATAGGAAAGGTAAATCAATTTAACATGTTTCACTTTTATTAAAGCTTCATCCACATGTTAGATTGATATACATTTTCTATTTGTTCTTTTATTTTGTTAGATTCTGATCTGCATTTGCTCTTTAACACACACACACACACACATATATATATATATATATATATATATATATATATATAAAAAACACAACACTTTGCTGATGTCAATGGGTTGCAGGCTTGATGCACTTATTGCAAGAAAGGGTTATGCAACCAAATATTAAATGTTATTTACTTTAAGACTATCTGTTCCTTAACTTTTGCTAACCTAAAAATGGGGGGTTGATCTGATACAAAAGGTAGTATGTCCTAAGCTGTTTAACATATCTAAATATAAATACCAGGAAATAAAATCTGAAATTCCAAACTCTTGTCTCATATTCATCTTAAAAACCCAAATGTCTTCAGTGAAGAACAAAAATAAAGGAATTGGTTTTGCCATTCCAATACTTTTGGTTGGACTGTATATATGTAGACATTGATGTCAACACCCAGTCAGTTTCATGTTAAAACACAACCTTCAGGCCTTTAAGCATGAATCAGACTATTGCCACTGCATGTTGACCTCAATGTCCACTTTTATATTTACATACACTCCATCCCTGCTATTGAGCACTTTAACCCATAAATATGGCATACCTTAAAACTATATATATATATATATATATATATATATATATATATATATATATATATATATATATATTTAAAGATATTTTTATGATATGTTTAATGTTCTTTTTATAGATACAAGTATTTAAGCAAATGCTCTGTTTTATAATAAACAGTATTAAATAACATTTACCAGCCTGAATGTCCGAGAAATTTTCATAGAAAATTTTCGTTCTCCAACAGGAATCGAACCTGTATCCTATAGGGAACTGTCATTTCGCATGATGTGCCTTAACTGATCGGCCACAGAGAAGCGTCTGGTATATATATATTTTTAAGGAATTAATGGATTTTATTTATAATTCAACATTATTTCTTAGTCTCTAAACATAACATTTAAAATAACATCTGTGTTTGAGTAGACATCCCTGTTCTTCTAAACAGTGTAAATTTATGTCTACCAGTCGATGCATTCTTTTGGGAACTGCTGACCTGGTGTCGTGTGATACAGTAAGCAGAACAGGTAGTAGTCCGAATGACGACCTCACATGCTGAAGAATTACTTCCTGTTTCAATTGTGGTATCATATATGCAATATAAGAATGTCTGATGTTGTGCAGCTAACTCATTAACTAATTTCATTCCCTTGTCCAGGAAAAATAGACTCTTTTCTAACGTATCTTTTGTATTATTCACATCTGCTTTTTCTGAAGGTCCATTCCTTTTAATTCTGTATCTTCCTTTCACAGTTTCTCCCAATCATCAGCGTTCAACTCCTAATGTTATCCAGAATATTAACTGTTCTTGAGCTCAGTATCTTTTTTTAACTTTGCAAACCATTACTGACACATGCTTGCACCTACTGCATTATAACTGAAGACTTGAGTGATCTATTGCCGAGCTGTTTTAAATCCAAAGCCTTCTCACTCCTGTTGGAGGAACATCTCCCTTATTGACCATGTCTTCAGGGCTGGAGACATACTACCCATGCTTGGTCAATTTTTGGTTGATGAAGTTATTTAATCCATAGTTGGAGGTTTTGAATTTAGTTGTCCTCGTCCTAGACTGGTTGCCATGCAAGACTATAGGATCCATTCTGTCATACTTTTTATCCATAGCTGGGAGAAGAGCTGGATTCATGCCTTTGCCAAGGGCATTAGAACGTAAGTGAATGTAATATACTTGACTGGAATTGAGCCACTTATCTATTACTCCATCATGCCTTCAATGACGTGCGCTTAATGTGCATTTTATATTCAGCTATGATTTTCAGTAAAATAGATTAAAATTATCATAATCATCTTAAAAATAAAACAACAATAAAATAAACTTCAAAGGTACTTCTAAGATTTCTCTAATCCCAAACAGTGCTGGAATCTTTTGAATTAATTAACTTAATATATGTTGCCATCTAATTAAATATATATATATATATATAAACACATATAACTATAGATATTGGCTGAGTGCTTAGAATGTTTGAATTTCACCATGGTTGATTTGTCAGGAAGGAAACTACCTGATGTTATCGGACTGGAGAGGTCAATCCCAGCATGTAGCACCTTTGGAAAGTGCCTGTAAACCATACCACAGGTTGATCCAAGCCTTGTGAGTCAAATTGGGTAGACGTCAATAGCTGTGGTACCACAAAGTCACAAGTCATTGTGGCTGAGGGCTTGAGCATGCTGGCTTTGTTCAAATTGTTGATCACACTAGATAAGATTCTCTTTCCCAGAAATTGTAACTAAGGTCTGCTCAGCATAGAAGGGCTCTGTGGGTGTTGAATAAACATAAATGCACCTGAGCAAGCATCTGCAATAGGGAATAGCTAGTGGTCAGCTATATACATATATATATATACACACACACACACACACACACACACTAATGCATGTCTTTCCATAGAAATACACATAAATGTGTTGCAGGGATCTTTTTCATCAACCAATATTATATATATATATTTATATACTGGGTGTAACAGCAAAATTATCTAAATTGTGTTACAGCATAATTATCCATCCCACAAAATGTTTAAGAGAGAAACTTGATCAGCAGGTCACCATAGGAAGAGGGACCATCATTTCAACTTAGAGCCAAAGAGATCAATTAGAAAAGATCCAACTCGATTCAAAAGTCGTTTGGAATATAAGAGAAGACTCTCAGCTATGACAGTCTAAAGAGTAGTGAAAAAAGACTTGAAAATTAAATTGTACATGAAACCTGTGAGGTACCTTGTTAATCCAGAACAGAAAGTTGGAAGGTTAGAGAGGGCAAAGATCATTTTGAATAAATTGAAAAAAATTTCCTGGAATAATATATATATTTGAACATAATTTCAATACTTCATGAATTTCCGATCTTTAGCTATGATTAATGAATGATGGGCATGTCATTTTCATTTATGATCGATTTCATCATGATTCTTCTGTTAAGCTTAAAGAGTAATTATACATTCTTTTTACTCAAAGAAGAGTCCAGTAGTGTTATAAAAACTTCGTAGAATTCCAGTAAAAGATCTTTAATCATTTCAAAGATACAATGGTTCCTAGCTTAATTTAACAATTGGACAATTTTGCTATTACACCTGATATATATATATATATATATATATATATATATATATATATATATATATATATTATTTATTTATTTTCTTTTTATCGATACAAATATTTAAGGTAATGCTCTGTTTATAATAAACAGTAATAATGACATTTACCGGCCTGAATGTCTGAGTTATTTTCATAAAAAATATGTATCTTCCAAACAGGAATCAAACCTGTATCCTATATGGAACCATCGTATAGCCTAACGTGCTTTTACCGATTGAGCCACAGAAGAGCATTTCGGTTAGCAAGGTCAATTTTACTGTTTTTAAACTACAATTCTTCATGATTTTCTCTCATACATTCATATCTGCTCGATGTGTATCCAAATGTAAACAAATGACGTCACACATTATGAAATGGACAAAGTCCGATAATTATTTTAAGACATTTTTAGATATATATCCATACAACAATATATATATGAGTTTGTCACCCTGGATTTCACGCTTTTGCAGACAAAGAGTTTGTCAATTGCAGCAGCATGAAACCCAGGCTCATATCCATACAACTGAATATGTTAGCTCTATCACTGATATGGAGCACTTTTCAGTAAGTACTGCACACACACACACATATATATATATATATATATATATATATATATATATATATATATATATATATATACTCACACACAAATATATACTAATGCATGTCCTGCCATAGAAATACACACATAATACACATCTTTACAAGCAACTCATAGAAATACACATTTATTATATATCAGCAAGTAAATATTTATTATGCATGTAAGACATGAATATGCATATACAGGTATGTGTGTGTATATGTATATATATATTTATATATATATATATATATATATATATATTGTAATTATTCAAAAATAAATATATGTATACAAAGGAACATATAGTACATGTGTGTGTGTGTGTTTGTTTTCCATTGGGAATTTAAAGTTACTGGTTATGGAACAAATTTGTGGAAAGTTGAAAAATCTCAGTTAATGAACCAACATTGCATAAAAGAGAAAATCAAAAGAAAAAAAAGTTTCAGCCATCTTTGTCTTTGTCATTGGTCATCAGTTGAGACATCTAACATATTGATTACTCTGTTGTAGTTCTCCTCCCAATCGTCAACTGAAAAATTTCTACCTTTGACTCTGCCCATGCCCTTTCCAGTTTGCAGCATCAGATGAACTCATCGACACCCCCACACCTCCACATTAATTTTTTGTTCTCTTGTATCTCAATTAATTGTCGCACAGTATTGGCACTACAGTCATTAAAAAATCTCTTTTGTTTTTAGTTTGTTTAATAATGCAGTTTATATTTAGCATTTTTATTTTTTTTAAAAAGATATTGTCTTATGATCAGAAGATCATAATTATTGCAACTATAAAACTATCTTTTTCAACTCTTTTATCTTATGACCTGTTTACTTGATCTATCATAATATATGCACATACAACAATAATGCTTGTTCTTTTTTGTGTTTTTTTTTTTTTAAGTATTCATCTTTATCTTTGAGAATACTCCCTAAATATTCTTGGAATTTCTTTTCATAAATTTTGAGTTAACTTATTATTCCACCATATTGAATATATCAGTTTAACAACTTTCGGGATATAAAATATTTTATTTAGAATGAACAATTCACAAAGACAAGATATTTCTTTTTCTGTTGTTATTTGAAAAGCAAGATCAATGTTGATATAAAGCTATATTTCAGAAATATCTGAGACAAAACTGATTAAACCATAACTCTAATCATTACATCATCATGATCTTCAAATTTTGTTTCCTTTTTAAATTTTGTTTGTGATGAAAAATAAAAAATACTTAAAATAGTATCCATTCCAGAAGAAAATATTGAACAGGTGACTCATATATTACAAATGGCAAAGAGTAAGTTAGTAATTTTTTGACTTTTACTTCTTTCATCTTAATTTCTGTTGCTTTTTATTGCAAATCCCAAATGCACCTTGGGGACTCTCTGTCATACATTGCATGTAGCAGAGACTGTTCTCACGGATGAAGACATTGTAGGGTTACAACATTAAGCTACCCAATGTCCTGACAATGTCCTGAACCTATGTGGAAAAAGTTGAAAATTCCGATGTGTAACAGAAAGCCATAGAGCTTTCAAAATTGTTGGGTTGACTGTCAACAGGAATAGCTGAACATTTCTGATGAAACAACTTTTAAGTTGTTTTCTTCTATGCCATGTTGAGTTGAGCCTATAGTTCATACAAATGGGAGCTGTACTAAATAATGATTATGACTTTTAATGTTCCTAAATTTATAAATTTATTTTGTGGCATTTTAACTTCCCTTCCAGCAATAAAAGCAGTTAATTCTACGTTTCCTCTGGTGGTTCATAACATTTTATGCCTTATTTTCAGAATCACAATACGTTCAGCTTTGTGTCTATCCTCGTACTGAGTCCGTGTAAATCCAAAATCTTGCATTACAGTCCGAAATGACCAGAGGTACCATTCCTGAAAGTATATTGTTGAATATTTGTTTGATTGTATTTACTGTGGCTGATCAACCTTTTTCTGGTTATTTAAAGCCAGAAAATATTTTTAGATTGTATGAATTGATTTTTTTGGTTTTTTTTTTTTTTAGATAATAATGGTTTAGTAATACGTCTTACTAATTAATCCATAGCTGGGGGAGAAGAGGTGGATTTATACATTACCCAAGGGGATTTGCATGTAAGTGAATATAACGAACCCAGTGGGAATTGGAACTTCTCTGATTAAAAATTCTGAGCCATTATTCATTACACCACCCACACATCCAAGCTTACAGCATTTGGTATTCCTAAGTGATCATTATCCAGGTACTGACCAAGCTTGACATTGCTTAACTTTGGTGATCATACAGGAACCATGGTTTCAATGTAATACAGTCATAAGTCTTTATATTTCTCATCCAGGCTGCTGGCAAACAACTGCAGAATGAGGGTTGTGCGATAAAAAAAAATAAAATGAAAGAAACTGACAATGCCTTGTTTAAGAAATTTGTTGCGGAGGCAGGAATGGGTAACCTGGAAGACAGAACCTTGTTGTTGTTACTGCTGTGGATGTTAATTACTTCTTTGCCTCGGCAAATGTAAATTCAAGTAAAAATGAGTACTTCTTAGTATGGGCAAATAAATGTATAACTTAGTTACAGACATACAAAACTAGTAACTTTTATCTGTTGCTGTTACTGATGCAACAGAGAGAGAGAGAGAGAATGGTGAAATTAGACATTGCTGATGGCTGTTATTGTTTCTTTCTCAGTGCATTGGTATTGACATGAATGTTGGTTTGTGTCACACGTCCCTTGGCTTGCCAGTGTTGACGTCCAAGTTGGCCTGTGTTGAGTTTGTTTTAATTAGAAAATATATAGCCGTCATTTGGATCCAGATTAAGAATTTGGTTTTTAGAGTGAGATTTGCTCTGACTGGTCAATAAATTATTTGTTTTATTTTGGTTAAAGTAGGTGTGTATGTGTGGAGCCTATGCGCAGAAAACATATTTATGCAGACGTATTTATGCTGTTGCCTCGCTCTGTCTTTTTTACAAATACTTTCACGGTAATTGCTCCGATGAGCTGCTTTCGCTGGTTCCCAGCCCTCATGAATTTAAGCGTCCTACGAGGCTGGCATCCCGTTCCCACCCCTTCACTGTTCAAACTGTTAGATGTAGACGTCTCTTCTACTCCAATATAATAATGTCTCACACCTCTCGCCTGTGGAACTCCCTTCCTTATTCCTGTTTCCCTGACAAATATAATCTCCAACTATTTAAGTGTAATGTCAATCGACATCTCCAGTTGCCTTGATCTATCCACTTCCCTTCTCCACATCCTTTCACCTTTCATTCCTATCTGCTCTCGCTCCAAATCTTCTGTAACCCTCTTGCCTTGATCGATCCACTATCTTTCTCCACATCCTTTCCTCTATCACTCCTATCTGCTCTTCCTCCAAACCTTCTGTAACCCCTTGTGTGCTAGTGGCTTCCAGCCTTGCTTGGGGTGAAAAGCTTAAAAAAAAAAAAAGTCTGCATTGGGTCGTCGAGCAGTCAACATCCAGTTTATGTAGAAAAATCTAAGCAGCACAACAAATTTAGACATTACAAAGAGTAAACATTTCTCGGTGACCAAGTTAAAGAGAAGAGACTGTGATAGTAGCAAACTATTTTAATGGTGTACACAGTCGTGTTCACTACCATAAAATGTATTAAGACAGGTCTGTGTGAATAAAATCAGTGACAAGGAATTGTTACAGTTCGAGTTGGATTATTGCATTCAAGTTTGTCGGAGTTGTTGAAAGAATCTGCAGCTGTTGGTGATAGGGACTTATATTGCTTTTTGCTTTGACCTTTCAAAGTTGATTGGTTTGAACTTTGGACTTTTCCCAGAAAATCTTCCCCCAAATCACTCTGCATCTGATACTCCTGATATTTGGGATACTAGTACTAGACTTAAGCTAAAAACACACCTGTTAGTCCCTTAATGATGCCAAAATGAAGTTTCTTCTTTTTCTTTTATGTTCCATGTCCCTTCAGGACATAGGCGATTATGGCTCTCCACTTTTTCCTATCCCTTGTAGTTGTCAATAAGTTTTGTCTTTTTACAACTTCTCCAGACCATGTACCGTCATCGACTCTTTAAGCCCACTAGGAATATCATGTCTTGCTTTCCCTTGTCCTCCTTTCCCTCTATTCACCCTATGAGTATCAGAGTTTTCAAGCCTTCTTTTCTCATTACATGTCCTAGAAATTTCAGCTGCCTCTTCCCGATGTTAAGTGTAAGTTTCCTCTTTGTTTGCATCCTCTCCAAAACTTCATGTTCAGTCCATGGTATCCTTAGCATCCTTCTGTAGAACCATACCTCTGTTGCCTTGAGTCTTTTCTTCATCTTTGAGGCAACCATCCAACATTCACTGCCATAAAAGAGGACAGATATCACGTAGCAGTTCAGTACTCTTTTCTTTGGTACCAAAGAAATCCTCCTGACTTGTAATACTCTGCCTAGCTTTTGGAATGCGTCTTTGGATCTCAGCGTCGCACTTACCATCCTCTGTTGGAACACTTTCCTTTCCAGATATTTAAATTTCCGCACCTGCTTGATTTTATTGGCCCCGACCTGTAAATTGCATTTTGGGCTCATATGTTTGCTGATGACCATGCATTCTGTCATGTAATTTATGATTAGTCCCTTCTTCTTGCTCTCCTTCACTACCTTCTGTAGTTTTGTAGTTTCCTTTCTATGTCTTCTATCAGCACTGTGTCATCTGCATATCTTATAGTATTAAGATTGTGGCCACCAATGATGAATCCAGGTAGGATTTCAAGTCCTCTCAGAATTGCCTCGCTGTATAGGTTGAATAAAACCCATTCTAGCCTTTTTATTTTTGTATATCTGCTGAACTCATTTTCTATCCATATGCAGGCCGTTTGCTGCCAGTATAGGTTCTTGATTATTCTAATATCTTTCCCAAATATATCAAGATTACTGATCAGTTCCAACAGATCGTAGGGGCGTACTTTGTCAAATGCTTTTGCATAGTCTATAAAACACAAGTGCATGTCATTCTGCATTTGCATTGTTCTTTCTGATAACATTCTAAGCATGGATATCGCATTCCTTGTTCTGGGGTCTTTAACAAACCCACAATGTTCTTGTCCTATCTCTGGCTTGATTCTGCTGTGTGCTCTATTTACCGTAATATGGATGATAAGTTTTGTTATGTGGCTCATTAGGCTAATTGTCTGATGGAGTTCATATTTGTTTGCACCTGGCTTCTAAAGCAGTGCTATGAAAATAGATCTACTTATATCTTCCAGTATATCCCTACTGTTGTAGATTTCATTTATTATTTCTGTGATCTTCTCTATGCCAAAGTCATCTAATGCTGTCAGCATTTCCATTAAAATTCCGTCTGGCCCTGCCACCTTGTTTCTGTTCAATTTGGCCAGTTCAGCTTCTACTTTGGTAATTCTGTGTATTGCTGGTTGTTCTCTTTCACTGTGGCAGTGTTCTTCACTATATGCATTCCAGTGTTGAAGAATTTTTTCCTTCTCTAATATGAGCGTTCCACTTTAGATTTTATGCAGCCTCTTGATGAGCAACTCTTTTGTCCTGTTAGTTCCCTTATTTGTTTATGCATATCGCCTTTGTCTGTGGTACTCAATCTCTCTATTTCTGTGCATTCTTTGTATAGCCATTATTCTTTAGCCTGCCTGCATTTGGTCCTTTTGTCATTGTGCATTTTTCTGTATTCCATTCCGTATCTTGGCAGAGTATTCTGTCTCCTTTGCATCATGTTGAGAATCATGTGATCATAAATGATTATTAATTTTAATTAAATCTTAAAATATGAAAACTCCTGTTTGACACACTAGTTTCCTGATTACTCTGGAATTATATGAATAAATCATGATTACAAATCAAAATAATGTTAAAATATTAAATTTATATATATGTGTTTGTGTGTGTGTGTATATATATATATATATATATATATATATATATATATATATATATATATATATATATATAGTGTGTGTGTGTGTGTGTGTGTGTGTGTATAAACACACACACACACACACACGAGGTGAAATAGCAAAATTGTCCAATTGTAAGATTAAGCTTTGAACTGTTGTATCTTAGAAATGATTAAAGATATCTTACTGGAATTCTCCAAAGCTTTTAAAACATTATTGGACCCCACTTTCATCATTAATTTTATCATAGCTAAGGATCAGAAGCCCAACTTATTCAAGATGATCTTTGCCCTCTCTGACCTTCTAACTTTCTCTCCTAGAGTAACAAAGTACCTTACAGGTTTCACATATGATTTCATTTTTGAGTCTTTTTCCACTGCTCTTTGGAGTGTCATAGTTGAAACTCCCCTCTCTTGTGCCACATGTTTTATGGATTGAGTTGGATCTTTAGCTCTAAGTTGAAATGATGACCCCACTTCCTGTTGTGACCACCTAAATTTATTAATCTGACAGATTTTATCACTTAAATATTATTTTTAGAAGATACTTATATTTGAGTAGATTCTCTGTTTATTTACAAATGGTATATTTATTTATTTTCTTCTAGTGGACTGAGTATCTGATGTACCTTAATGGTGAATAACATGAGGATGCAGATTCTAATCCAATCTTTCAGCATTGTGTATCTGTTAGCTAGAGCACCAGTTTTATTGTTCTGTAAGAATTCACCACACCTTTCTGGAGACAATACAATAAAGTATATTGTTGAATATTTGTTTGATTGTATTTACTGTGGCTTATCAACCTTTTTCTGGTTAGTTAAAGCCAGAAAATATTTTTAGATTGTATGAATTGTTTTTTTTTAGATAATAATGGTTTAGTAATACGTCTTACTAATTAATCCATAGCTGAGGGAGAAGAGGTGGATTTATACATTAGGTATTTGCATGTAAGTGAATATAATGAACCCAGTGGGAATTGGAACTTCTCTGATTAAAAATTCTGAGTAAATTTGCTGAATATTCTCTACAAATAGATAAGAAAATAGTTAAGATTTGACTTCAATTATATTTCTGTTCTATGAAAATGGGAATTATTTTCAAATATTGAAATTTGATGAAAAAAATATGTAATGACTGTTGATTCAGAAACCAGTGAAATTTTGTTGCAGGCCAGCGTACACGTGTGTCTCCTGGAGTGCCCACAACAAATGTGGCAGACTCAGAATGAATCCACATCAAGAAATGTAAAGAAACAACAAAAACTGATCTATATGTACAAACAAATGATAATGTATTAACAACAAAGGTTTACAAGTGACAAAGACAATAATGTGTGTGTAACAAATGAATGTATATAAAGTGAGTGAATGTGCCTACATACGTGTGTGTGTGTGTGTCGTTCATGTATTTCCCAAACCAAAAAGGGAAAATAGGATCTTCAGCAAGAGATTTACATTATTGCCATAAAAGTGGAAAAGTAAGAAGAAAATGATAAAAAATTATTACAGACTATAAAGCTGGAGAGCATTCCCTGGGAGCAGTTCTGAAAATTAGGCAGAGTTAACCTGACAATTTATTTACTATTGCAAATGGGAACTATTGCTTACATCACAACTTCTTTCATAGCTTGTAGAATTAACTGATTTTCAGCTGATCTATTTTAAATACATATGGGAATTAAAAATGAAAACATCAGTAGCAAAATGAGATAAAAAAGGTAAAAGAGCAGACATAGAAATTGCAATTCATGTGTAGAAGAGAAACTGAAAATCATAGAATTCATGTGTAGAAGAGAAACTGAAAATCATAGAATTTATGTGTAGAAGAGAAACTGAAAATCATAGAATTTGTGTGTAGAAGAGAAACTGAAAATCATAGAATTTGTGTGTAGAAGAGAAACTGAAAATCATAGAATTTGTGTGTAGAAGAGAAACTGAAAATCATAGAATTTGTGTGTAGAAGAGAAACTGAAAATCATAGAATTTGTGTGTAGAAGAGAAACTGAAAATCATAAAATTCAAGAATGTGAATGGATTAATAAACAAATGAAATTAAATTATTTTGAATTGTCAGCACATTGACACATTCCTTTTGAAAAATGAGAAAGAACTAGGGACATCCAAAAGAAAGCAAAAACTCATTTTGAAAATTGCTTATTGTGAAAAAAACTTAATAGGTAAATCATCAAAAGACGTTAATTTTATTTTTTATTAAAAAGCTTGTTTATAAGTATTTAAAATAAAGCACTTTTATATACATAAGAAAATGAATATACAAATATATATATATATATATATTAAGCATTTCACTCCAAGGAAGGTGGGTGTGCCACTGGCATGCAAGGGGTTACAGAAAGTAAAAGTAAAGAGAGGTGTTTGAAGAAACGATAAAGAGGAGGACAGGGATCAAAATCACGGCATCAGAAGATGTTGATTGACATTACATTTGAAAAAATATATATATATAAGAAATATAGTCTTAAAGTGTGCTTTATTTATGGGATAAAGTGCTCAATATCAGAGATAGAGCATGTGTAAATATAAAAGTGAACATAGAAGGTTGCCTGACGATTGCACTAGCATGAAACAGACTGTCACCCTGAAGTGTTGACTTCTATGTTCACTTTTATATATATAAACATATATATATATATATAAACATATATATAAAAGCTTGTTCATACATACCCACGTACATATATCATTGATGGGCATAAATCTTAAGTATTCTTATGCTTCATTTTTTATTCAAGTGTAACAACTTGTCTAACTATGACATCCACTAATGATTCTTAGTTAATGAATGGGAATTGTACCCACAGTATTTAGCCACAGACAACTTTTTCTATAAGGCATTAAAAAATGTAAATTACAACTGAGAACTTTTAGACATTTGAAATCATTACCACAATATTTTACTTGATCCGTTTTTTGAGTTTTCATCAGGTGCATAAGATTGGATTTTGTGATTGACTGATTGGTTGGTTTTGTTTTTTTTTTTTACAGCTTATTAACCTTTTGCAAGTTATTTAAAACTATAAAATATTTTGAGAATATTTTGGAGATAATAATGGTTTACTGATAAAAGTCCTACTAATTAACCCATAGCTGGAGGGAGAAGAGGTGGATTCATACTTTTTTCCAAGTGTATTTTCACATAAGTGAATATAATGAACCTGGCTAGAATTAGAATCCAAAAAGTAGAGTTCCAATTCCAAGTCATTATCCATTACACTACAAGCGCATTCAAGCTTACATCACCTGGTATTCCCAAGCAGTCACCCATTGAGGTAGTGATCAGGCTTGATGTATCTTAACTTTGATGATTGTAAGAAAACCAGTGTTTCAGTATAACATTGGAATGTTAATGACTCTTCTCAAACTTATCAAAGTGATTGTCTTTTCTGGTCAATTAATATTAACTTTCTTGGCATCAATTTATGGTCATATAAGCAATTCAACAAACATTTTATATATTTTTTATTTTATTCATGACCAAATCCAAAGATATTTATTTTTCCTATTGTTTTTCAATATAGATTTAAGGTTGAACAAGAAAATAGTTACAGAAAATTATTTTTGAAGTTCTTGATCTGTAAATAATACATAATTTCTGTCTGAATTTCTGGGATGAGAAGTTATCCTTATTTACACTATTTACACACAGACTATTCTCCTCATCTTTGTTGTTGTTATCACATTTCAACCATTGTGCTTCATCATATATATGTCAATCCTGATAACCTGCAGAGAATTCCAAACTGAACACTTTATTTAATATACAGGAGTGGACTATTCTCGTTCCACTGCTCATGTCTAGGGATATCTTATCTAGTTGTTATTTATAATACTGCTCAGTTATTGCTTGCCCTGTTTCCACTGATTCCAAGTACAAACTGCCCGGTCCAGGGATTGAACACACAATTACTATATCACCAAATTCATGAGCCAATACTTTAATCCAATAGACTATTTTCCCATTGGACATGCACCTGATGAAGGCCAGAGGGTACAATGTTCCAAGCATTTTGTTATAACAAACAACAAAGATGAGGATAGTCAGCAAGTAAATAGTATAAATAATATATCATTTATTTTGTTAAAATATAGAAATTATTTTGGATCTGATTCCTAAATTGCAAAAATGTGTTAGAGAAATTTCAGAATTTCTGGTAATGTCATTGGAACCCTGATTTTTACCTACAAAATTTTGTTTTTAAATTGCTATTGTCTACAAACAATCTGAGTTGTTTTATTATAATGATGTCACTGTTTGTTTTCTGATATTTATATGTTGCATTGTTTTGAAGAGGTTACTGCTATTATACTATAAGTTTTATATATTTTTTTCTTCTTTTTAGCTTCTTAAGTTCCAGTCGATCACTTGGAGCGAAAGGTTTCAATTTAGCCTGGACAGAACTCAGAGGGACAGGTTGGTTGTTTTTCATTATTTTCTCTAATATAACTTTATCACCTTTTAAGGTAATTTTTAACTTCCATTTTCCACAGATCATTAGGTATCATATATAACAAAATTGCTCATGTGTATGTAGGTGCTTGTGCTTGGATTCAGCTGAAAAAGGAGAGGAAATTGGATGATGTCAAAAATGTTATTTAACAACAAAACCAATAAACTTTTTGAAAAATCTAAAACCAACTCTGTATATATATATTATTTGAAAAAGGGAATTTTATATAAAATTTACAGTTGTTTATATATTATTTAAAAAAAGGAAATTTTATAGAAAATTTACAGTTGTTTATATATTATTTAGAAAAAATTTAGTTGTTTATATATTATTTAAAAAAAGGAAATTTTTATAGAAATTTGAAGTTGAATATATATTATTTAAAAATTCTAAACTTTTTTCCAAGAGTTACTAGAATTTTGAGCTAATTTTTTTGTTGATTTTACTGTTACCCTATTTCTACTTATTGATTCACCAGCCTTCAAATTATTTTTAAACTAAGACTAAGTTTGAAGATAAATATATATTTTTCTTGTTTATTATATTTAAAATATCCATGAATTTAATGATGTTGAAGTACTGGTCATGTGACTTGAAAATATATTGTCATGGAAATGGTTACATGATCTCAAATGCATCGCCAAGTTTTAATTTTGGAGAAAAGTTATTAAAACTCAGTCCTGATAGAATACTCTGAAGCAGTTACCGAAATCTCAAATTTGTAGCACTTAGCCATAATTTGTTCCGAAATGGAGTTGAGAATTGATTTTCTGCACTCATTAATTATTAAACTTGATCACTCCTCATTTCTTATGTGCAAATTATTGATTTCCCTCAAATATGCAATGACTCTATATCTTATTATCAGCCCAACTAAGACATCAAGAAAAATGATTACCATTTGTCATATATAACCAGCCATCATTTGCAGAGTTACTGTCTTTTGCATCACTGAAAACAATTTCTTACCAAAAGCGAATTTCTTGTTAAATTTGAATTGCAACAAATGCTTACAAAATCAAGTTAAAAGTTATTGTTGTATTTGTTGTAAGTTAAAAAGAAATTTTGTTTTGCTTTTTTGAACAATATTTTCAAGCATGAAATTGTAAAATAATTTTAACTTAAAACTTAGGAATACTTTCAGGACACACTCTTTGTTGCTTTCTATTAAACATTTTCATTGGTCTGTTCTCCAACCATCATCAAATGACATTTGCATCTTGTGACCTTAGGTACTTAAAACATTATTGATTTTTATTTGAGTTCTTAGGTGAAACATTTTCATTAGTAAATTTAGTCTACCTTAGTTTACAATAAAAATAAAATTTTGGTTTATTGCCAAAAAGAGAAACACTCAAGCCAAAAATATTTTCTATATTCTATGCACATGAATAATATTAGCTAATAACCTGTTTCTGAAATTGCTTGTTTGCTAGAGAGACTAGCTAATCTCTATTGCAGATGCCTGCTCAGACACATTTGTGCTTTGTCAACACCCACAAACTCAACTTGTGCTTTATACTGTAACTATGCTGTGTGAAGTTTAGTTACAGTTTTGGGGAGGAACCAGGCCAGAACATTCAAACCATCAGTTGCAAGGATTTGGGGTTAACACAAACATCAATAACTTGTAAATAGTTTTGTCTACCCTTTTTTTATTCACAATACTTGAGTAAACCTGTAGTATGGTTTTTCAAGCACTTCCCAACAGTGACACATACAAGAATTGTCTCTTTTATATATATATATATATATATATATAAAATTCATTGGCATGCAACTGAGACATATGGAGGGAACTAGTCAGGTGTTCAACTGTCCAATGACCCTACGACCACACCTCTATTCATGCAAAACATTTTTTAAATAAGTGCCTGAATCTTTTGTAAATAAATTCATGTGCGACATTTTTTTGATTGATAAGATGGATATTATTTATGAAAAATAAAAATTCAAAATTCTTCTGCATTTAATTGAATAAAGATTATAAATAAATGTGAGGCATCAAAGTCTAAGAGTTGATGGTGCCACCGATTCCATACTGCAGGACGTATTTTTTGTCTGAAAATAATACTGAATATAATGAGTGCAACTCATACATTGAAAAATATAGAATTTAAATTTCATCTTTTAATTTTTGTGATCAGTTTTTAAAAATGTCTTCATGTCATGTCTTCACAATGATCCAAATAAATAACAAAATATTCTTTGCAGCTTAATATTTGAATATTACAAAATGATAATATCTATATTATTGGCATTGACTAGCTTAGACTGGCACAAGGCTAAAAGTTAAGAGCACAAATGATTGAATTCCCACAGCAGAACTGGACTAAGACTTATTTGCTAACCATTGTTGCATGGTGATTAACTCCCATGTTTCATTTGTATGAATCCAGAAAGACAAGTCAAGATGTTAACTTCTATGTCATTAGATTTTGCAGGCAGACAGCCATAGAGAATTGACAAATCAAGATCAGCTAGTTTGCATTAATTATGCACTAATGCCCTCGGAAAAGCATGAATATTTTAGCCCCCCCCCCAACACCACCATAAACCATAAGGCAGTGTATCTTCAGTGTTATGCTAAAACCCCAGCTTTATCAAAAATTTACAATTGCTAAAACTATGATTACATATTCTTGAATCATTTCAAATATGAAACAATGATTAGCTTAGCACAAGGCCATGACAAATTGCTTATTGAGGATTGAAATGACTTCAACAGTAATGGTTGATGAAACTCACTTGCTAATTATTAGATGTCCATCTACCATATTATGATGTCAGTAGAAGGATTTTGCTAACTGAATTTGTGAGGTTTTTTTTAAATCCCTAAAGAAAAAGCAATTAAAAATGAAGGTCTAGAATGAACTAAAATAAACTGTAAGGATCTTTCATTTACTAGGTTGCAATTTCAGATTCCAGTCTGTTTTTTATTGGAAAAGTATTGATTGATTTAATTATTTCATGAAAATACAAACTGAAGATGGCTACTCTGTCCATAAATAACAAACTACAAGGATTAATAGCACACCTTACAGGTAATTGAAAAAAAAGAAAAGAAAACAATAACTAATGAAGCTGGTTGCAAATAAAAATTCAGATATATTTAAATTAGCATTGGCAATGTGAACTTGGAAGTGTTTAATTTTTGTCTGGTTTATTGTCTGAATTATTCATTTCTGACAAGATTTCTAAAGTTTTCCATTTGTTTGTATTTTATTTACTTTATTGAAAGGAACTCTCTCCTCAACTAACAAAGTTGTTTACTGCCTGATGCTTGTTTTGCAAATAAAACAAACCTATTGTTTGTACAAATACTTAAAATTTGCTTCCTACTTGAATTGTTTCAATGCTCTGCCTAAAATCTACAACATTCCAATTAACCCCTTTGGCATTTTTTTTTTAGTTTCCTCTTCTATAAAAAAAAATATCCAGGGTAAAACTGATTTCCATTAAACTCTTTCTCTTATTAATAAATGCAAATAAAAATAAAACACATACCACTCCAGTTCGACAGAAATATTTAGAGAACTAAATTAGTTGAAAACCAAATTATTGGAAACCATGAAATAAAGACTATAACAGAAAGATACCAGCTTGTGGATCAATTTGGCCTGAGTTTACAGACGATATCAAATTGGAAGAATTATTTTTCCTCTAGGATTTATTTGAAGCCAGACATTTTTAAATGAATATTGTCTAATTTGTTCCTACATATCTACCACCCAACCATGTGCATAATAGACACCCCTAAGCACAGTGATTATATTTACACATTATTTTTCTACCCACATATCCACGGTAGGGACTTACAAGCATAAATTCAATCTATGGAAAACTTAATTTTCTCATGAGAAATTTCTCTTGAAAAGCTTTGCTGCAATTCTACAAAACACACTGAAACTATTTTCATGAATTACTTTACTATCCATGAATGCAGTTATAATTTTATAGGCGTGCATATGGCATATTAAACACTTGAAATACGTCTGTATATAGATCAGTTATTACAAATGTCGTATAGAAGAAAAGGAATTTAAACATAGAAGAATAGGCTGCACTAGTCATAGTTTATACAATTGCTAAAAAAATAAAAAATCAGAATTCATGTTCTTAAATAGCCTCATCACATCAAGACAGCCATCTCTTAATTGCTGTTGTTTCTAGGTCCACCTTGATTCAGAGTGGTAGCACCTGTTAGGGTCCCAACTATGGGCAAATAATGAACCCTCAAACTGGGGACAAAACATGAAAATATAAAAATACATTAGAAAAAATTACCGGCGATACATTTTCATAGGAAAAAAAATTACCGGCAATACATTTTCATAGGAAAAAAAATTACCGGCAATACATTTTCATAGGAAAAAAAATTACCGGCAATACATTTTCATAGGAAAAAAAATTACCGGCAATACATTTTCATAGGAGAAAAAAATTACCGGCAATACATTTTCATAGGAAAAAAAATTACCGGCAATACATTTTCATAGGAAAAAAAATTACCGGCAATACATTTTCATAGGAAAAAAAATTACCGGCAATACATTTTCATAGGAAAAAATTACTGGCAATACATTTTCATAGGAAAAAATTACTGGCAATACATTTTCATAGGAAAAATTACTGGCAATACATTTTCATAGGAAAAATTATCGGCAATACATTTTCATAGGAAAAATTATCGGCAATACATTTTCATAGGAAAAAAAATTACCGGCAATACATTTTCATAGGGAAAAAAATTACCGGCAATACATTTTCATAGGAAAAATTATCGGCAATACATTTTCATAGGAAAAAAAATTACCAGCAATACATTTTCATAGGAAAAATTTTAAAAATTCCATAAATACATTATTGGGAAAAAAAAATTACCAAAGCTCACAAGAAAATAAAATTTCAGCATTAGATGACTTATACAGAGTTGATATGCTATTAAACAACCAAACCAAATCAGATTAGATCAAGACTTTCATATGGATGTAATAGATGGCACCAAACCCATTTACAAATATCTAAATTGTCAGCTATATACAGCTGCTTTCCAAGATCATATATTTAAAAATGTCTGTGTCAGGGAAGCATGACAGTTTTGGCAAATACCATTCTTCTTTGAAGATTCTGGACTGGTGCTACAGAATCACAAAGAACTATATCAGATAACAGAAACCACATCACTTGAGGACTATCAACTTCAGCAACAACTAAAATGGATAGCACATGTCACTCAAAGAGAACATAATTACCTAATCAAGATGTTAATGTTCCACACTACTTCAAATAAAAGGTGAAGAAGGACCCCACCCCCAATCAATACTGGAAATAAGGATAACAGCTACTGGACTATTTTCTATTTGTTTTGATAGAAAGATTTTATAAATTTCAACTGAAGAATTACTGACTGCTCAGTCAATGAATGGCAAATATTTCCTTGTAGGGAAACAGATTAGATTACCATTCAGTAAGATTCAGTAAAGCCAAAGCCAAAATTTCTAATATATATTTTTTTATAATCAGTATTTAACCTTGGAAAATTTTTAAAAAATGGTTCTTATTTTAACTGTACTTAAATTTATATATAGAAAAAAAAGCATTGTAAAATTAATATTATTTATTGTCTGTTTTATTAAAACATATCAATAAAATTTAAACAGGCATTGGAATTTCACAAGGCACTTCTTGTTGAACGAACTGTGGTCATTATCAATAAATTAAAGATATTAATCACACATCTTCACAAATTGGCAGTTAATGATTCTCCTCTTATTGCTTATTTTTATTAAGATTTAAGTTTACTATCTTATTGATTTTGTTTTATAAATCATTAATAAGTCCAACTATCTTGCTAGTCTTTAATTAGTTCTATTCCAGGAAGTAATAGACAACTCTGAAAGTCATCAATTAAAAAAAGATAATTATATCTCCTGGACCCAAATGAATTATTTAAAAAAGAAACCCTATTGAAATTCATTTGCTTTAATAATAATATGCAAAATACTTCAAGTATTGCCTTTGATTTGTACCTATCTATCCAAGATAAAAATAATCATTGTTCATTTGTTTGGGGATTATATTAAGAAAATGTTGTAGGTATTTATTTCTTTGAATAGTATTCATATAAATTTGGCAAGTGCCTATGTGTAGGAAAGACATTCTATTACAGAGTCTTAAAAAGAAATGTCATGTTAGACGATCTTTGTCCTTTTGTGAATGCATTTTGGGAAGAGCAGTCAGCTAATTAAAGACAACAACTAACTATAAAGAATGTTTAGCATCAGCAAGAACATTGAAACTTTTTTGTGTATGTATATCAAGATAAGACTAAAAACTCTATTCTCATCACGTGTGACAGTGATGGAATATCACCACTTACGTGTAATTAAGACTGGCAAGAAGACAAATAAAAACATCCAATATATATTTGAGTGGCAGATCCGTTTGGATAGAGAGAAACTCTGTTAAGCTTAAATCCACAAAAAGAAGCAACATTGTAGTGGTCATGCATATAAAATTAACCTCCAACATAGGAGCCTCTTTGTTTCAAAATCAGGGGTTTCTAGTTTAATATAGAGAATAAACAAGATTTATTATATTTTTCTATGCAACATTCACATTGTTTTATTTGGAGAAAAAGTACAAGGAGTTCAATGTTGGCTGAAATATATTGAAGGCTGAAATATATTGAAGGCTGAAATATATTGAAGGCTGAAATATATTGAAGGCTGATAAATCATGTTTTGATGTCAGTTTTATTTGGAGTGATGAAATATATATATATATATATATATATATATTGTGACTATATTTTATGAGAAAGTTTATTAACATGGTCTCTCAAAGACGACAATCCACTGACTCTACAAAGCTTCTGTAATTGCCATAAAGTTGAAAGATTATATTGAATCCATGGCTAGGTCTACTGCTAAGAAATTTGGTTTATTGTGATGTGCTAGAAAAGTTTTCTCTACAAAATTTATTTTACAAGTCTACCATTCATCTTTGCTTTGAATATTGCTGCCACATATGGACTGGTGCTCCTGCTAAATATTTAGAGGTTCTTGATAAAATTCAAAGAAGAATCTGCGATATTATTGGTCCTGATCTGGCTCTTCAGCTTCAGTCACTTTCCTACCACTGTAATGTAGCTTATAATCCTATGCCTTTTCTATAAATACTTTCATAGTAATTGTTCAGATGAGCTCTTCTCTATGTTACCCAGACTTTATAAATAAGCACAGTACTAAATTAGTAAAAATGTCTCATCAATTTACAGTTGATTTAACTAGATGTAACCATAAGTTCGTTGCTAACAGTTTATTTTCTCACTCAATGCTTTCCAGCCAACTTTGATCTTCAAAAATTTAAATGCAATGTCAATTGTTATCAACTGTCTTCCACTTCTAATGTTCTCACTCCTTACTAAGAAGTCTCTTTTTTCTCATTCTATCACCCCAGTAATCTCTTGTGTCTTAGTGGCTTTACTGCCTTGCATAAGGTGAATTCAATTAAAAAAAAGAAGTACCTTCAGATTTGTTATACCCTACCTCAGAAGAAATACCACAATCAGTAATACCACAAGAAGTCAACATGGTTTGATTGCTTTAAAAGTGATATCAGTTTTTGATTTGGCTTACATTACACTATTTCTTCTTCCATCAAAATAAATTGTTAAAATGACACCTGTAAGTGCCAAATCTAGGGACGTCGTCAGTGTTGTTGCTCCCATGTCATTAGAAATTTTGGGTCTAAATAAACAACAGACTTCTTCGATGGGCAACCCGACCAAATATGGTCAGTATTCGGCCTACACCCAGAGTAAATTTGCTACTAGCTTTAGGACGTGCTTTATATAAGTTCCCCCAGAAAATGGCAGCTAATCAAGTCTACACTTGGGCTATTTGATGTTATAGATCAGGTATGCTTGGTTGTACTGAATTTCCTACATGTGGCCAAGACAGGATTTTGTTTATAGGAAGAAGAAGAGAAAAAAACGATGAATATATATACATTAATAAAATAAAAAACGAGTTATTATATAAAATAAAGAAGTTATTAATCAAAATTGAATCATCATTATTCTGCCATGAATTTTTGGCTAAAAATATCATGATCACAAGTCCTGTAAACCCATTAGGGCCATAGGTGCATCACATGTGCAGCAGCGATAGCAGCAGCAGTGTGTCTTGGACAAGATCACCTGATGAAGCCCAACTTCCTCTAGCTGGGTTTGAATTCAGAACTTCTCTCTTCCTAAACTTGTTGCCAACAAAGGCTATAGTACCAAAACATTTAACTCCCTACCAAATTTAAATTCTTATGCCAAACACAAAAACCTAGTTAGTAGGAAGAGAAAGTTGTATAAGGTGCAATCAAGACTCAAACAACTGCATAAAATCTTAAAGGAAAAACATTTATTACAGTACCCAAAATAAAACAAGTACAATATTTACATACAAAGCTTGCATAAAAATGTTCTTTTATGCACCTTATAAAATAACTAAGGCAGAATAATACGTCCAGTATACGACGAAAAAGGTTACACCTTTTAAAAATGAAAAAACAAAAGAGAAAATCTTTGCGAAAGCAAAAATTGCACAGAGTAGAAAACGCAAAAGCGCACCCAACTAATTTCTACACTTAAATAGGAATGTCTTTTTAGGAGTTTTGTGGTTTTAACTGGATGTTGTCACAAGGACTTTATGAACTTTACAAGTTCAACTTGAATGTTTGGTTTTGTTCAAATTCTTGACACTGAAAAGAATTTTCCATCCTAGGACATTAATCTGCCTTCTGGTTGAGATTTAGCTGTCGTCTCTTTCTTTCCCCATGGTGATTTATAACCCCTTCAGTTGGACTAATCCTCCAGCTTTGAAGCCTGGGTGCTTCAATGCTTTCTCCTTGACAACTAAAATGCTTTCTGAAGCCATCCACTAACTGAAGTCCTTTTATTCAAGAAAAGAGGATCACAGAAATCTTCATCTAGGTTTTCACAAGAGCTTGAGACCACATTTTATTGGTCAGTAAATAGGAAAATATTTTTCCATAAATTCAAAAATGAATCCATAATAATTCACAAAGAAATAATTTTGGTGGTCCTTTAACTGCTAATTCTACAAATACATTTTCACATAACTCTAATAATATTTTTTACAAACAGTCTGAATTAAAAATACACAATGGTGTGTGTAAAAAAAAAAAAATAAACAACCTAGACGATTAAACATTTATTTACTACACTAAAGACTAACTTATAAAAAATAAATTTTCATAACAGCACCCCCCCCCCCATTCTGTCCTGCTATTTATTCATAACTTTCCAAAGGGTAATTATGCATAATTGAATGTAACAAGGCCGACTAGAATTAGAACCTGGCTCTCTGATTTCTCATTTCGAGCCACTATCTATTAAATGACTATGCATCCTAAAAGTATAGTAAGGATGAAATATTATCTTTGAGTTCTAGATAATTTTGAGAAGAGTCATTATCATTAAAAAAAAGAAAAAAACTTTCAAATAATTGGACTCATTTTTTCCTCAGTATTTCAAGCAGACAATTCTATGTTATTCTTTCTTTCCATTTGGATAGTACACCTGAAAGAGACTATCGAATTGGTTGGATGAAATGATGGTGGAACCAAATATGAAATAAAAGAATGAATTTATTTTTCTAAGAATTTCTTTGAATTATCTCTGACTTACTAAAATGAATTTTCTTTTGAATTGATGAATTTTGCAAGAAACAGAATATTGTTTTTTATATAAGCTTAAATCATTTTATATATAAGGAGACTGTTAAAAGTTTCAATATATTGGTTTTCAATGTATGCTCAAATTTACCTACACTGCAATTTTAAAATTTCCATTTATATATTCATTTTTTTTTTTTAGAGAAGGCAAGAGGGTCAGATAAGATCTTTGATACTTAATTATCTCTTTCTATTCTTTTAAATTAGCTTTTAAGTTAAAAGTTTATTTAAATTTCTCTGTATTAAAAATAAGTTTCTGATCTTTATATTACTTTTGCCATCATTCTGAAGAATCAGCTGTTAGTGATATTTAAAACTTTCAGATCCTAATGAGATACATATGTTCCAAGAAAATATCTGTTAATAAAAGCAGTTTCTGTAAATAATCAAGAGTTGTTTACACCCGTAAAAGAAACATCTTTTGTGCTTAAAAAACACTTTTGATTTAAAGTGCAGTACTTATTGAATCTCACACAGACTGATTAATATAAAAATTTACAATCTAAAGAGTAGTGACTATTGAATCACTTGTAAACTCGTAACATTGGATCTAAAGAGTAGTGGTTATTAGATCTCTCATCGACTTATTAATATAAAAAATATTATATCTAAAAAGTACTGTTTATTGAAGGTCTCATGAATTCATTAATATAAAATCACATTGGATTTAATGCATACAGTTTAACTAAATTCCCATATCCCATGAATTCTTTAATATTTTCATGGCAACTGTTCTGATGAACTTTTTTCCCTGATGCCCCGACAACATGAATTTAATCATGCTACTAGATTGGCAATTAGGTCCCACCCTTTTACTGTAGAAATAGCTAAATGCAACCACAACTTCTACTTCAGAAGTTTATTTTCTCACACTTCCCACCTGTGGAACTCCTTTCTGTTTACTTGCTTCTCTGATAATTACACTCTTCAAAAATTTAAATACATCATCAATCGCCATCTTCTGCCTTCTTGAATCCTGTTCATGGTTTGTTCTTCAGTCCTCCCTATTCTCAGTTTTCTCTTTCACTTCCTATAACCCCTGTGCAGTGATGGCATTCCCTCCTTGCTTGGGGTGAAATGATTAAAAAACAATATATAAAATCACATTGGCTATAAGGATCATAGTAATACTTATTAAAAGTCATGTGCACTCATATTAAAAATACTAAAACATTGTTTGCTCAGGAGTCAAATTGAAATAGGTAAGAATCTTAATTTATTCTGACACAGGATCACAATATTGGAGCACCCATTAAAGATAAAACTTACAGTGCCATCAATAGTCTCTCAAACTAGATTTCTAACCATTGCTCAATGGTAAGGCACTCTTTCTAAATCTTAATACAGATTTACATTTAGTTATTTTTTAACTCACTAGCACAAGACCACAGTAATTTTATAGCGAATGAGGCTTGAACTCATTATACTAGCACATAATGGGATGCATCTGTTAATCATTGTAATATTGTAGGCCCTTGATGTGTTCTTATAAGTGTCTATTAAATTTAATTTATACAAAGTCACCCTGTAAAAATCAAACTTATTACACAGTCTTGTCTGTTGCGGGCCCACCGTGTGGAAAGGTACTGATCTTAATGGGCCGAAACCTTGCTGAAGCATGGCGCTCAGCTGAAGATTGCACCTGGTCTGAAGCACTTGATGTGTATTTGTGTTATTTACACAGTCTTAATTGTCTGTCTGCAAGTCCAGCTTGCTAACCATTATTTATTATTTTATGGCAAGTTGCTTAACTGATTCTTTTCTATATTCAGTAGTTTAACATGAAAAATGGCATAAGTTTAATTTAGCACTCATTATTTTTTAATATACAGTCGAAGTTACTAAAAAGGCGTGAACCCGTCTCTATTTGCAATTTGTTTTATTAGCAATTACATTTACAACAATCTCATAACTGTTATACAAATGTATTTCATTTGAGATAATTTTAGTCAGGTCATCCCTCTTAGAACCTTATTTCTGTTGCTTCAAGTCTCTTGTTCATCTGATAAGATTGTCCAATTTCCACTGCTATAGAGGAGGGCTTTCTTACATAATTATACTTGTAACAAATCAACTGAATTCATGTGTAGATGCATATATTTTAAGTACTCACCCTGGAAAAATTCACATAGCACCTACACGGTACTAATTAATATTAAGTTGAACAAAATAAAGGAGTAAATATTTAGAGCCACATGACATGAGAAGCAACACCCAGAACAGAAGCTCTTATGACATAATCATTAAGATATGTCAGTTGACTTTGATTATAGGTAGATCTGCATTTCACAGGCTCAACAATCATGGCTTAATTAACAACAAATGAGCAGGTGTGCCATTATCCATAGGGCCATCTACAATCCTTAACATGCTGTTTGTATTAGCTGCAATAACTGGCCCTGTAATTTTAAGCAGAGCTTCATAAAATGCATATGAGTCGCAAAGTGGCTTATTATTTGATACATGTGTTGGTGGACTAACCTGAATGGTTATCTCAGAATTGTCGATCTTTGTCCTCATAAGTGAAATCTTTATAACAGTCCAAATTAATAGACATATAAACCAAGTGCGGTAATTCCAATGGTTTACAACTGTATTTGGATCATTTCACTCTCTGGTCTGAAGTTCAGAACTGACAAATTATTTTACTTTACGCAGCAAGACATCCACAGACAAAATTAAATATCTGTGATGATCTTGTGCATTATTTTTTTTTACTGTTCATGCAATACAAGGCCCAAGAGACACTCAAAGTAGAAGGTTACTGAATGAGGGTGTTGTATGATCATAAGAGTAGATTATGAGTATATATATAGGTTAGAGAAGTGTTAGTCCTAGAGGTTAAGATCACAGTAATTGGAGAAGCAACCTCTTAGGAGTCTGTTCTGTAAAGTAGCAGTTCTTGGGGAAAAGTGGTCTGAGTAGAACTTCTTTATTACAAATGGAATATAAAGAAAATGAGGATGATTCTGTCCTGTGGACATAACATGGTCAGCCTTAGGTGAAAAGGTTCAAAGTGATGAACCTAAATGTAGCTCATCTGAACATTTACCATAGAAGTAGTGATACAGTCACAAAAGGTTTGTGATATTTCATCTGTGGAAAATAATCCAAAGCTCACAAGACCATGTAAATACTTTTTAACCCTGCCGAAGCTGGAAAGTGAGTATTGGACAACTGCAGCCCAGATATAGCAACAGAACCCCATTTTTGATTTGATCTGACTCTTGCAAAGACAGAGCATGGCAGCTTGTGTCAATTACTTTCTGAACTGTTACAAGGAACTGACCATTTTTCCAGCTTCTTTAGAAATGGATTGTATAAGTTGCACTTAAGGTCTGATGTTATTAGACTGATTGTTTAATGACATATCAACTCCTTACAGGCTATTTAATGCCAAAATTTAATTTTCTTAAGAGCTTTTAAGTAATTTGGTAATGTTACTATAAATATATATTGTTGCTAATTTTTTATATAAAAATGGATTGATGGTATTTTGACTATCAAAATGTATTTTTACACTTCCATTTTGGGGTTCACTATTTGCCCATAGTTGGGACCCTAACAGGTGCTAACATGCCTGGTCAGGGTGGACTTTAAACAACAGTAATTAACCTCCAATCTCCCTATCAGAGGTCTTGCTGCTGGATGTAGTTTATGATCATACCCAGGACTAAGGGCTTATTAGAATCAGAAGTTATATATACTCAGTCACTAACACCTACCTAGGAAGATTTGGCTACCTTAGAAATTACACTAAACTTTTTGTAATGACTTGTTGTGCCATTACCAGTGTTAATATAAGACTTAATCTCTCATATTTAACATTACATTTTATTTTACTCTGGTACTTCATTAAGTACAGTAAGCCTGTGTGTGTGTGCGTGTGCAGTGCCATGTTCCCTCACCTAAAACATGGACCTTAAATTCTCATCTGCAATAACTGAGATACTGCCCTCTCATTGTGGGGTGTATATATATATATATATATATATATATATATATATATATATATATATGAAGAAATATAGTCTTAAAGTGTGCTATATTTATGGGATAAAGTGCTCAATATCAGCGATAGAGCGTGTGAAAATATTAAAGTGATCATAAAAGTCAACAATTAGAGGCGACAGTCTGTCGCCTCTAAGTGTTGACTTATATATATATATATCCTTGTCATGTGGCTTGTTCCTATACTTGCAACCCAAGAATCTATGGTCAAATTATTTATTCTGCCCTGTTTAGTCAGATCATATTAACCTATCAACTGGATCCCTTACTGAGCTGGTTTGACATTGAATGCAAAGCCTGTTCTGGCAAGAACTGGGTTGACGTAAACACTGCATTATGATTGTAAACCCATTGATTGTACTGTTCTTCAATCAGATAGAAATCACCGATAGGTGTTTGATTATTTGTTAGCTGATTTCTCTGAATGCACATTTCTATGGCTAAGAGGCCCTGATTATGCATGCATCAAGTGTTACTACAGTCAGCATCACATGAGACATTGACTTGGTGTTATGACTGTTGCATAGTAACTTCACCTGACACTGCAATAAAACATGTTCTGTCACTGGATTTTTATTGATGCTTTTAACATGGCCAATGCCTATAATAACGCTGCAACTGCTATGCACAAGGCAAAAATAAACTTAGAAAGCTCGGTCCGAGGCTCCTTTTATGTTCACTTGAGAAGTGAGCGGATGCATTCCTATACAAAGAATAACTGTGCAATGTCTTTTTCTCATTTTATCTTCGATGCTTACAGGTAAATAACATTACAATTTCGAATAAGACCATAAAAGTTGATGCCAACATTTGATAACATCTGTTGAATTTAGAAGATGAGCGGTTGATTGTGCTTGAATAGTCAATTGTATTTTACTGTAATGGTACCACTTGAGTGACATGTCCCAGAGACGTGTTCAATTGATTTCTTTACATTAAGTCAAAACAACAGCATTGAAATATAAGCTTTAATTGATGACCTGAAGGATGGACCAATTTTAGGTGTATTGCTGTTAATAATCCATTGAGTACTTGTCAAAGAAAAACAATACACTCACAGTTTGGTGTAAGTGACTTACTACATCAAGAAAACCATCCTTTTTTTTTCTATAGTTACATTATTTATCTATCTCTTTAATACTTGTTATCTTCTTAGATAAGGATCCTGTATTAGATATCCATAAACATAACGGAGATGTGGATACTTCAGATGACCTTATCTCCATGCGGTGCTACTAATAAAATACATCTGTCAATATTTCTGAGATGAGGTATTGCAACTATTTACACTATTTACATTGTGTGGAATATTGTCCTCATCTTTATTGTCATATATGCATGGCATGTGGAGCTAGAACAATCTACCACAGTGGACAAAATAAAGGGTTCAGTTCAAAATTCCAAAATATATAATCTGAAGAAGGCCGGAACGTACAATGGCCCAAATGTCCTGAATATGACAATAAAGATGAGGTCAACAGTCCAAACAATTATAAATAATAAAAGGCAGTTGGTATTTTCTAAAAGGGGAATCTTCAACAGTCAAACTATAAACTGTAAGGTCTGTGCACCTAAACATATTTGGCAATTTTATACAAACTCACTTGGAGAATTTCTGTTGGCAAAATCTGATGAAATATGAGCACATTCAGCTGAATGTTGTAAAACAACCTTCTGTTGAGCTTAAAAAAGAATGTGATTATATAGGCTGTTGAAGAAAACTCATCTCTATAAAGTTTTTTGATATACAAGGCCTTCTATCATTAAGAATGCGTGTACACTTGGTCACCATAATATTGTATGATTGAAAAGATTTTATAGAAGTTGCAATGGACAAATCCTGAATCTAACATGGAAACCAGAACACTTCATAATTGTGTAGATTTGCACTAAAAAACACAGAAGACAAGCCTGTCTATTTCTCATCATAGAGAAATCTCACTCTAGTATAGGATTCACACAAACAAATACCAAATATCACAATTGATTTTGATGCCTGTCAGGAACCTTTGATCCAAGAAAAGTTGATCTGTGGTGACCCCATTAGGTAGTGGGTTCATCCTAAGAGGGACCAATTTAAGCTTTATACTCAAGTGTCAGCTCAGAACATCAAAAGACCTAGGTTCCTCTCATGTTAACATAAAAGGTAACCCCAAAGTCATTAAGTACAGAATTGGGGTTCAAAGGATGTTGTTCAGTGCACCAATATAAGTGAACCCAGCTGAACTTAAAATATATACACACACAATATAATTAAATGATAAAATTATATAAATGTCTGAATCACAAGGGAGATGGCAGAATCTCTGGCATCCTCACAAGAAGAAGATCAAATCTGTGAAGAAAAACCTGAATCCACATACCACTCAGTTTGGCTAGCATTAATCTGCCAGTCTGAAATTGAATAGGCAATTTATGTATGAAAATGTTAGTCATATTCTCATCAGATATTACCAATATATCATTACAATACCCAATGCTAGATTGTTTTTACAGAACCATCTCTAATGATCCCTAAAACTGAAAAATGTTGCATAGATTATCCATCCATAAACTGAAGAGGGCCGAGACCAAACACTGCTTCTTCTAGAATTGACAGTAAATGAGCACAAACTCATATGACACATTCTATCACCTTACATGCATTAATAAAATCATACAAAGTACATACAGTAATTAGACAGAGGCTAGTAGATAAGGATGGCATATGATGAGCATTTACATAAATTAGTTATTGAGATCTAACTTAGCCCAAGATGGTTGTTATCTTCAGGCAAATAACAGCTGATAGCTTAAGATTACATGAATCCAATGCTTGCTGCAAATGTTACCAACTACTAAGATGGTCTTCAGGTGCAATACCACCATAGTATAATTTGTTTGCAAGCCTGTCTTGAAGTAAATCATCTAATATGTGAGACATTAGTTTCTCAAGTGCAATCTGGCATTTCCAATGCTAAATACAAACATGGATTTCATGATATGGTGTAATAGTGTCACAATAATTCATGAAACTTTTGCTTAAAGGAATCTTAACAAAACACTTTCATCAAGTCTTGATATTATAACATACTTTCATGCAGTGATGTCAGGCCCATTGCTAGCGTCTTCTGAATGAAGCAGGGGTCTGGCATTTAATGTAAGGGAGATGTGAGTAAGAATTTGCACACTAAAATTTATTCACTTCATTTTCATAGTTGTCAGGGCCAAATGATTTTTTGGCAGAGTTCAGCCACTCCCTGATAATGAGTCTGAGTGACATTCCTTAATATTGAATTCTTATCAAGCATAAGACTTATCAAACCAGTTTTGGAAAATGTGGTTATTTCTTATAACCATGTGTAAGTTTCATTAAGAAGAAGTATTCAAATCATTAACTATCACTCCCACATCTCAAAGATACAACTATATCAAATTGTTGTTTTAGTTCTATGGGCATATTGTAGTAACTGTCTCTTCCTTTAAGGAGATTGAACAGGTCCCATATTAATAAGTTTCCAAGAGAGATACACTAGCATTATATCCCTTGACAACAGGATTAAAAATTAGTGAACTTTATATGCAATTTCTATGTTAGCAAACTATTAGGATCAACCCAAACAGCATCTGAATTAAAGTCTGTTCAATCTTTTGAAGAAATGAGTATTTTGCCAGGAACATTGTTGAAATATACCTTAGAACAGTGATATATAGCAACTGGGTGTATGTGGTAAAAATGTCCATTCCTTCATGGTAACTTTGATTCATTTGAAGTGTTTAATAATCTCACTTTACCTCTTATGATGTCTAAAGTTTGGCTTAGGCAATGTATTGGACACTTTGGAGTCTCTGGAATCCAAGAAGTTGAAATGTGGCTAAATGGCCACCAATATCTCTTTTCTAATGTCTGGAGGTGTGTCTGTTTCCAAGAACTATCCTGGTCACTTGGTTATGGCTATTTTAAGAGCACACAAAATGTAATCGATCTTATTCTGGTATCTCAACTTTACTCACTTTCTTACTGATGTAACTTTCCTCTGTCTTTTCTACAAATATTTCCATGGCAACTGTTCTTTTTTCCTTAGTAGTATCTTAACTTCATGAATTTAAGCATGCTACTAAATTGGCAACTAGGTTTTACAATTTCATTGTTGAACAAGCTAAATGCAACTGTCAGTTTTATTCTAATAATTTCTTTTCTCACACTTCTTACCTGTGGAACTTCTTTCAAATTTCTTCTTTCCCTGTCATCTACAATCTTCAAAAATTTAAATGCAATGCAATGTCAATCACCATCTTCTGTCTTTCTGAACCCAGTTCCTTTATTGTCCTTTTCCTCACTAAAATTTTCCCATTCTCTTTCACTCCCAGTAACCCCTTGCATCCAAGTGGCATTATCAACTTGCTTGGGATGAAATGATTAAAAACAATATGCTTGTGTATGACATTATATTTGAACTTATTTGGCTTTTCTTTATACCAAGTAACAACAGTCTGTTATTACTTGGTATAAAGAAAACCCAAATAAGTTCAAATTATGATCTGATGTATACCTTGTGGAACTGCAATACTATTGGCAAACAAAAACAAAAAAATACCCCCAATATTGCAACCATTAAACTCTTGAACAACAAAGTCTCATATTTTAAAGTTTATATCATTTGGAGAAAGCATGAATTTTTCCATTGATAAACATGGAAGCCTGGCCACAAGTGTACTTTTGTCAACTTCAACCTAAATAATTTTGACTAAAGTGGCTTGAATTGTATATGTTTTCCATTGCAATATATCATTATTAAGGTGCAAAAACGATGTTCACAAAACACATGCAAATATGGAAGGTTTACGGCCACATAATGTGGGAACTACAATTCTCATACAATCACCAAAGTTAAGCAACATCGAGCATGGTCAGTACCTAGATGGCTGATCACTTGGGAATGCCAGGTAAACATAGAGCTATTCAATACTAAATATTAGTATGTTCCATAAGTAATTACATTTTTACCATACAAATTATGAGTCAACCAACCAAAGTAGAACCAAAGTCAAATGGTAGGAATCAGTGTCTTGAATTATTTCAGGATCTCTTCTATCCAATATAATGTTGTTTAAAGTGCACTCTAGAGTTTATTTTTGAAAATTTGCAAAGAAGTAATTTGGGTTCCTCACGAGTTTTGCCTGAGAACCAAATACAATATGTCAGTATTTGCAACAGTCTGTTTAACTAAAAATGTATAACCTTTCAATATTTGTATCACATTGTTACAAATATGGGTTTTGTCTGCCAACAGAAAATAAAAAAAGTAGTTATCACAATTCATTGCCATATTACATTTCAGCCATTGTACACCCCGGTATTGTTCAGGCAATTGGAATTTCAAGGACACATGGCCCAGTGGATGAAGATGTTGTTTACACCCAGTTATTAGACCCAAAGAGTTGTGAGTTCAATACTAGCCCACAGCATTGGTGAGCTAAAATCTTGGAGAGTTGAGTTAAAGAGAAATAACTGAGACATCTGGAAGAGCCATGACACGTGGAACTAGAACATTCTACCCCAGTGGATGAATTAAAGGGTTTGGTGCAAAATTCCAATCATCTGAAGGAGGCTGGAGCATGCAATGGCCGAAATGTTGTGAATATGGCAATGAAGATGAGGATAACAGTCCAAATGATGTAAATAATCATAATACGTCATCTCAGAGATATAGACAAATAGTTATCACAAATTGAAAACCCAACACCAAAAAAGGAACTCTATCCACAGAAGTCCTTGATTTTGTGCCTGATAGAATATGGACGCTTTTGTTCATTATGAGTTATTGGAATTTGGATGGACCATCTTCTCCTTCATCAATGTGCCATAACCCTTCAGGACGTTTGTCATCATGGCTCTCCACAAATTCCTGTCCTTTGTAGCTTGTAATAGATTTTATCCTTTTACTATCTCTCCTAAACCCTGTTCTGTCAACCATTTACACAAGCTGGTTAGGTAAATTATTTACTGTTTTCTTCTATCCCTCTTCGTATGCTTTGTGAGTGTTAAATTTTCTTATTCCCCATTAGGTGCCCTAGAAATTTCAACTCTTCCTGATAAGTGTTGTTTTTGTTTTAATTCTCTCTAAAACTTCATCATTGATCACATATTCAGTCCATGGTATTCTCAGTATCCTGTAGGAGTTCCTGTAATTTCCTTTCTGTGTCTGCTATCAACACTGTGTCATTTGCATATCTTATGTTGTTAAGATTGTTGCTACTAATAATGAATCCTGTTAGGACTTCTAATTCTCTCAGAATCACTCCACTGTATAGGTTTTAATAAATCTAGTGAGAAGACACATCTTTGCCTTACGGTCCTTTCTATTTTTGTATATTTACAGAATTCATTTTCTAAGGACCATCATTGTAGATATTTATTGTCAGCAACATGATTGGGTAAACAGAGCATTAAGTAAAAAAATGTACTGCTTTGGTAAAAAAAAAAGAAAAAAGATGTTATTCTCAGCTATAAAATACAAGAGAACAATCTGCAAAACAAACTCAAGAAAAAACAAGATTGTTGCTTCCATATATTACATACAAGAATTAGATTAGGTTTACTTCCAAACTATTGCAAAATGGTTTTGCTATTGAAGTAGCTTGAATTGAAAAGTTATATATAATGTTGTGCATAAAATCAGAATGAATAAATGTGCATATAAATTGGTACATGTGTGAGACCCAAACCGATGACTTTATATATGAACTGGTATTGTCTCATTTCTAGGAGATGAAATGGTTGCTACCATGTGACTGCTCTTATCACAGAGATAACATTCAAGAACCACACTAAGTATCTTCTGGATCAAGGTACCAACCAATAAATAATTTATTCCATGCAACTTAGTTCCATCTCTTGTTCATATAAAGACAAAACACAAGCAAGTAATTTCTCTTGTCATAGGGATGCTGTAAAGGACTCACCATACTTGTTTTCTAAACATTTATCATCTATTTCAAATAAACTTATTCTAGATTTTTACCATCATGCTCTTAGTTGATACTCTAGTTAATGTATCACAGAATCTATAAAACTTGGTTTCAAGTTTTAAGACTGATTTTTGCAGGAAGCATAGTTTAAATGTATTCTTCAAGATTTTCTGAGTGTAATCAAGTATGAAAAGCAGCAGCAGGCAGGTTAGATTTAAAGCTCCAATTTCTCGACAGAGAATTGTCCCATGGGATAATAGTCTGTCAGATTAAAGCACTGCTTTGTGAATTTCATGACACAGTAATTGTGAGTTCAATACTTAGGCCAGGCATTGTGTTTTGGGATTCTGTGTAAACAGGGTAAGCAATAATTGAGGAGTACTAAAAATAAGAAGTAGACGAGAAATGGATAGTGGAACAAAAACAGTGTACCCCCATAGATTAAATAATAGGTTCAGTTACCCAGATTGATATACACTTGATGAAGGCTGGAGGCCACAACCTTTCTTTAACCTAGAATCTCATTGTCACGTGATTTTATACATGGTTAATAATTGTTTGTTTGACCATATAGATTTTAAAAAAAGAACAAGATCAAACAGTTTAACTGTAATATCTTATTTATTTCTAGGAAAATGTGATGGTTTCAAGTGTGCCTCAAGCGGATACTGTATTGCACCCCAGCTGAAGTGCAACCAATTACCAAACTGTGGCCCACAAGACGAATCAGATGAAAGCACAGAAGTGGCTCAGTGTAAGTATTACTTTGCTTTGTTTCTGTCTACATCACCATCAGTTTGCTGAAAACCTGAGCAGCTGCCACCTGGTCAGAGAATATTCCCACTGCAATCTACCTACCTGTCTACCCACCCACTTTCCTTTTTATGTACCTCATTCACCTGTATACACCTGCTCCTGAGCTAGAGAGAAAAATGGTTTCTTTTTATCTTTTTTTTTCATCTTTTATTTTTTACATATCATGAGTGTTGGTTTGAATGTGATGAAAAATAATAGACCTGAAATTTCCTTTATGTCTACACCTACAAAACAAGTAATATCGTTTAGCATTGTTTCATTAAAATATCATCCAAGATTATTATTTCTCATCATATTAATCACCAAATATAGTACAGAGAAAATTGATAAATATCATTAAAATAAATATATATATATATATATATATATATATATGGGAGTGCTGAAAAGTTCTAAGACCAAATAAGATGAAATGAAAAAAAGCATTGGATTTTTTTTACATCCCTTCTTTGTAAGTCTGAGAACTTTTCACCAATCATTGTCATAAATTTTGCTTTCTTCTATTTCTAAGCTAAAGGTTTCTTTCACTTTATTTTTGCCATTCAAATGACCTTTTTTTTTTCTTTACTTGTATCCCAAACAGAACAAATTCATAAAAAATCATTTCTTTCTTTTCCATATTCTAGACTGTTCATAGAAAGTTTTTTTCTTTTATTTCCTTTAATATGACAAAGGGTAAGGCTGATTTGAGGTGAATGGTGTCCTTTATATATCTCCCCATCTGTAACAGGACAATTGAACTCACTGAAAATGATGTAAATTGCACTGTTCTGCAGGGGCTCAGGCATATTGTTTCAAGCTCACCATGTTCCTGATGCAGTGTTGTGATGCAATACACATTTTACAATGCCCATCAGGCCGATTGATGACAGACTAAATGTACATTTTACTTATGTTGATTATGTAAACAAAAATAATATATTTCTGATACCCTTTGTTTGAATATATTTCCTTTACTTGTAAAAGTTCTGTTGGTGAGTTGTTTTTTTTAATTACTCATCTTACAAGCCTTATAGTCTGCATCACTCTTGGGCCATTAGTTATTTTTCCATTTTTCTATGATTCTGTAGTACTAGTGTTCAGTTTAGACACCCTACCATCCATGCACAACTAGATTTTACCCTCCTTTCCAAGCAAGTCAGCACCCAGACCTTTTGCAATATATTTCTTTATAAGTGTATACACAAAAAGCTAGTCTCCAGTGCCAGATTTACATATGGATTAGTATGAGTTGTAGCCCAACACTAGAGGAAACCCCCAGGGCCCTCTACTCTTGCACTAAACCTAAAAAGATAAAACTAAACAAATTAAAGATATAAGAACAGAGGAGATTTGTTTATTTTCAGATTTAATAGGGCTCCTTTGAATGAATTTCAAACAATTTAGAGTATTTGGGTCTCTCTTGCTGGAGTAAGTCTTAAATTCAATAGAGTTTCAGTGTAATACAGGCCCTTCATTCTAGATACATTTCTGTAGGCTGTAATGTTCAGATAAAGTTGTTAATTTTTCTACACCAGAAAAGCTTCATCTAAATACATATACTTTTTTTTCCAGGCTTGCTTCTCCTTTTTTTATAAACTGTTTTAAGGTAATAACATTTTACCAAAATGCCATTTCATATTAGAGTCCCATTAAGCTAAGATTATAATCTTCTTCCTGTTGTTAGCAATTTCATGGAGATAACAAAAACATGAATTCTGTCATGAGCGCAAATACATTTATCCAGTAGTTATTGGTGCTACATGATCTTATTGGTTTATATTAGTAAGCTGTGGGTTAGTTCTAGGATTGAATTTGTAGCTCACCCTTTGTTAATTATTTTCAGTATGCATGTTAACAATATCACTTTTTCTTATTTTTATAATTTATAATTTTTTTCTGAGCAAAGACATTTAAAAAAAAAATCTTCTGGTTTTATTGTAAGGCAATATTTTTGATCAAAAAAATCTCATTTTCAAACTTGCAAATTGTGTCTGGTGTCAACTGTCCTTCCTACAGTGAAGATTGTTCTTGTTACATTACACAATTAAAAGCAACTTGTAATAATGTATGTTGCAGTATGACCATGATCTACAGATAGGACCATGCAATATAGCCCGGGGAGAAAATCCACAAATGTATGATGTGAATGGCAAATGCTTTTCTTTTGTATTTTTCAATTATCTACTGATACAAAATAAGACAGACTTGATGTTTACATATAACAAAACTTATTTTACATGAACATTTTTGGCTCCTTTCAGTTCAAATCAGAAAGACAACAAAGTATTAAGAATGAAAATGTAGCTGATCCTAGTGGCCTTTTCCTCCTGTATCACAATTTCTCAAAATGAAAAAAAAATTACTATATTACCTCACCGCACCCCTATAGTGGTGGGATGTGGCACGAGGCCAGTTTAATGTGGAAGCCCAGCACATGAGTCATAACCAAAAATTGACCAGTTCACACAACCACTATTACACTAGCATCCAATGATGCTACAACTACCCCACATTTACTTTTTTCTGATCTGTCCAAGACAGAAACAGAACTGTGAGATAAAAATGTAGTTACTAACCCCAAAAGGGACGTTTACTATTAGTATTAATATTTACTGCCCCACCCCAGTGGCAGGATGTGGCACAAGGCCGGTTTAAGTAGGGAGCACAAGCACATTCAAATGCACTATGGCCAAAAATCACCTAGTTCTTAAAATCACAGTAGTACTGGTGTTGATATTCTACCAAACTTCTCTTTGGTACAATGAGGGAGGTGATGCTGAAGAGTTGTAATCTCCAGGACCAGACATCCTCCATTTATTTTTTTCTAGTCTATCCAAAGACAGAAAAACAACTGAAAGATAAAAATGTAGTTACCAACCCGAAAGGAGAGGTTTACTAACTAATGGCAGAAAAGTCAACAGTTCTGAAAAGCAGACTACTCAACTCACTCAGCTTTTCCATTCACGGAACAATGAAAGTGATTAACGTGTTCTCCACAGCAGTCCATTCACTAGGCAACACTAATGCCGTGATTGGCTAGGTGTCAAGCGGATTTACATCTTCATTGACCCCATCCAGTGGAGAGGCATATTTTTATTTTTACTTAACAAAAACATATGACACGAAAGAACTTTGACCTGAATTTTCTTCAGTACAGCAGAAGAATTAAGAAAATATTTATTTCCCTTTTGTTGATTTCCTGAGTTGCATTTCTATTAATCTTTCCTCTTTCTCACTAATTATCATTCGTAACTCTCTTACTTAACAGGGTGGTCTACAAAGATCATCTGTGATAGATTGATTATCAACAACTTTACTATTTGTATGCTTTGGATCATAGTCAAATTTTTAATAGAATTTATATAATCTGTATATTGTGAGTGTTTTTATAAAATCTCAAAATGTGCTGAAATAGAAGCAGGTACATTTAACTTTTCTCAGTGATAAAATAAGATTTTTATTCACATCATGTACAATGGGAACTTGCTGTAAAACACCCTGAACAGTTTTTAATCCCTAAACCTAATGCCACTTACTTTGCTAAACTATTATACCCAAATGTGTCATTTTTCAATTCTTCTGGAATTGGTAGATTTGCTTCCCCAATGGATAGCACCATGTTTTATTTGTATGATCCAGGTTTTTAGATTTTATCTTTGTGATTTCTTTTTCTTACAGTGGAGCAATAAGTTGTTTATTTTTGATCAAACAAATTTATTTCTCAAAATTATAGAACCCAAAGTTGTTTCAACTTCTGAAATTAACTTTCATTCTTCTCTATATTTTACAAGTATTTTATTTTTTTATTGCTTTTTATCACATTTTTAACCAGTCTCTTCATCAATCTTCAGAAACAAAGGAGAAATTCCCACTGAACACTTGTCTTTTATTATACCATCCAAGCTTTCTATATCATGTAGCAACACATGTATCTTTTAGCTATCAAGGTCTTTACAATCAGAATTCTTTATTCCTAAGTTACTGCTTTGGTTCCAAATTACTATATGTCATTTTCTTGAATAACAAATAATAGTAGTAGGAGTAATGGTACTTTTCAGTTGTGTGAAATTATATATTTCCATTTGACTATACCTTTTCTTTATTTACTATTTTCATCTGTTTGTTTATTTTTATCACAATGTTATGTGATGTCTGGTTGATATTATTATTATTAGATTAAATAGAAGCAGCTTTGAACAAGACTTGTACTCATATCTTATACCATGGAAACTTGCTATATAATGTAGCAACACATATGCTATACTAATACTACTGCCACTTGCTTTGTTCTAACTTATTTAACAGCTATATTGATAATCACCAGTTTTAAGAATATATCAGCCAAAATGAGATGAAATAAAAATAAATGTGGGGAATATATTTATTCCTGCCATGAGTCTCGTTTCAGTGTGAGTCACATCTGACTTTTGAAAATATTTCTGGCCAGTTGCAGATTTTCCTTTTTTTATCTGAACCACATGCATGAATGACTAATAAACCAGTCTCATATCAGTCAACTCAGGTACTGACCAACAATATTTCAGTGTCACTACAAAGAAATGATGATAGTAGAGTTAAGAAATGAATAACAGTACTTGACCACAACAAATATAGACTTAAACACATGCATATGAGAAATTATTAAAAGCAGCCCACAGATAAAAGGAATTGGTTTGAATAAATTTCATTTAGATTACTATCTTCTTTCACAAACTGAGATGGCTTTAAAATACATTACTTACATGGACATCTTTAATTCCAAGCACAGTTCTTGCTTGTCCTACTTGGTTTGCTATTAAGAATATTCCTTATGTCTTTCAATATTTATGTTCTTCGAGTTTATATATATATTTATGACAGAATAACTGATATGAAATATCCAAGCAAAGGATGCAAGCATCAGATGGATTTTGGGAAAAGCTCTGGATATTTAATTTTTTAAAAATCTTTTGTCAAGGTTTCCCATCATAAGAGCATCATCAAAAACAAAAAAAATCTAATGAAAAATTTGTTACCATAGCAACCTTGTCACTTAGAAATGCTGTGCTTAGATTTGAAAATATAAATTAATAAAAATTTTTATTATAAATATCTGTAAAGAAATCATTGATATTAGAGAACCGTTTATTTTTCTATATCAATATATTTACATTTCAGTATTTTTCTATATCAATATATTTACATTTCAGTATTTTTCTATATCAATATATTTACATTTCAGTATATTTCTATGTGCAAACCTCATTGACTTGTTCACTGATATTTATTTTGGAACTTTCGTTTTCTAAGCATAGACGTTGTAAGTAGTAAAGTTTCCACGATGCCTTTTTCCTTGAATTTTTCAGCTGTTATAATGAGGCACTTATGAAGAAAAATACTGAAAAGGGAATTGAAGAAAAAATTACGCATCTTACTAGATTTCACAAATTCCATTATACATACCCAGAGTCCATCAAAAATGCATACACACTTCAGGAAAGGAAAAACTTGTATATATATCATAATACTAAATTTATCCAGACATTATAAGATTAATACAAGTTACCTTTGAACTCTACAATCACATGAGATACTCAAAATGGTTGCCTTTAGCATACAGACATTTATTAGTACAACTTACTACTGCTTAGGTCCAGTGGGATTGCTGCACATGTATTTTCAAGTTCTTGTCTAAGGGCCACCAATTTAGTCAGTTTTCTGCAATGCACAGCTTCCCTTAGGTAAAAGTTCCAAAACTATGAAAGATAAATTTTTCTTTTCCTGAAGTGTATATGCATTTTTGAGCAAAGTGTGTATGTATGTATGTGTGTGTATATATATATATATATATATATATATATATATATATATATATATATATATATATATATATAAATATAGTCTTAAAGTGTGCTATATTTATGGGATAAAGTGCTCAATATCAGAGATAGAGCATGTGTAAATATAAAAGTAAACATAGAAGTCAACACTTAGAGGTGACAGTCTGTTTCATGCTAGTGCAATCACCTGATGATTGCACTAGCATGAAACAGACTGTCGCCTCTAAGTGTTGACTTCTATGTTTACTTTTTTATATATATATATATATATATATATATATACACAAGAATTAATGGATTTAATTTTTTAATCCAACATATTTGTAATACTTCAAACATTATTTTTAGTGGCAAGCCATATTTGAGTAGACACATTATTTATTCTACCTACCAGCTTAAACTGAGAAGATATGTCTTTTGAGAAAATCTGAACAAGTAAAATGTACTTTAAATGCGAACAGAACTTTGCTTGATTGTGAGGCTCACTGTGGTTGAGCAATCAAAGCCCACCAGATCAGACAGTGCTTTCTCCTGGAAAGGGAGACACAGGTTCAAATCTTGCTGGAGGGCACCTTTCCTTTAATAAGTTTTCTTGAGTGTACAGAGGCCAGTAGATAAAATAAACACTATTCAAGATAAATAGAGTCTCTACTTAAATATGGATATCCATGGAAAATAATATTTGAAGTAATATATATATATATATATATATATATATATATATATGTTAGGGCAGTAGATCATTATTCAAACATATATTGTTAAATATAACAGACAATGAATATCTATTATGTTTGATCATGATCCGTGCTAAGCTTCGTGTACTTGCTTTAATTATGGAAGAAAATGAAGACAAAAATCCGCCAACATTTGGATATTTTTTATTATGCTGTTCCTTCCACGGTTGTTATCATTGCATAGCAATCTTCTATGTCAACATAACAGAATATCGTCTTTGATGGTGAATATCTTTATTTAAATGTCCATATAACTACTCTGAAGATGGCTCATGTGAGGTGAAAATATAGACCAAGGAACAGCATAATAAAAAAATATCCAAATGTTGGACAATTTTTGTCTTTATATTCTCCCGAAATTAAAGCAAATATACGAAGCTTAGAACGGATCATGATCAAACATAAGAGACATTCGTTGTCTGTTACATTTAACAATATACGTTTGAAGATATATATGTGTGTGTGATCAAATGGACTATCAATTTTTGGATCTGTCAATATTAGTAGACTATAGAATTGAATCTTTTGGTTCCACTAGAGTGCTACTTATTTTTCATAAGATTGGTATTTATGCAAAAGTAAATGCAACTGACTCAACTGGAATTTGAACTCAAAAACACTAATCCCACTTTACACACTAATAACTGCTGTATGATGTGCACATAATTTTATGAGTTATTGAGACTGATAGCTATTTCAGACATTTAAGAAAAGATGTAACACAAAAGGACGAGATAGTAATCTAACAAATTTACTATGCAATACCTGCAGAAATATTTTACAAGTATACTTAGACATTTTAGACTACATACAAAAATAAATAATTCTGAAAGATATCCACTGGTCAATACACATACAAGTGGTACTCACACTGACTGGAAGCTTTATAAAATTAGCTATTTCTAAACTTGGAACTACATAATGTCTATAAATGAATCTTTGTGTCAGTGGCAGCAAGAAGAGAGATATTCACAGCTAAATTCTTTGGTCCAATTCAGAAGATATGACAATTGCAGTTTTACCAATACCACAATATAAGTTATAATCACAGTAAGGTTAAAAGAACAAGTATATAAGTATTGATTTGGCTTGCAGTTTACAATAGACTCTACATAATTAATAATTGTTTGAATGCAGAAGCAGAAATCCAGATATAATGGAAGCAATCTATACAAAACCAACAGAATGCCTTTACTTATTGATTCACTATATTTGCAAGAATTATCTTGTGGTCGAGATGAAATTATGCACATATACAATGTTTTGGTTATCTTCATACAGATACAGTTTATTGTATAAAGAATTCATTAACAACAAATCAGTTTACTCAGAAAACTTGAGGTGAAAAGAAGCCCAAAATCATATATAAAAATCATTTCTCTCTCTTCCTCTCTATATATATATGTAAATATATATAATAATAATAGTTGGCCACTCATATTCAAGGATACCTGTCTACTAGGATGGCTAGCCAACCCCAATTGCAGATGCTCACGCAGGCATATTTGTGTTTGCTCAGCATCCACAGAGCCCACCTGTGGTTTATACTGCAACTATTCTGAGCAGACCTTAGTTACAGTTTCTGGGAAAGAGTGTGTTATCTAGCGTGATCAATAATTTGGACAAGGCCAGCATGCTCAAACCCTCGACCACGATGACTTGTGGCTTCATGCTAGCACAGATATCGACAAACCTCAAGAGTTCCATCTGCCCAATTTCACTCACAAGGCTTGGGTCAAACCGTGTTATCATCTTCAGGCACTTTCCAAAGGTACCTCACATTGGGATCTACGTTAATCTAGTCCGATAACATCAGGAAGTCTCCTTCCTGACAAATCGACCATGGTGAAATTCAAACCTTGGTCTCATGATCAGAAAGCAAATGTTCTAACTGCTCAGTCATGCACCCATATGTATGTATGTATATATATA
>OZ038488.1:116856752-116941752 GCA_964036315.1 Acanthosepion esculentum | reverse complement strand
CACAACACTGAATGTGTGTGCACTGCATATATATATATATATGTAAAATAGCTGGCCACTCGTATTTGAGGATACCCATCTACTAGGGTGGCTAGCCAATCCCTACTGCAAACTCTTGCTCAGGCACATTTATGTTTGTTCAACACCCACAGAGCCAACCTGTGGTTTATATTGCAACTATGCTGAGCAGACTTTAGTTACAGTTTCTGGGAGAGAGCATGTTATCTAGAATGATCAACAATCTGAACAACACCAGCACACTCAAACCTCGGTCATGATGACTTGTGACTTTGTGCTAGCACAGCTATCGACAGCCCCAAATTTTCTGTCTACCCAATTTCACTCACATAGCTTGGGTCAACCCGTGACATGATTTTCAGGCACTTACAAAAGGTGCCTCACACTGGGATCACCCCCCCACACACACACACACCAGACCGATAACAGCAGGAAGTCTCCTTCCTGACAAATCAACCATGGTGAAATTCAAACACGGATCACATTGTCAGAAAGTGAACATTCTAACCATTCAACCATGTGCCCATGTTATATATATATATATATATATATATTTTTGTCATCCACAGACAGACTGTTTCACAGCTCATCAGTGTGGCTAGACGTCTGGTTGCCTCTAGCTAGGATCGAAACCCGACTGAAATTTCTACCACTAAGCCATCAGCACACGGCAGGGATGAAGGTGAATTTTAGCGTGTTTATTTTTAGATTTAGATAAACACACAGTGACTGACAGTGACTCAATTCTGCCGAAGAGTCGTGCAATATTAGCTTAAATAGTCTCTGTTTACAAACTCACACCTCAAACCAAAGAGCTCAACCGACATTAATTTTTCAGGAGATGCCTATAAAAAAACAGAAAGAAAGAAATTTTTTCTTTACCAGAGTTTTGTCCCTTGAGGGACATTACAAAAGTAAATGTAAGTCATGAGGCAATCAATATCTGTAGCCATCCAAATTTATCAAGCCTTTTCTCTGGAATATGAGAATAAGTGGAAAGAAATGGTGTTGCTCTTGATTCATTAATATTTTCTTTGTAACAAACAAATACATGTTAGCTACTAACACCCTGTTAATTCAGGAATCACATGATTGGTAATGTTTACAATGTGATACAATCTGCCAATGACTATGCCAAGCTGAACATTATCCTCTCAGTCATTACACCTACATATTTACTTATATTGAGAATTGCCCAGATGTCAACAAAATAAACTAGATGTTCAGATTTTGACAGTTTTCTTTATGAATCTTGGTGGCCATGTTTCTTTTAATAAAATAAGAGTTTTAGGTTACTTGTATTTAAAATGAAGATAATTTTTTGACTTCTAATGACAAGGTTGTGGCCTTTCTGGTTAATTAATCCAGCCAATTCACTTAGACAAATGAAATGTATAAAGTCAGCCATCAATTTAGTTGTACGTCTGTAAAAGGATGGAAATTACTCAAAAAAGTCACTCACTTGCGGACAACTTGAGTCTGGTTGGTTTAAAACTCGTATTAACCCCCCCACCCCCGCCGCCATTGGAAAGATGTGGCACAAGGCTAATTTAAAGCGAAGAACTCAACCGTGTGCACATCAGCTAAGTTAAAAAATTGCGACCACACTGGCATTAATATCTTGCTCTTTTTCTTTGGCGGGATGAGGAAGGAGATGCTGCAGGGATGAAATCCTGAGGACCGAGCATCTCCCATTTATTTTGTGCTCTGTCCAAAGACAAAGACATGATAGAGAGATAAAAACTATAGCTGGCAACTCAAAAGTGAGATTGAAACAGAAAAATGGGCAGTTTTCAAAGCAGCCCACTAGACTAACTTTTCTCATTTGTGAAACAATGAAATTGATTAATGTGTTCTCTACAGCAGTCCATTCACTAGGCAATGATTGTTCCGTGATTGGTTGGGGGGGGGGGGGCTGATTTATATCTTCATTGACCTCATCCAGTAGAGAGGCATTTTTTTGCTTCTCACAAAAAACAGTATGTGACATAATAGCACTTTGGTCTTCAAGGTATATCACCATTTTCTTCAGTACAATTTCTAAGTTATCCACCATCTCAAGCCTTGCCATGGCTTTCCATCTATTCTCAGCTGATTTTATTTCCTGTAATTAATATTTCCAATTAGCTTTGGCAATATATCTCCCTCCTCATTCAGATCAACAATGTTTCTTGTAGTTTTCTCTTAGCACCACATCCCAAAATAGGACCACATATCCCTACCTACTACTTAATTCACTAGTTTCCCTTAAGTTTTTTGGGTTTTACATGCCTAAACAGGTGGAAGCTCGTCTTCACCTTGTTACAATCCTAGTTTATACATGACATAAAAATTTATGGTATATTTTTCACTTTTTTGCCACACAGCAAAAAATATATAAACAATCACAAAACAATTTTCTATTTTTTACAATACTGAAAATTCAATATTTTAATGTAAGATCTAGCATGTTCTCGGTACAGAAGGGATCTGGAATATTATAAGATAGATAATGGTAGTAGTAATATTAAATGTTTTATTATCAAGTAATATTTAGCATTCACTGACTGAGATGTCAATGCTGCTTTCAGTTGAAATTTGTAAAGTCAGTCCTGCTTTCAATTGAAATTTATAAAATCTTTCTCAGGAAATGCTCTTTCTGGTATTGATGGGAGTTTCCTTACTTGCTTTTTGTTTGAGGCAGTGTGGAACACCAGTATCATGATTATGTAATTCTCTTTTTGAGTTACAAAAATCAAAGTGATATCCATTTTAGTTGTTGCCATTTTTGGTAGTCCTCAAGTGATGCAGTTTCTGGGATTTGGTGCAGTTTTTGTTTGTGATTCTGCAGCCATTTTTAAACATTGATCTGAAAAATTATTTGTATACAGATGACAGTTTAGATATTTCTGAACAAATTTGGTGCTATTCATGGCATCCATTTAAACTTTTAGGTTCTTTTTTTGATTTTGTGATGTTGGGCATAACTACCTCTAGATGAGTTTCATTTTCTTTTTCTCCCATAATGCTAAATGTGTTCTAACTTATCCATATGCTGAGGTATTTGAGTTTTTAGTCTTTACTAATTCCATATAATGGATTTTCAGGATGCATTCAGGGTACATGCCATCACTGTTTTTTGCTTAGATAAGAATTTTATCTGAAAATATAAAATTAAATATGTGTTTCTCTTATGTGGTAATTGATAAATGTATAAGATAAAAAAGTGAAGCCTCACATTTACCAGTATTCTGCTCTCACTTTTCTTCCACTAATTTAAGTCTGAATATTCTATTTAAATTTGTTTCTGTTGAATATTTTTCGTAACTTACAAGAAACTGTCTTTTATGAGATAATCTAATTAGCTGTTCAAAACTAACACTGTCTGTAAGACACCAGTTGTGACACTTATGAGTGTAGATACCCCCACCCACACAGACCTTACCTCCCCAATAACAACCGGAAATGATGTGTGCAGGGAGTCTGCAGTGGTTCTAAGCTATGCAGCTGATGCCATATGGCTGATAGGTGGGAACAATGGTAAAAAGAACTGCAAGAATTGTCACAGGAAATGCCAAAACAGAATTGTCTCTCAATGTAGCATTGGCAAGTTTAGGATTATTTTATTTTTTATTTTATTAAAAAAAAAAAAATAGTTGACCTGGGTGTCATTGCTTAGATATGAGGACAACTTGTAAGCATGTTTAGTCTTAACTTTATGTGGAGAAGAGAAGTAAAAAAAAAAAAAATTAACAAGTAAAAAAAAAAGTTAATTACATTTATTTTTTTACTAATGTTGATGTAAAAAACCATTGATATATATATATATATATAAAAACTAATCTTATTCATCTTTCTTGTCTGTTAATCAAATGCTGATTCTTTAAAGATATTTCTTGTGAAAACCATTCTGATAACAGGAATTGTTTGTATTTGATTTATTTTTACAATACTTAACCAAACTTTGTAAGAGGCTGTAATTATCATTAAAACTATTTCAGTTATTGTGCTTAGAGGAACAAGAACTCCAAATAAAATGTCAACCGTGATTAGTCACTTCCCTCCACAAATTTCTACTATTTGTTTTCGTACATTCTTTTTCGAACATTTGAGAAAATTCATTGATTTAATACGTAATGGAAAATGTCTTTTTAACAAACGTACAAAATCAATTGTTATGTTTATTCCAGTGATAATGCATTATTGAGGCAACATTTTCATAAAGAAAATCATCCATTTTTCTATGAGGACTAAGATAAGGAAAACCGAATTAAACTGAAAATTAGTCCTACATTACACTTCAGATTGATTAAGCTATTAAATTCATATAAGGTGAATTTAAGCCGATTCTGAACAATTTTTCCTTCTTAGGAAGAAAGATTGTTGCTGTAATGTGATAGAGTTTGGCAAATTAATTCTCTTCTTTAAAATATCAATGTTTTCAGGGATTTAAAGAGATTAAAAAAAAAACAAAAAAAAACATCCATTTAAAAAGCTTTTTGCATTGAGAAAACAGGAGATTTTTCTTGCATAATTTCACCATAAATCAGCTTCTTACATTTATTATGCAGTGAATCTGCATGTCAGAATCTAGCAGTTACATCAACTTAAAAAAAAATATAATTGATTTCTTTTTGAAAACTCAGAATTGATAATTTGTTACCGATATAAAATAAAGGGTTTAGAAATTGCAATAACCTTAAGGATTTGAAAGATCAAATTAAGTATATGCACAAAAATTTTAACAAGAAAAAATAGATAAAATTTGAAGATTGTCATTCTTAAAAGTCTAAGAGCAATTCAGAATTAAAATTTTAAAAAAAGGTACAAAGTCTTTAAATTTTATTACTTTTTCTTGTTTTTGTAAAACTCAGAGCAAAATCTCAAAGGTCTTTTTTCTTTTCTTTTTTTTAGTTGAGACATACTTGAGATATTGTTTTGTGATTTATATAGTATTTTCCTTTTAATTCTGGCCAGGTTCAAAATTTGAATATATTATATATGTGCATCTAGATTGATTATTTAGATATAGTTAGACAGACATATGAGTGTAGTACCTGTCAGAAATAACTGGATAATCACATATGGCTGTGAGCTATACTGCACTGATTCAAAGTGTTGCTTTTTTTTCAAGAATCTGAATGTAGTATCTGTGAAAAATATTCATATACAGTGTGTGTGGATACTGTGCTTTATAAATGTGCATATCTCTTCATTATGTGTGTGATCACATTTCTCCACAGCTTCCTGTCTTTGGTTGTTCTCAGCAATACTTGCTCTTTTCTAACCCCACTTTGTTTTTGTGCTATTTGTTCCTTCATCCATTTATTTAAATTGTTAGGTAGGTTACTTACTTTTTTTGTTTTCTTTGCTTGATCAGTGTTAAATTCTCTAGGCCATCTTTCTTCCAATTTTCAGCTCTTTCTGATTATTATAAACCTTTTTCATGTCGCTCATAGTCTCCTCAAAACTTCCTCATTTGTCACATACTGTGTCTATGGTATTTGCTACATCCTTCAGTAGAACTTCATTATATCTGCTTCAAGTTTTTTCTTTGTGATGAAATTATCCAATACTTAAGATGTTTCAGGGCCTGTATGATGGCTAAGATAGATTTATATTTCTAACTTGCAGTAACCATCTTTTCTTTAATTTATAGCTCTACACAAGACTTAACTATCTTTATTAAGAATTTATAGAAACTCCCCTCCAATATGTGTACCCAGATAATCTCTATATTTGTAAATGCCATGTTCCTTCAAAAGATACACAATCAAGGTTCTGCAGATTGTGAATTGCCAAAACTTCTCCCCAGTTTTGAATTGGCTGCCATTATTTAACTTTTAGACAGAAGGAGATGATATGCCTTTGACAGATTAAGACTTTTCATATGGAATCCATGCATGGATCCAAACTCGTTCAGAAACAACTAAACCAGGGTTGTACAACAGGTATGCAGTCCATCATGGTCTATTGTTACACTTACCCGAGTACATGATTTCCAGAATAAAAGGTCAGTTGGTGAAATAACAGAATCCACATCATTTAAGGATTTTCAGCAGCAGCTAAAATGGATATCACACATAACGTGAAGAGAAAATACATAATCAAGATGTTTACATTCCACACTACTTCAAGTCAAAGGTCAGGAAAGAAATCGATAACAAAAAAATGAGTGATAATAACTACCAAACTTAAATTTATTTTCCTGAAAAATTGTTTTAAGAGAAAGATTTTACAAATTTCAACCAAATGCAGTACTGTCTGCTAGTTCAATGAATGCCAAATGTTTCCTTATAAGGAAACAGTTAATATAACCATCATAATTTCCCAAACTTGCCAATTCCCATGATGCTGCCAACATATCCTTTTATCTATATCATGCTTTTATATTTAATAATGCTTATTATAACAAACTTTCAAATATAAAACTGTTGCATTTGATATACAGTAGGGAAAATAAGTATTTCACCCCTGCTGATTTTCTGAGTTTGCCATCTGACAAAAATAGGAACGGTCTATAATTTTCAGGGTAGGTCCATCTTGAAGGTGAGTGATAGAATACAAAAAAAAATTCTAGAAAATCACATTTTCCCATTTTTGTAAGGTAGCAAACTCAGAAAATCAGCCAGGGGAAATACTTATTTTCCCCATTGTAAGTCATATTTTAATGAAAAGCTACCTGGGATCTGGATCCCTGAAAATGCATACATCCTTTGTTTATGAGTTACCAATTATTTTTTCTGGGATTCATTATATCTTCCTATTTCCAGTACCACTTCTCTATAGGTATTGTCTAAAAACAATACTGTAATCCAATTTTTAGTATAATAATCAAAGCAAAATGTTGCTATGGGTTAGTAAAGACGTATACAATTCTAGATAGCTTCTATGAAGACGGTTCTGAAAGTAATGCCTTCTATAATTTTCTATAGCAATTATAATAGATACACGGAACAACTATCATTGGCTAGAATCAGCTTTCAGCTACGAAACATTATTTGTCCACATAGTCACCAAGACTGACTTTATTTTCAAAACACTTTCATTATATATATATATATATATATATATATATATATACACACACACACACACACACACACATACCTACCCTTGTGCAAATTAATTGAAACAACTACTTTAGTTTCCTTTCTTTCACCATATGGTCAGTTTTAGACCCACTGGAGTGATAGTATAATCGATTTCCATTTTTTCCTCAAATTAGATCATTTGCAGTGGTGTGCAATAATATGAATCTATTTTTGGGCTGTGATGAAATTTGTTTGGCCTTGGAAAATATTGTGCCATCTGTGATTGCATCAGATTTTTATCATGCCCTGACACTATTGTCTTGATTGTTGATTAGTTGTCCTATGGCCATTCTCTGCAATGGGTATTACTCCAAGGAAGCATATGAAAATTGTAACATTGCACAAACACACTGGCAAGCCTTACCAATGAGCAAATCAAAGTACTATAGATTGGCTTGGAAACTCTCCTGATTCAAATCCAATTGGGAATCTGTGGTCAATCAGCAATGTATAACTTTGTGAAATGGACATACGAAGTACTAACAAGTGCACTGGGTCAGGTTTCATTGGAAAAATACAAAAAAAAGTAAATAATAATGGAATTATTTTTTTTAATTAATTTGCACAATGGTGTGTGTGTGTGTATATATATATATATATATATATATATATATATACATACACAGGGATGATCCAAAAGTAAAGCATCCTATTTATTTCTACAGAAATTACAGCAAATACCGGGAACACAATAGCAATATTTGATAGAGCAAGTTTTAAGAAACAAAACACTATTGTTCCATGTAGTCATTACCATTGGCTATGCATTTTTGCAGTGATGAAAAGAACCTACTTGCTGCACTTATAAAAATGTGCACTTGTAGAGGTGATGCTAAAATGTATTAGCTATCTCCTAACTGTGCTCACATCCATTTATTGGTCTCTATAAATTTTTCTGCAAGCATCAATTAATTTTAATGGATGAAATTTTTTCTGCATGGGAAATTCAATAATATGCTTTTGCTTTAAATGTACTTTCATGACAGATATCATTTTGTCAAACTGCCACTCAGTTGCTATCTGTAACAAGGCAAAAAAATGTGGGTTATTTTTGGGAAGCTTCAACTTCTACTACCATACCACCAATATCCATATCATATGCTAAGTATAATAAAATAGAAGGCATTACTTTTAAAGCAAACCTTCTATATACAGTTGCGGCCAAAATGTTCAGAACGGCATTGTTTTCCTCAGAAAAGTAGGTATAAGTTTTTATCAAAGTTGTTTTATATTCTATAATTTTCACAGTATTGAAAGTTTTGCAGTAAATCACTAAATCATCCATAACTTTTGTATTATCCTCTCAAATTACACCAAAATCTCAGACAATAACAATTAATATCGTATTTATTGTCTGTGAAAAATATAGAATATAAAACAACTTTGATAAAAACTTATACCTAATTTTCTGACGAAAACAATGCTGTTCTGAACATTTTGGGCGCAACTGTACATATATATTAAGTGTTGCAAAGTATAAACTATATATGAATTAAGAAAGAAAGAGAAGAGCTGTTTCTGATAGTAACTTTTATTGATCTTTCTAGAAGACTTGTAATTCCATCATTGGATATTTGGCATCGCAAAAATGAAGAGGAAAATTGTGAGTTGACTCAAGTTTAGGGAGAGTATGTCATCATAGATATATTTATAGATAAAAGATATCTGGGAATGTTTCTGCCTTTCGAAATATCTATGCTTATATGTTTGTTTAGAGAGGGAGCTTTATTAGCATACTTTAAATTGGAGGGGGTACAGCATTGTATTGCACCAATTTTCAAATTAGGCCGGGCTCGTCGTCATATAACTTTTTTAAAGTTTTAAATTACTAGCACCTCTAGTTGATCATATGACAGGTGTTAACACTGTTTATTGAAATGATTGAAGGTTCATTCAGATGCTTTCAGATTGTAAGCCTGTGAAACTTCTAGGCACATTTCAATGCTTCTGCCTTTATTGGGTTAAATTCCAAATGCGTATAACTGGTTTTGTTCATGACAGGATGGTATTTCTTGCTGAATTAAAATGTAGCTAATAGCATAATTTGGTAAATAGATTATTTTGGTTGTAAAAAATATCATTTTTTCTATGTTAGAGATTGCATGGTATACAATTTTTTTTTTATATCTTAAATGCTGAAATTCACAAATCTGTCTCTTTTCAGTAACTGAAAATATATTTTTATCCATTTTTTTTTTCTTCCAAAATAAAAATCCACTAATTCACAAGGATTACTGAGAATGGAAGAAACAGAGAGGATAAGACCAGGATTCAAAGTAACAGATGATGATTGACATTACTTTTAAATATTTAAAGATCCTAATTGACTGGAAAGCAAGAAACCAGAAGAGTTCCAGAGGCGAGAAGTGCAAGAGAAGAAACCATTAGTCTAGAACTTATTCACTTAGCAATTTCAACAGTAAAATGATAAGACCTAGAAGTCAATATTAATATGGTGCTTAAATTCGTGAAGTTGAGGTATGAAGCAGACAAGCACATCATAAAATTTGCCAAGTAAGTATTTATAGAAAAACAGAGAAAAGCTACATTATGTCAGTAAGTGACTGAAGCAGAGATGTTGGGTCAGAGCTGATAACATTGCAGATTCTTCTTTGTATTTTATCAAGAATCTTTAGATACATAGCACCAGACCAGATGTGGCAGCATTATTTAATAATTTTTACAAGCCAAAAATATTTACTTTTAAAATCCGGTAAATTTAAACTGTAGATTTTTTTTATCACTTTTTAATATCCTAAATTATTTCAGAAAAATGAAGCTATTAAATTTCATTTGTTAGACCTAAATACTAGTAATACTGACATTTTGGTTAGAATGTACCAACAAACCATGGATTTAATTACCTAACGGAACACAAGATAATTATCTTGCCACTCAAAATCTATATTGTTTGTAAAAAGTCTAAAAAAAAATGTAGATAATCAAACTTGCTTGACAGCATTACAAATTTGTAGGCTTTCCTCTGACACAAGTCAGAAGTGAAAGAAAAAATATCCTTTTTATGTATCTAAAGAAGCCAGTTAAAAATTGTTTGGCAATATACGATCCTTATATGAGAATTAATGTCATAAAATGACATTCATTTAGTCCAAAATATAAAACTAGAAGTGATTACAGCTTTGGAACATAAGCTAGAAGTACCAGTATCAAACACTCTTGAACCAGTAGAGAAGCAGACATGAGAAAATATTATCTGAAATTGTTATGAACAAACGTATAATAGAACAAATAAAACAACAGTACTGCCAATGAGGAGAGAAGAAAAGAAGACAAGAATAGTAAAAATTATTTTGTATTGCCAGTACAGCAAATGTGAACAGAGTCTCTCTATGTGGGCGAGGTGTGGCAATTTGGAGGAGGGTAGGTTTTGAGTAGATATGTGTTGGGTCAGTTGACTGAGGTCACAGTGGTGATGTTGAGAGAGTCCTGGAGTGAATTAGTAAAGTTTGCTGTGAATCTGTTTCTGATTCAGTCATTTATGAGTGGCTTTTTTAAAATCAAATGTTCTAACTCCAAAGCTCAACTTTTGTTCATGTTTTTTTTACAATGTTTGTGATTGGATTATGGTGTTATTTTTATATTTATTGAGGGAATTTGTATTGTGAGCCAGATGTGATGCTCACAGCCCCTGTACTGGGGACAATATTTTATTTTCGGTTTTGCTTTCTTAGAGTTTATATCTGGTCAATGTGTAGAGTGAATCAGAAAAATATGTAATTTGAAGCAGTTTGGTTGCTTTATCTTGTTTAGCATTGTATCAACCACTATGAGTTGTTTAATGCCAAAATCTAAATATTTTGAATACAATTTTAGGGTTTCAATTAAATATATTTTAAATGCAATTGTATGCCTTCAACTACAGATAAAATGTATTGTTGGTAATTTTATACTTTCACAGTAAATTTGTTTAAGTGTTCACTATTTTACCATAGTTGGGTTCCTAACAGGTGCTACCACCCTGGGTCAGAGTGGACCTGGTAACCACGGCAATTAAAAAGTGGTTCCACACTCCTCAAAACATCCATTCTCCAGATTAGAATCCTTGCTGCCAGATGTAGTTTATCATCTTACCCAGGAGTAATTTGAAGCTGAGTATAACAAAATGCTTGATAATCCTACCAGTTTGTGATTTTTAATTAAAGTTATGAGGATAAATATGCTTTTTAATACAAATTCATCTGAATTTTATGACGAGCAGTCAGTCGTCTTAAGTTAGTAAACAAACTGTTAAGACTGATAATCACACTAATATTATTTGTCTTTTTCTGTGTCACATCTCTTTGGGATGTTGGTGATCATGGCTCTCCATAGCCTCCTATCCTTTGTAGTAACATCTATTTGCCATGTCTCCCACTCCTGTTCTGCCATCCATTCAAACAAGCTCATCAAGTAGGTGACCTGCTGCCTTTCCTCTTTCCCTTTTTGTGCATTTGAGTATCAAATTCTCCAAGCCTTCTTTCCTCATTATGTGTCCAAGAAATTTCAGCTGTCTCTCTTGAATTCTGCATGGTTTCGATTTTTCTTAAGACTTCTTCATTGCTTATGCACTATGGTATTTTCTGTGGAACCACATTTCTGTTGACTCAAGTCTCTTTTTCATCTGTAAGATCTTCCAGCATTCAGTCATAATAGAGCATTGATATTGCATAACACATCAGAACTCTTTTTTGTTTCTAATTTTCCTGTTTCTTAATACTTTGCTTAGATTTTCAAATGCAGTTTATACTATTCTTGTGTTCAGATTTTGGTGTTGCATTTGCCATTCTCTGTAAAATACAGATATTTAAACTTCTGTACTTCTTAGATGGTGACATCTTCAATTTTTAGTTTGTATCTTTTTCTGTCTTATTTTTTTTTTAAAATATCAAATTTCTGTACCATATTCAAATAACTAATCAATAAAAAAAAGTTAATATATGTAAGATTGTTAATCACTCTGCTATTATAAAAGACCAGGGGTAGAATAATGCTAGGAATTGAAACTGTGTTGATGAAATGAAACTCTTCACAAAAGAAGAGAACATTCTTTACCTAAAGAGAAATTGACGATTATGAATTTACCTAAAGCAAGTATGCATCAATACAAGCAATGTAGAAAGAAAAGAGATGGCAATATAATTATAGATTTGAACTTTGTCTATCTTCTGTGGCTTAATTGGTTAAAGTATCTTCCATGTAAGATAAACTACCAAGACAGAAAGCAAATTACAGTTGTTAGAAATTCTTTTTTTATATTGATTTCACACTGAAGTCAACATTAGCATTTGAAGTTATGTCAATCGCGAAAAACAAGTCACACATTAATTCATGAACTAATTAACAATAACTTATCTCAGAATTTGAGACAGCATTTATACACACCAGGAAACAAACAGAGTAACCATAAACTTAAACAAAACTTTAGAATCATGTATATTGAAATGTTATGAGCCACATATCCAAATGAAGATCAAGTAATATCGCTAACTTCCCACTCCAATGACTCCCTGGCTAACAGGATAAATTTATTTGAACATAATGGCTGTTATCTGCAAAGACACAACTTCGAAATGGCTAAAAGTTGTAAAGAAGTTTAGATTAAGGTGATAATCCTGAAGTGTTAGAGTTACAAGATAGCTGAAGGGTTTCTTTTTTGCAGTGGCCTGATAAAAATGACATTAAAGATAGAAACAAGTGCTTGGAAAGTTTTGTGATATATAGCTTAAATACTGCATAGTCAACATTTCTTAGGCAAACAGAAAAATATGACCGCTGAGTTTATTGAATGAGTAATAAAAACTGAACTAAATAATTCTCAGAATTATTCTCTGAATTTTCAATAACATGCACATATTACATGTTAGGATGCAAGTCATGTAAATCAATGTTTTCTTAACTACGGTTAGAGACAGATATATAAATATGACTTCTGAAATTAATTAGTTTATTTTGTTCTTTTATATTAATTATTAGTTTAAAAATAAAATATTCAACAGACTTTAATCACCAAACACAAATTACGTCATTTTCTCCAAAATTCTAAGAATACAGTTAGTCTTCTTTCTGCTGATTGATTTCATCAGCCAAAACAATATGTCAGCTTCTTGAGGCAGAGATAGACAAAACTGTCTTTTTTCTAAAATTTCCAACAAGAACCAACTTAATCACTAAATCAAAATAAAAAAAACAAAGAGCTGGAAATCCTGCAAATGAGTTTCATTCAAAGAATCAGTGTTTTCATTTATTTTTTTAATCTGATGTAAAATCACATTTTGGATTGTTTTGTTGATTATTTAGCCAGAAAGCAAAAGTTTCTCAAGTTGCTTTTTATGATTTCTTCCTAAAGAAATGATTATTGCAATCTATAAGGAAGAAATGGCAAACCATTGATATTTAATGAGGTTTACAATCAGTGCAGCTCAAAACTGAAACTACTTTGGTCAATAACATTTTTTAAGCATACACGAGAGAAATATAAAATTTTAAACACCTAATATAAAAATTGGCCTCAGAACTTAATCCCAGACGGATTGTCCATTTTGATATTATATGGAAGATTAAACAATACTGTTTCAGTCATTGTCTGATTATAGAATACTTTCTAGAATAAAAGAACATAACTTAGGCACCTAGAAATGGAGATATTTCTTAGGAGATGACTATCACTGACCATTAATATTCTGGTGAATTCAGTCCTTTACTGCAGTTTTGGTCTTATGCTTGACTAACTTGAGCTTAGTAAACATGCGTACCTCACCATGAAGAAATAGTTAAGTCATTAATCTCACAGTCCATTACTACTGTAGTAAGTCTCATTCTTATTGGGTGCACCACTATTGTAGCCTTGTGCCAGACTAATCAATAAAGTTAATTACGTTGATTCTTGTCATATTTCTTGATCGTTAATTTGATGATCTTTGTTGTGACTAGTTCAATGAAAATCTGTTCTGTATATGTTCACGTTGTGGAAGTCAAAACAAATATTCACACTGTATGTTCATTGGGGGGAAAAATAAACATAGACAGTTATTTGTTTTTAGATTTCAACTTTCATAACTCAAGACATTATTTATATTTCAAAATAGAGTGAGAGAGAAGGATGAGTCTTTTCTGATATACTTAAAGGTACACTATGCTAAGCAGCAGATATGGATAGACTGGCAGGATACTTGACTTGTTTCCTTTTCTTGCTTTGTTATTTTTCTTTTATCTTTTATCTAATCCAAACAGTTTCTTACTACTTCATAATTATTTAGACATTTTTTTCTTTTCTTCCCAAACATAATAGGATAAAATATTGTTTTGTTTTTAAATACTTTGTTTTTGCAGGGGGCAGATCTTTTCATGTCATCTTCAATTAATAATCTCTTTAAAAAGTTTACAGAAATTGCAGTGGTCTGTAGAAGGTTTGAGCTACTCATTTTGCAGGTGACCCATTCCAACACATGTCATAAGCATGTGCCTCACTTTTGTTGAAAATTCATACAAAAGCAGTAAATTTTGAACAGTTTTTAATTTTCCATATTCTTTTTTTTTTTTTTTCTTTCTAGGGGGAGGAGAATTATAATGATCAGTTTCTTTTCTTTTTACTCATTCTATAAACTGAGTGGTCATATTTTTCTGTTTTCCCAAGAAATGTTGAATATCCCATATTTAAACTATAAATCACAGAACACTCTCAGCATTGGTTTCTGTGTTTAATAATCCGTCAATTATCTCGGAACTCTAACACTTCAGGATTATGGTCTTAACTAATCTAAGCTTCTCCACAACTTTTAGCAATTTTGGTGTTATCTTTTTACAGATAACAGGTATTATCATATGTCCAAATACATTTATCCAGTTAGCCATGCGAGCAAGAAGTTAGAGGTATTGCTTTATCTCTATTTTGATAAAATTTCAATATAATTCTATGATTCTAAAGTTTTAAGTTAATGATTTCACTGTTTAATCCTGGTGTTCATAAATGCTGTCTCAGATTCTGAGGTGAATTATTGTAATTCATCCATTAATTATTTTTTATTAGTATCCTCATTTTCATTTATTCTGTCAAAATCTGAGGTGTCCTGGGTATGACGATAAACTACATCCATGTCCTTGGTAAGACGATAAACTACGTCCAACAGCAAGGCCTCTCATCAGTTTTGAGGAGCATGGAACCACCTCTTAATTGCTGGTGTTCCCAGGTCTATGGGAAAATAGTTAACCCCGAACCTGAGGTAAAAAGCATTATAAAATATAACCAGCAATACATTTTTGAAGAAAAAAACTATTGCCAGCAATATGTTTTTGAAAAAATATTATTTCCAGCTATACATTTTTTAAAAAATAATTTTACCAGCTATGCATTTTTGAAAAAAAATAATATTACTAGGAAAAAAATATTAACAGAAATAGATTTTTGACAAAACAAAAATATTACCAGGAAAATAAAAAAAAAGTTGTCGGCATTAAATAACCCATTGAGGTTGATATGCCATAAAACAAAACAAAACAAACCAAACCAAAATCTGAGATGACAATGATAATATTAGCCATTTCCTTATAAGGAAATATTTGACATTCATTGACCAAGCAATTTGTATTGCTTTAGGTTGAAATTTATAAAATCTTTCTTTTAAGGAACCTATTTTTCTGAAAAAAAAAGGTCCAGTAGCTGTTATTGCTTTCTCCAGTCTTCTTGTGGTTTCCTTCCTAACCTTTTATTTGAAGTCATGTGGAACATCAACATCTTGATTATATCAGTATTTCCTTTTTGCATTACATGTAATATCATTTTATTTGTTGCTGTTGTTGAAAGTCCTCAAGTGATGTGGTTTCTGTTATCTGGTACGGTTCTTTGTTTATGAAAAGACACCAGACCACAAGGTTCTCAAGTAGTGTGGCCTTTGCCAAGACCCATAAGCTGCACTCACTCAAAGCCATCTTATAACAATTGATCTTAGAAAGTAGTTGTATACAGCTGACCGTTTAGATATTTCTGTACAGGTTGGTATCGGGCATAGCATCTGTATTAAAGTCTTGATCAGACTAGTTAAGAACATGGCTTGAGTTTTCAGGTTAATGTTTTAATTTTGTAGCAAGTAACAGTTTTAAGTGAAACTATATCCAGCACAGCCTATTCTATGTTTAATTTCCTTACCCCCTATACTAAATTTGTTATAACTGATCCATAGACAGAGGTATTTGAATTGGGTCATCAGTCTTTCAATAAATCACTGAATACATCAAAAGACAATCCCTACATGTTAATAAAATGCTTTTTTGCTACATTTTAAACTAAAAGTAAGTAATATTTGTTTCAGTTCAGATTAATTAAACTTTAAATCAGCTAACTTTTTTAAAATAACATTTCAGAAAAGTATAATTTTGAATAATTTAAAAATATATTTTGTGCTGACAGATTATTTAATATGGATGAATTTATAGATTTTACTGATAAGGAGAGAAAAAACATTTTAATCAATTTAAATTTAAAGTATTTTGCTTATTGTAAATATTAATTCTAATCAATTAGTTTGGAATTAAAACTAAAATTAAAGCTTTATGAAAGACTTTTGATTCTTTTTTTTTTTTGAGGTACCTACGTTTGTCAAATACTCAGTGAAGGTCAAGCTTAAAAAGAGATACTAGAGTCCAATTTCTATCAGTTCAACCACTTCTTAGATCAAAAACTGTTGTTTATATGCTTGAGGGCACCACTTATAAATAAATTCCAGAATTATAAGGAAAGGAAATAAGCTAGAATTCTTACAAAATTGAGAACAATGTCTGTGGTTTTCACTTAAACTAGTTTGGCATACACAGGAACCTCAAGTAGCCTCTTGTAACTTTGTCCAGACTAAGAGAGATGCCAGACCCTCAGTTGCCAGAATATTGGCAATGTATCTGTATTTGCTTTGGTTTACTGGCAGCCATTATACACACACTTCACTTTGATATAACAATGATACCTTGACTCAGATGTACAAGTTTTCACTCATCATGTAAAGAGATGAGGATCATTTGCTTAAAAAAATTAAAATAACAGAAACAAAGTCAGTTTTCTTATTTTCATATCTAGATGCAATTTAGAAGTTGTTTTTGTATTTATTTTTGGATGTGTGGGTATTGTAATTGTTGAAAGAAAGAGAAATTTGCAAGCCGAGTTCAAATTCTGGTCAAATTCATTACTTTCACACAAATATGCTGGTGAAAGGTATGAATCTATCTCTTCCCCCCAGTTATGGATTAAATAGCATTGTTGATACGTTTTCTTGTGTTGAGCTGGTAACCAGTCTAAGAGAGAGAAAATTCTGAATCCAAAATCCAGCCTGAAGGAGGCTATGTTCTATCAAGATATCTTGCTCTAGACACACCCACTACTCTTATGTTAGGTGAGGTGAGGTGATGTGTATTAGAAACAATCACAAGGTTTACATTTTTTTACAGTTATTGTTTATCGATGTTGATTCTTAATATTTTGTTAATATATAATGATAGCTTTATATATTTATCATCTACTTACCTTAGTACAACACAAAGTTCAGTCTACTAAAAGGCCACAGGAATGAGGTAGTGAGAAATGAACTCTCTACACTAGGAGATGGGTTTGCCAGATGGTTATCAGAAAATTTATTGCTAAGATTAATTTCTAGATCAGTCATAGAACTTCTGTAGTACCAAAAGGGACAAATAAATAAAAAAAACATGTAAAACCAGTAAACACTCAACAGCAGAGTTTTTTTTTTTGCTGTTGAGTGTTTATTGGTTTTACTTGTTTTTTTCGGTTTTTTGTCATGTGGTCATAGTTTTTTTTTGGTTTAAGCTATATATTCTGTTCCATTTTTACCTCTTTGGCCAGTTTTACCCTGACAATCCATTTAGGTGAAACCTAGGTAGGTTTACCTGGCTCTTTAGATATATATATATATATATATATATATATATATATATAGTCAAACCTAGAGACCCAGACAAACCTACCAAGGTTTCACCTAAGCGGATCAACAGGGGAAGCTGGCTAAAGAGGTAAAGAAAACGGTAAAAACAAAACAAAAAAAAAACACAACAATGGGGAGGGTGGAGAAGAAATTTATTCGAAACGGCTTAAAAGGGAAGGTGTGATTTAGAGACAAACACGGGCAAAAACGGTTAAACAACTATTCAATCAGGGGAGATGAGGCCTAATCCAATAACCAAGATTTTCTGTGTTTGCATTTGTTTAGAATCTCAGTTTTAGAGTTTAATAAATCATTAGGTTCCTTATATAAAGCTATGGCTAATTTTTCCTCTATACATAGTTTACAGAATTTTTGACCTGCTTTATATTTAGAACATCTTTTTAATATTTCCCATTTCAGGATTGGGTCTTTGTTATTTTCTTGTCTAATTTTCTATACATAGCTAGATAGAGTAGTACCATGTTTGTTTTTTTTCATTGTTAAAACTACTCGTATGATTATAATATCTTTTTTTAAATACGTCCTGAGTAGCTCCTATATACACTTTAGGGTTTATATCGTTATTGCAATCATCTATGTCCTTGTGAATTTTAGCCTGGTAAACCACACACTCCTGTTGACATTTTCCCTGTAGGGGACAGATTTTTTTGTTCCTACAGTTACAACTAGAAGCAGTAGTGCATGGATTGTCCTTAGTTTTTCTCTTATTAAAACAGCTAATTAAAGTCACTACATTTGGCATACAGCAGTAACTAAGTTTGACACTGTTTTTATTAAATATTTTGTGTAACTTAGTTTTCTTGGGGAAATTTTGTTCCAATAGGTTGAAAAATATTTTACCAATTTTAGTTCTTACAGATAAGTTAAACCACAAAATATTTCTATGTCTATTCTTATGTTTATTCTGGGTTTCAGTGCTATTATTTATGTCAATGTATTCTAACTTATCTTTGTGGCCACTTTTAACTAAGCTTGCTTGTAAATTAATTTATTAGCATCGAAGATGTCTTTATTCGATGAGTTGGTAGAAAGTCTATGGCTGATACTTTTTGTAATATGTCCTATGATATGCACTGGGTGGTTAGATTTTACATTTAAATATTGGTGGGGGGGGTCCTGGTTATCTTTCTTATACGGGGAAACAGTACCATTTCTTAAATCTAAAGTGATGCCTAGGTAATTGGTGACTTTAAGGTTGGTTTCAATTTCAAGATTGAATCCGAATTTTTTGAAGAGCCAGTGCAGCTTTTTCCAGATTGTGTCACATTGTGTGGGATTACTTTTATCCACTATGATTAATCCATCATCATGGTATAACCCATGATCTATATGATTGTTAAGCCTATTGAGCAGCAGGCATCCGACTAACTCACACACCTCTGCTCCATCATATGCTCCCAAAGGATTGTCAAAACTATTTACGTCATCTTTTTTTATCCATATTTCACTATTATGGAATAATAATGTTTTCCAGCAGTGTCTAATCAGGTCTATCTTGTCATCAGAAATCTGAATATACTCTTTGGCTAATCGGAGGGCGTCGTTGAGAGATTTTTCTGTGATTGACGGGTGGTATTCTTTAATATCGTACCTAATGAATGAACATCTAACGTCTTTATTATAATTCTTAAACCACCTAATACAATCATGGGACGACTGCCATTGGTTTATATTAAGGAAAGTCCTTAAAGACTCACATATTTCCTGTAAAATGACCTTACTTATTTTACCTTTGTGTTACTAATTCATATTTTAAACGGTTAAATTGACAACTTGCTATCATTTTTAACACAAGATCAAACTGACCTCAAGACAAACAACTAATAAAACCTTTTACACACACTCTGATTTTCTAAGAACTGGTAGCCACCTAAAACAAAATAGAATAGAAAATGGGTTAGAGAAAGAAATATGCTTTCATTAAAGAATATTTGAAATAATTCATTATCTACCAATAAGACTAAATGGAGCTAATGTTTCTTCCTGCTCAAGACCAATTAGACTTTCATAAGGAGTACCGGTCTACAGCCTTATCATGTTACATGTTACTGCTGTGGTTTCTGTAGTAAATAAGATTTTACAGAGTGGAATTATGGCCCCACATCTGTTTTCAATTTAGAGCTATCCTTCTATACTGGTTGCCATGCCAACCAATGCTAGAGAGCCCAGTTTATCCTGCTATTTAATCCATAGTGGGAAGAAGAAGAGATGGAGTCATACCTTTCTCAAAGGTATTTGTTCAAAAGTGAATGCAATGAACTTGGCTGGAATTTGAACATGCCGATTTCATTTTCCACACCAATATCCGTTACACTAGCCACACATCCAAGCTGATATCTGAGGTCATTTTAGTTCTTCTCACTTTGTTCAGCTATAAACTGATTAGATCAACACTTTAATTAATTGAAATGAATTGACAAGTATGTATCAATATCCAATTTGTATTTTTTTTTATTTATCCTCCAGCATTTTGAAGTAGAATGAACCTTCAAACAACAATCATCATTCTGGTAAAATTCTCTGATACGAACTCCTGAAGGCAATGATTTATTCTGTCTTGTCTGAATAAAGCTAGAGTTTTTAATTGTTGATTATTAATAAAATTAATGTAATTGTTATGTACATTATTATAAATTGCAATAATAATAATAATAATAATGTATTAATTAATAAATATTGTTACTCTGGACACAAAACAAAAGCTAATTGCTTAAATGCTGCTTGATTACAAGGAAACTGAATTCAGTGACAAAAGAAAAATGTATATTTGTTGGAAAAAGCACTGAATGACTTGCAAAAACACAACCACCTGCATTATATGGTAGATATTTACAAAGTTTATTAGAATGTCTTGTGCAAGATTAAATTAGCAAAAATAAGGGGTTGTTGCATTAAGTGGCGTAGCTCTGTCTTGAATAGTCAGTATTTAACATCCTGGCACTTACTTAGGCTTGAACTGGTGTCCAAACAATTGGAATCTTAACTATGAGATAGGTATTCCACTAAAAGTAGTGAAGTATTAAATATGAGGGTAAGTCAAAAAATGCCTGCACTTTCTTCATAACATATTTTTAGATTTCTCACACTATTTTAGTCATGGGATCAAGGATTGAGTTATGCCAGTTTTCTTGCTGCTGTTACAGTGTAAACATGGCCACTCCCCTATCAGTGTGCACCAAGGAAGAACAAAAAGAATTGATCTGAATCTACAGAGAACTTGCTACCTCACCAGTTCACCATTACCATCTCCTGAGCTTGCTGAATCTTCTCGTCAGTCATAGAGGTGGATGAATGTCCTGATCCTTCTTTGTGTGTGACGCTTGTTCTGCCACTTTTAAACATCTCAATCCACACATACACACTTCTAAACAGTAGTGCACTGTTGCTGTATAATATTGAAAGCCTTTGAGGAATTTCAGTCTCTGACACACCTTTCAATCAGAAAAACTGGATCACTGCTCTTTGTTCCTCCATGGTGTATACTACTAGTGGATCAGCCATGTTTACACTGTAACAGCAGCATGAAAACTGGTGTGACCAAGCTCAATCATCAATCGAGTGGCCACAATAGTACGAACAATAAGCACGCATGATCAGAAGGCAGTTTGACAAATCTAAAGATATGTTATGGTGAAAGTGCAAATAATTTTTGACTTGCCCTCGTATCTTGTACAATATTGAGACCCCTTATCTAAATTATGAATGATTGTACATAATCAAGATGTTGATATTCCACACTACTTCAAATAAAAGGCTAGGAAGGAAACCCCCCATCAATACTGGAAAGAGCAATAACAGCTACTGGACTTGAAAAACCTATTTTCCTGAAAAAACTGTTTTAAAAGAAAACTATGAATTTCAATCGAAAACAGGACTGGCTTCTTGATCAATGAATGCCAAATGTTTCCGTGTGGGTAAACAGCTAATACTACCATTACTATACAAGTCAGTCAAAACCAATTTCCTCATCTTTGTGTTCTTTAGGAGTTTTTTTCCCCATCATTTCTGTCTATATATTTTGGGGACATCTGTTATGCTCTAGAATGTTCTTGAATCTGGTTTTGGGAGAGGACACACATCCCTTCTCATGCATGTCACATCCAGTGCTTGCATCTATGTATCTTTGGAATTGTCCCCCTCCTAGCCTCTGTGCTGAATGTGTGACCTCCCATTGAACTATGCATGTTCTCACATCACCTGGTCCAAGCCTATAGAATCATAATCAATTGGAAGTCAGAGGTTCAGCACATAGGTTAAAAGACAATAATCTCAAGAATACACAAATGCAAGCACCTGATATGATGCGCATGAGGAGGAAAACAAAATTCTACATTTCAGATTTTATCAGACTCTTGAGTATGGCCAGAAGGTACTCAGCCAAAACAACGTAATGAATGGAACATATAAATTGAATAAAACAAAATAAAAGTCAATGTAGAAATTAGTTTAAAATTATTCTTAAATTTAAAACACAGTATGGTTTGGGTCACATATCCTTTTCCCTATATTGTTATGGTAACAGGAGGCAGTATTAGGTACCAATTAGCAAATGTGCCTTAGCAACAAAATTGTTCATTTGTAAGTAATGAGAACAAATTGATAACACATCACTTTTTTTTTCCATTTGCTTCAGGTTAGCATCCTTTTGATATTTTTGAGATTTAATGGTTTGAAATCACAGAATTCTCTATTTCATGCAAAAGAAAAGAGATAATTGCATGCATAAAATTCCTAATTTGCACATGAAGGAAATATAACCAGTGCAATTGCAAAATTGATGAAAATATTGGTGTAACCATTTTGCAAGACAAAGCCAAACTTTTGTATTCATTAGGAGCTTTGGGACAAAATTCCAGAGCAATCAGGAATCAGAGTATTTAATGAAATAAGCATAAAATTGGATAATGTCCCTCCACAAAACACACTTAAATTTTAGCTTTTTTAAAAATTCTGTTAAAAAATTCATTAAATGTGATTGCCTTCAATTATTGAAAACATTTGACTTGTAAAATTTATTCATACTCTTTACAAAATAACAGCATCTATTCTCTGTCTTTCTCTCTAAATATAAATTATAATAAAAAATTGATACTCTGTGTGTGTATGTATGTGTATATATATCTATATATAAACACACTATCAGTATTTATTACACAAGTCTGTTTTAACAGTGGGCCATAGAAAGATATTTAACAAAATATCTCTTATGTCTGAATAAATTATTTTATTATTTAACATGGGCTCTATTTACATTATTCGGACTATTGTCCTCATCTTTGTTGCCATGTTTATCACAATGTTTCAGCCGTTGTATGCTCCGGCCTACTTCAGGTGGTTGGAATGTCGAACTGAATTCTTTATTTCGCTCACTGGGGTAGATTGTTCTAGTTCCATGTGCCATGTCTAATGGATGTCAGTTATCTCCTGTTAATTCCCCTCTGAAAGTTCTCCACTGCCTTAACCAGGTATTGAACTCACACTCTTTGGGTCCTATCACTGGATCTAACTAAAGCCTTTATCCACTGTGCCATGTATTCTCAAGGACACATGCCACAGTGGATAGTTGAGGATGAAGACAATAGTCCAAATAATGTAAATAGTGTACATAATACCTCATCTCAGAAATATAGACAGATAACATGGGCTCCTTGACATTCTATAACCTTCAGTTTTTCACTCATTGATTTTCTTAACTTTTCTGTTCTTTTGACTTTATTTGCAGATATTATATTCTTAGCTTGAATATTTTCTTTTCTCATATACACCTCTTTTGATTATGAATTATAAGCCTATAGATTAATATCTAAAGAAGCTGGGAAGGCCATTCTGTTAATTTGATGTCTTTCAAACCTTTTTTTGCAAGATCAGTAATAGTCAGTCTTGAAGAATATTAAAATAAAGCATTGTCTCCTCCATGTTACTTGATTGTGACCTGTACTATGAAAGAAATGCAGTATCCAAGAATTTACAATAATTCTATGCATTTATCTTGAGCCATCATCAATACTCACGCAAAACATTACTCCTCCTCTTGCTGTTGTCATTTTGGTGTTTCCATGAAATACTCATACTCTATTCCAGTTATCAGATGAATCCAGTGGAGTTCTACATTTATCTGTAAAAATTGCTGCTGAGAAACTTTGTTACTTAAAAAGGTGTTATTTTGGTTGCTTTCATGCCTTTGATCAATTTTATTCATATTCTGCATCATCAGCTTTTTCAAATATATTCTTTTTGGTTAATCAATTTTTCTTAATTCCCTTTTAAATTTTGACATTCTTCAAGTCAGTTGCCTCATTCTGATCTTGCCTGTTTCTTTGTTGATTTTTCTCTCTATCCAACTTATTCACCATTTCCAATATTGTATTGCCATCACTCAATAACATTACAATATCTTGTTTCTCTTTTGAACTTATATCTTATTTATGGCCCACAGCAATTCTTTATAGATATGAAAATAAACCTAAATAGAAATAACTGCATTAGGATCTATATTTATTTACAATATGATTATTCACCTGAGGTGTTGTATAATCTCACATGACCAAATAAATTAATATAAAGATTCCTACTAAAAAAAAACAGATAAGCTGAAATTCACATTGTAGATTCATTATATACTAGAAATACCCATAAAAATTTCACAGTTTTCCTATCTGAATTTTCTGATGGATCTTAATTCTTCCATTGTGATTGAACAAGCTCATGACAAGTTCTACAACAATAAAATATCTATAGAAACATAAACAATCATAAATATGAATGCTGGTCATTATTTTAAGAAGTAAGGGGGTACAAATGAAAAGATTTGAAATTGACAACTTTTTCCATTTCACTGAAACAGATGTTAAATACTTCTATCATTTATTTTCTCACTGAAATCAAGTAGCGTCTCTGATATGACTTTTCTGTCTTTCTACATGATCAAAACTGAATAGCCCATTATTTAGGAGGTATTGCCAGCACGTAATGGTCATGCTAACTAAAGGCAGGACAAACAGAATTATGAGATCTCAAAATTTCTACCAACATTGATTGGTTAACACAAATTATATTTTAATAATAATTTTTGCATAATAATTCCAACAGAATGTCTACATGTAAGACTTTTTGTCACTATTAATTATTTTCAAAATGGAAGATACTTTTCAGACACTATACCTTATTTTCTTTTAATTATTCTATGTATTTTATATGTTTAGGACTTTAGAAGCATCGACACGGCCATGTGGATGATGAATTGTTTCACACCCTTCAACCTCTTTCCCCATAGATGAAATGTTGTTAGCCTGTTGCTTCTCTATTGCTATTTTCATGGCAGGTGTTTAGACAAACTACATTCCTTGGTCCCACCAGTCCTGACCTTCACAGACTGCACCCACCAGGCCACATCAATTTGTCCTCATTCCCTTCATATTCCATTAGTGAGGAGGAAGTTCCACTCAGGCAACTTCTTCCCCAGAACTGTTGCAATGTGGAAAATACTCCCAGGATGATGCTTCCTTAACCACTACAATCTTAACCTCTTCAAGTCAAGAGTCAACTGTTATCTATCCTACATATCTTCATATGCAACCCTAGCTCCCTCTCTGTATGCCATTACAACATCCCTATTTTACTCTACCTTGAGTGGCACTTTAGCCTTGTATTGGGAAAAGTAGTGTAATAAAAAAATAATGGCTTTTTTAATGAGTAATTGTTAATATGAAATATAAGTTTCACTAATGCAGATTATTCCAACTTGTTTTGTCAAAAGGAAAATAACCTTTGAGAAAATTTGGTAGACACTGAATTTTGGTAGTTATAAATACTGACCTATAACAAAATGTTGTGTTATGTAGTCTTAGATATGCATGCGTTTCATCTCTTGTGTAGTAGCAGTTTGCTTTTATAAAGGTGCTATGAATTTTTTTTTATTAATAAACTTCATGCAGAGGATAAATTTTAACAAATCTGTTATTGTTGAACACTTATATGTGTGTACATATGCAAATGTTATATTTAAAACAATATATATTCTATTTCATATTATTTGATATTTTCATATGAGTCATTGTTCTCCAAATTATTTTAACTCGTATGTTCATCCTTGTTTTATTTTTTTTCCCCAGTAAATGTTTGCCAGTATTTTTTATGAATTTCTTCAGTTCTATGGTCTCTTTGGACTGACTGTTGTATATTCAATGTTTGCAAGAATCTTTGGTACTTAACGTATTCTTGGATATCTTAAACCTTTTATTAGCGTTACCATTAGAAATTGCTGTATAAAACTAATTTTATTTATCAAAATAAAGCATGAACTTTTTAAAATACTAGAAATATTCATCTTGGCCCTGGTTTAGAAATATCTAAAATAAATATTCAGGCTGTCTGCAATTAAGACATCTGTGACAAGACTTTTCAGATTGTTAATTTATCCTTAATTGAGAAAACAACATTAACTGATGTCAATAGATAAAAAATGGTTTCAATTTAAGAAGTCCAAATAAACTTTAAGCCATAAAAAAATGAATTTTTAACTGAAACCTAGAACATAACTGACAAAATCTCAGTAACAGTATGGACACTTTTACTGTGATGCATACTAACTGATTCCATATGAAGAGATGCATATGTGGAATAATTTGCAAGTTTTTACATGGATGTGTTAGCAAAGGGAAGACACACAAACTTTCTCATCGATAAAGAATGAATCACATTGCATCCCATGTTTCTTTTTTCTATAACAAAAGAATGGCTCTACAACTGAGAATAGATATGTTGCCATTGTTACTGATGTTGCCTTAGATTTGCTACACAGGTGCATCAGATGAAATATGTCACAAGACACTTAGTTTAAACCAGAAACCATCAAGAAAAACAATTGGATATAAACAAATCCAAACTGGAGGAATTTTGATTTAAAACTAAACCCAAATTCAATATTGGATCATGATAAAATTTTGTTCCTTGGCCAGGGAGGAAGTAGAGATTTTAGAGAAAACAGTTCAAGATTACCTGAAATATAGCAGAAAAAAACAACATAGATGAGAATCTAGTTTAAATAACTCGTAAAATAACATTTCACATTAAAAAATTTATATGTTTCTACCTTAGACAAATATTTTCATATTTATGAACTATAAAACCATCTTTGCATAAACCCATATATAAAGTTAATATTTAACTTATAATATTATTTGAAATCTGAGAACAGTATATTCCTATTGATAATATATGAATTCTAGTCTACAGGCTATCTTTGAAATAGTTTGCCGTTTAAATTTAAAAAGTTCATTTTATAACTATTACAGCTTCAAGAATATAAATACTTAAAATTTCTTTTAACATAATAGCAACTCCTGTATCTATCCTTTTTTTTACCTAATTAGAGTTTTTATATACATATATGTAATAGCTTTACCTGTCTACCTAATCTACAAAGTGTCCCAAACAAATATGTCTATACTGGTTAATAACAATTACAGTTATTACCTAAAGTTAATCATGTTTACATAAAATTTAAAAAGAACAGCAATATCTGTCTATATTTCTGAGATGAGGTATTATGTACATTATTTACATTATTCGGACTATTGTCCTCATCTTTGTCGCCATATTTATTACAATGTTTCAGCCGTTGTATGCTCTGACCTTCTTCAGGTGGTTGGAAACAGGGCATGTGGAACTAGAACAGTCTACCGCAGTGAGCGAAATAAAGGATTCAGTTCAACATTCCAACCACCTGAAGAAGTCTGGAGCGTACAGCAGCCGAAACATTGTAATAAATATGGCGAAAAAGATGAGGACAATATTCTGAATAATGTAAATAAAGAACAGCAATAATTGTAAAAACATTGATTAATAAATTATATCAACACTAGTTTACCAATAATAACAGAAAATGATAGCAATATTTAAGTAGCTTAGCAAATATATTGGTTATATTTTCTGTGTTGGTAATCTAAGATTTTTATTTATACAATTAACTATATTCTGGACTTACAGCTATGATCACTGAAGTTAAGCAACATTGAGCCTGATCAGTACCTAGAGAGGTGACCACTTGGGAATATTAGGTGTGTAAGCTTAAATGTACAAGTAGTGTAATGAATAATGACTCCGAATTCCAGTTGGATTTGTTATATTTATTTATGCACAAATACCCTTGAGAAAGGTATGAACACACCTCTTCTTCTCCCAGCTATGGGTTAATTAGTCAAATTTGTATCACTAAATCAATATTATCTCCAAAAAACTCTTTCAATCTAAAAATATTTTCTGACTTTACATAACTTGCAAAAATTGATAAGTGGTAAAAATACAAATAACCTTAACTGTATTGTCAAATGCAGGAAACCTTGTGTGTGTGTGTGTGTATATATATATATATATATATATATATATTCCCTTGCATGAACAGGGATGTATGACTGGATATGTTGTCATGCTATGTCATTGTGTTTTTTTATACTTATTTAATGTTGTCAGTTATTTTAAAAGTTTTTTTATTTCTTTTTCTTGGCTATCATGATTTTTATTATTTTTATATTTTTTTAACCGAAAATTTGGATGAAGAACAGGGAAAAAAAATGCAAGTTTGTTGTTGTCTGTTTTGTGAATGAGTTTTGTCGTTCTGTTGCTACATAACATTAAGTTTGCTCATTTTTCATTGTTGTTACATATTTTTAATTTATTTTGTAATGCCACAAACCCAAAATCCACTGCCATCTCCTTATTGCCACAAGAAACACCTTGACCATATCACATGATCTTCACAATTTTTTCCCCTCATTTTAATTTCAAAGTTTCAATTTCTTCTTTTTTTTTTTAGCAATTTTAATTGATTTAGAGGTTTTACTCTAAATCTGTGTATCCTATTTTAAGGGATCTTTTTTTTCTATTCTTACTAAAATTCATCTTTTTTTTCAATCATTTTTTTTTTAATTTCTTTTTAGCAACTTAAAGGACCCCCTTTTTTGGGAGGTTGGGGTTTAACGACCACTTTCCCAAATATTCATCTCATTTCATTCTCATTTTTTTCTTAATCTTTATCATTTTTATTATTACCAGTATATTATTATTATTATTATAATTATTATTATTTCCTTCCAGAATCTTCTGTAGTCTTTTGTTGTTTTTAGACTGTCATTTTTCTCTACTCTAGGTGGCATAGGCCCGGTGATCTCTGAGCCGATGATCCTGGGTCTTTCCGTACTTATTTCTGTCTCAGTAGGTTTAATACTACATTGAGGTAAATCAGGTAAGGAGGTCCTCATTCAGTTTGGTCAATTCACGCTGCTCTCTCTAACTGTGCATGCCTCTATTATTTTTTTCCAAAAAGAAAAAAGAAAAAGAATGAGATGAAAGTTTTTTTGTTTCAAGATATTTTTTCTTAAATAAAGAGGAGAAAAAAAGTTCAATTAAACCAGATGGCATTAACAACCACTTCCCCACCCATGCATTTCAATTTATGCTTATTAACAGACATGCGAGTATGCTAATCTCATATTACTAACAAATAACATCAAGCATGGAGGATGTTTTTTGCAATTTAATCTTAATTAAATTAACTGAATCTAATTGTAAAAACAGATAAACCTAAAATAAATAAGAGCTTATATACATCTCAAGGCTTACCAACACAAATCTCCAAGTTTGGGGAGCAATTTGAAAATGTTAACTTTTATTATTACTGTAGCAATAATTAAAAGGAATATAATTCTCTGGTCACATAATAATTAATATTATTATAGTTTTTTCCTCTTTCAAGCATTAGAGATTAAAATAAATCAATTTGTAAAAATACAAAATTGTATTTGGGTCAGGCAAAAAAGTTTAAAACATGGCGAGTAGAATTGGTAATATTTGAAAGTCCAGCAGTAATAAATTTTGAATTCTGAAAATTTGAACTTTTTGAGTGAATTTTTACAATAAGGTGAAGCAACTTGTGTTTAATAATGAGAAAGAAGTCAATTCAAAATCTGATAGTGCTCAGCTTTCAAATGTAACTCTCAGTTTCTGACTTGCAGCTCAGTCTAACCAGCCTAGTTTAAATGAGATTTGATACATTATAGACTCTGAGCTTAACAAGACTAAGTAAACAAATACCTTTCAAGTTCTGCTTTCAAGTTGAAAAACAAAGTAATTACTTCCACAAAAGAATTAACTACAACAAGAATTAAAATTTAAATCACAAAAAGTGCTGTAAAAACTCATGTTGTTACTTTTAAAATTAATTAAAACAGAATTAAACAACAATGAAGAAAATTATTTCCTTTCATCTTGATGAAAAAAGTTGCCTCTAGTTGCTTGTATATAAAGAGAAACCCTACTTCTAGTGAAAAGAAGAAAAATTGTCTGTTTTTTTTCTTTTATTCAGGTTTAAATTATGGAGTAGGAACTCATCTCACTCACATGTTACATACAAGAAGTATATATTAGAACCTCTGTTGTTAAACCAATGAGCAGCTTTAGTTATAGACATACGTTGGAGAAGGAAACTAATATCAAAACAAAAAGCTATATCAGTATCGTTCATATAATATCGACTTAAATACTTTTTTGTCTACAAGTCTGAAATATTTTTACTACAAAACATTTTTTTTTTAGATAACTATGTCTAAAAATAAGATCTTTTTTTTTTGTTTAGCATCTAAACATTTCAGCAGTTAATCTTATACATGATGAATGTGCATTGTTCAGATAGGATAAATATTTGAATAGATTACAAAGAACAAATTCTTCACTAATCTTAGAGATTTATTATGACAGACAGGTTTTTACATTTTGATTTACTGCACAGATGAGTTTGATCAGAATTTATGTATATCCTTTACAGTAGGAAGATACAACATACCAATGAAAGGTAAAAAGACATTCAAAATATTCAATTAATTTTTAAGACTATCTTTTTAGCGTTTCTTTTTGCTCATTTGACAACTCCATTCTCTGGTCTTCTTCAAATGGAATTTACATCTACTTTTAACCCTGTTGTTAGTCTTCAAATGGTACCATATTGTGAGAGACTATATATGTTTGTGTGTGTATGTATATATATATATATATATATATAATATTGCTAGATTTTTCAAGTAAAGCTGTTCTAATCAGATTTGCTTTTCTCAGTTTTTTGTTATGTAAACAGTTTACATATAAGTAAATATATTCAGTATTTTGAAACTTCTTGTAGAATGCAAGTTTAAATGATAATTTATGTTATATTGATATTCACCCTGCATTAGGCCCGAGAGCAACTCAAGGTAGAACGTTATAGGCACCAGTCCAAGCAAGGTGATAATGCTACTGAGATGCAAGGGTCCACCAGACGTGAAAGAGACAGGAAAGACTTTAGAATGAACTGGAATCCCAATCCTAAAAAAAAAAAGAACAAGAAACTCTTCTCCTGTTCAAAATAGGTGAGCCTATATACTCCTATTGAGGATAATATAGAGTATAAAGTTGTAGTAGACTTGAGAAGAAACTGGATATCCAATCCTAAACAGGAAAGAAGGGATGAACCTCTACTCCTGTTCAAAAGTTTGGATTGTTTTATGTGTTGTGATATCAAAAGTCATCCACTTTCAAAATCAAGTGCAACTTTTTCTATACTTTGTAAAATAAACAAGGCATTTGATAAACATTCAATCATTTATGTTAAATATAAATCCACCTTTACATTCAGGAAAGTATACAAAAAAGCAATGCTTATTCTGATATAAAAATAAATATATTATCAGGATATATTTTATAGAAAATGATACTCTCTTTAATGAAACACAGTGATATAACAATTCAGCTATCAAGCAATGAACGGATATATGTTTCACAAACCTTTTTAACTACCAAATTTCTAGAGCTTAAGATTTAATCATTTCACTTTTTTTAATAAGAACTCAAATGTATTACAAGAGAAATCATACCTTTTTTTGTTGTTGTTGAAACCTTATGATTTCCCTCTCCAAAAGCTACCTCCATATTGTGAAAATCACAGTAGTTCATTTCTTGATATTCAAAATGGCTGCCTTGTGACTGACTGAAAATCAGAATCTCTCACTTTTAAGTAAGTGATTTTTTTTCTTATTTGGATTATGTCGAGCCAAGATTGCTCATTTCCTTTCAGGATGTGGTGTAAAAAGAAGTCTTTGGACAAAACAAACTTCCTAACACTGTTGTTCTCTGCTAAGAAAATATCTATCAATATTTATAGAGGATAATGCCATATTTTATGTAATGGAGAGAAAATTAAGAGACCTTAAAAAAGAAATATAAAAACAGTTTCATCAGATGAACACAACATAACCATTATAAAATATTCTATGTATTAATAATAATCATCATTTCTAGATTTGTTAGTGGGACATGTTTACAATGTAAGTCAAGTACAAACATTTTCTTTTTAAATGGTGGTGCCAAAAAGCTTCAAGACAATCATTGATATAAATGAATCTATCTTCAAAATATTTTCCTTGCTTCCTATAAGTCCAACTTACCAAAGTGTTTACTTTCTTTCAAAATATCCTTAATGCATTTTTTTCCTTACTAATGATCCTGATTTGTACATATTTTTGAATATCGATAAAACGACTTAAACAAATTGTGATGCATTTTCACTTTCTTGACTTGATGAATTTCAAATTAAAATAATCTAGTGGAGTCCTTATTTTAATGTTAAAAATTTGTAAACCACCCAAAAAATATTTTTAAGGCACCATAGCATCTAAACTATTTGCAACAGAAGTAAATAGTTTATTTACTTAAGGAATAATAAGAGTATCAACTTTCAGCTTCAAATCTTTTTAACTATCAAATTTCTAAGGTGCAAAAATCAACAAAATGATGATTTTGGCATGGAAAATTGTCTAGAAAAATATGTTTTAAACCTAGAAAGAAGATTTTCTACAAAACAAAATTTCTGTCACATGATCTTCATACATGTAAGAATATGTAGTAAAAATATAAAAATTTTCTCAAACTGCCTAACTGGTCTGTTGTTGTCATGAACATAGGCAATTTTAAGGATATTAAAAAATTGAAAAAAATGTTTTCACCTTTTCAAATTGAACAATTTTCAAACCTGTTTATATTCTGTAATCTACAATAAATTATTACCACCAAGTTTCACATCTGTACATACAATATTCTTGGGGTCATGAATGTTAGAATTTCCTTGAATGCCCTATTTAGCAAAACACCAAAAATGGAGTGAAATTTCAAGATGCTCTGATTTTAAAACTATTAGGACCTTGAATAAGTTCTCACTGTTTTCCAACAGATGGCATTACCAGAACTGTGTGCGTGTAATTTCAGATGGTAACAGATCTATAAGGAAGTACTATAAGCAGGCTTGAAATTCAGTGTATGTCATTTTGCCAAAGTGTAAACAACTTTGTTTTTCATAGCGTTGAACATGTCAGATTTTGTGCCAAAGAAAGTGTATTTGTGGGGAATTTTACTGCACTACTTTATTCAAAAGAAATCTGCAGCAGAAACATACAGAATTCTTGTTGAGACTTACAGTGACCATGCTGTCAGAAACAACATGTAGAGATTGGTTTAGATGCTTCAAAAATAATGATTTTGATGTTGAAGATAAAGAACACTCTGGCGCACCAAAAAAGTTTGAAGCTGAAGAATTGGAGGCATTACTTCATGAAGACTAATGTCAGGCAAAATAATTAGTTGACCACACAACAGTTTCGAAACATTTGAAAACACTAGGAATGATTCAAAAGCAAGGACAAAAGGTCATCGTATCATGACCAGCAATGAAAAGTGGATACACTACAATAACCTTAAGCGTAGAAGATCTTGGGTTAAACGTGGCCATGCATCAATATCAGCGGCAAAGCTGAATATCCATGGTTTGAAGCTTCTGCTTTGCATTTGGTGGGATCAGCTGGGTGTAATATATTATGATCTGCTGAAACCATAAGGGAGATCACTATCAACTACAATTGATGTGTTTGAGCTGAGCATTGAAGAAAAAAAATGGCTGCTATACAAGCAGAGTTATGACAAAGTGATTTTGCAACATGACAATGCTAGGCCACATGTTGCAAAATGGGTGAAAACCTACTTGGAAATGATTAAATGGGAAGTCCTACCCCACCCGCCGTATTCACCAGACATTTCCCCATCTAATTATCACTTGTTCCAATTGATGGCACATAGCCTGGCTGAGAAGCACTTTCATTCTTATGAAGATGCCAAAAAATGGGTTGACTCATGGTTAGCCTCAAAAGATGTGTCATTTTTCCCACATAGAATTCAAATGCTGCCAGAAAGAAAGAAAAAAATTAGTGGCTAGCAATGGACAATACATTCAGTGACATGTTTCTTACTAATTTTTGTAAATAAAACATTACTTTTCATGAAAAATTAGCGAGAACTTATTCAAGGTCCTAATATTAAAGATACAGATCTAATATTTGTGATTTATCAACTATTTTGATCAAGGAACATCTTTGAATTTTCCCAGATTTTTCTGAGAGGATAACCTGTGGCTATTGGTTAATTTGAGATGGAATGACTCAAAAGCAGTCCAATCAAAATTGAAATTTTCAGTTCATGAGAAAAAATTACAATTCAGGCAATATCTGCAGTCGATCAATAAGTCAATGACATTTGGACAAAGAAAGCATTTATTTATTTATTTTACACAAAAAATATTTTAGTATAGTCTCCGCCTTTATCAATGTACTTAATTCAGTGTTGAAGTTCAACTTTGATGTCAATCATTATACAGTGAAATTTTTAGATCTAAATTTTGCAAAAACTAAGTATTCATAGACTTTGCTCATGAATATAAAATTTAGGTTATATTTATCATATAAATAAATTATTTTGAAATATTATCTGACTTGTTATCATCTTCCAGGGCCAAAGAGTGTTGTGTTACAGTATATAATTTTGCATCTGTCAGTAGGAATGTGAGAAAGTGTCTAGCCTCTGTTTTGATGACAAATTTTTAGTTAACAAACAGTAAGTGATGTTTATGTCCCTAAATATATCAAAAGAATAATTTTTAGTTTGAGTTTGAGCTTTTTTTAAGTTAAGATTTTCATTTCTTAGCTTAATTTCTAAAAGTTAGGAAGTTCTGTAATATTGTTTATAATTTTAATAAAAATCATTAACATCTCCGACAGTGTTCAGCTGTTCAAATCTCTTCTTTTATAATTTTGCTGGTGTTAACGTAACATTCTATAAAAATAAGGAAACCTTTTAATTCCAGAAAACAGAAGTTGTTCATTAATGTCTCCACAGGACTGGTTTTATTTATTTGGTAAATATGATGCCATGAAAAGCAGACCAGTTGGGTGCATACGTTTTCTGAAAGGAAGATTTTTGCTTTGTTCTCAGGGATAACACCTGATGAGGAGCAAATTTTAGATCAGTCAAAACAACAGCAAATATACAAAGAAGAGAGTTGAAACTCTAAACAATAATTGATATATAGGGAGATCTGTGCATAAAATGTTACTTATTAATAATGACCACAGTCATAGTACTTGACAATATTTGACAATCAAAAAAGAAAGAAAACTTAAGGAATCAGCACATATGCTAGGTCACAAAAATCTCCTGATCCGACCAAGCATAGAAATGAATACAATATGGGAACCAGTAATATGAAGTACTAGAGAGAAGCAATGAATAACAACAAAAAATTGCAATATGAGCACTGGTAAAAACCGCTTGTTGAGACATTAGGTTTATAAGTCCCAAAAATTCATACACAGATATACGAGGCTAGACACTTTCCCACATTCCTCAAGGACACATGGCCCAGTGGATAAAGATATTGGTTAGAGCCAGTGACTAGACCCAAAGAGTTGCGAGTTCAATACCAGGCCACGGCTTACTATACCAACATGAGCTCAAATTTCATTTTGCATTATTATTTCATGATTAAAATGATCAAAGTATATTACAGAATAAACTTTCATTTACATATTTTATATTTCTGCCTTTCAGTTCTCTATTATATGTTTGGAAACTATATATATATATATATATATATATATATATATATATATATATATATATATATATATATTAACTGTCTTTTTGTTTTTTTAATTTTTCTCTTTCAATGATGCCATGGTCTTCAGAGGCTTGTTTAGAGACCAAGTTAATGGCCTTTTAAGCTTCCTTAACGTGAATTTCTGTAAAATTTTGAATATATAAGCATTAAATATTACAGTGAGGGTCACCAGAATTATAGAAATACCAAAGTGGGGCGTGGCCCAAATCACTTGGGAACCACTGCCCTACAAGGTTCAAACACTGCTGAATAGCATGTTTTCTTTATTAAGACTTTTGAATCCACAGGCCAGTAGACTAAATTCACACTGTTTAGAAAATGGGACATCAAAAGAATATTAGAAGTAATATAAAAATAGTGTTTATCTATATTACTGAGATGAGGTATTATATACATCATTTACATTATTCAGACTATTGTCCTCATCTTTGTTGCCATATTTATTACAACGTTTCGGCTGTTGTACGCTCCAGCCTTCTTCAGGTTGTTGGAATGTTGAACTGAACCCTTTATTTTGCTCACTGGGGTAGGCTGTTCTAGTTCCACGTGCCATGGCACAGTGGATAAAGGCGTTAGTTAGATTCAGTGATAGGACCTAAAGAGTGTGAGTTCAATACTCGGTTAAGGTAGTGGAGAACTTTCGGAGGGAAATTAGCAAGAGATAATTGATAACTGACATCCATTAAACATGGCACATGGAACTAGAACAGTCTACCCCAGTAAGCGAAATAAAGGGTTCAGTTTGACATTCTAACCACCTGAAGAAGGCTGGAGCATACAACAGCCGAAACGTTGTAATAAATATGGCAACAAAGATGAGGACAATAGTCTGAATAATGTAAATGTACATAATACCTCATCTCAGAAATATAGACAGATACTGAAAGGCCGAAACGTTGTAATAAATATGGCGACAAAGATGAGGACAATAGTACGAATATTGTAAATAATGAAAAATAGTGTTGGATTGAAAATGAAATTCATTAATTCCTTTGAAATTGCTCATATATATATATATATATATATATATAATTTAGAACATTTTGCATGATGAAATCTAGTGTAGACAGCTCACCAAACTGCGCAATATTGTGGAAGATATGTTAGATTACATAAACGAAATGAAAATAACTAGCAAAAAAGCTGTGGGATTTTTTCCTTCTAATATAAAAAGAAAAGAAATATTACAAAACAATTTGTAGTTTGATATTTATTGTGTGTGACTGACTACAGTGATTGGATGCCTTTGTATTCATCTACCTATGATGTCTCTGTACATGTCTGCTAAATGAACCACTCTGTAGAATGTATGCATTACACACTTAAAACACTTGATAGTTCTTAGATTTTAGGTCATGTAATATTTTTTTTAACCTGATCTCATATTCTAGGTTGGTATTTTTCCAGTATATTTTTATTTGTTGGAACAATGCTTTTATTGAATAGAAAACAATCGTAAAAATAGACATATTTTCAATGAACTATGAATATTTAAGATTAGGAAGAAGCTCTTTTCTATCTAAATAAATTTACAGCATTTAAAATCACTTTATCTAATATAAGCTGAGATATTCATTTTGAGTAGCTAAGTGAATCTCAATTTCAAGTTATTTTTCGTTTTTCAACAGGCTTACATTTATTGAATAATATAAAGAACATGTTTTCTATCACCATTTTAAATATTTTTTAAAATGCAATTCCCGAATATGAGTTCAGAAAAAAAAAGTTATCAGATTTTCTTGTGTAGGGCAGCTATAGAAAAATACAATAAAATATTGTTTTACTTCTTTATTTTGTTGAAATCTTGGATGATTTTCTTTTTTTGTTTCTAGAAAGATCTTTGTTTATTTCCCTCCAATAGAATGCTTACATAAAACTCTTAGAGTTTCAGAGTCTTTTTGCTTGTTCTTCTGTCAGAAGTGGGTCAAGACTTACAAATCATTAATAATATTTTTTTTTAATTTTAAAGTGACCTCAAGGAAAAAAATAAAAATTAAATAAAAAAAAGTTCAGTCCAGATTTATTAAGTGCTTCACCCCTTTAATGCTGTTTTTTTTTCCTTTTTAAACTTTAAAAACATTAGTTTTAATTTTTGTTTCAGATTATTTCTGCTTATATAATAAATGATGCAGCTTAAAAGAGACTTGAGAGATTGGAAAATAAAGTTTTTTTTTTTTTTTAATATTAGTAAATTGCTTTCAAAATGAACAGGTAGGTACAGAATTAGCTGTGGACAAAATAAAAATTTTCTTGATAAATTTTTCATCACCTTTGTTTAGGAAAAAAAATCATATAAATAAAGGTAATCTTTGTTTAATTTATTTAAAACCCAATCTGACTAACCAATTGTATAAGTTCATTTCATCATATTTAAAATAAAAATACCCAGAAAGATGAATATTTATTTTTTAATTTGATTCCCAAAATAGATACAAGTATATTTCTCAAATTTGTGATATATCACAAGACATAAAATTGAATTTGTTTGAACTTTGAAAACTTTAGCCCAAAACTAGAATTTGTTGGGATTTTTTGTTTGTAAAATATTTAAGATTTTATTGATTAAAACATTAATCAATAAAATCTTAAATATTTTACTCTTTAATTCAGACTGAAAACAACCATTGTGAAACTTAAACTGAAATGGAAGCAATTAAGATTGTACAATGCTAATCTTCTGAATGGGGAGGGCCTGTCTACCTAGGAAATTGGCATACATAATCCTGGCATTTTATTTGGACTTGAACCCTGATTGATGAAAAGCAGTCTTCTTACCTACCACTGTGAAGAAAACAGAGTTTGCAATAGAGTGTCAAATCTCATTATGATCAGTTCGTTAAGAATGTTACTTAATGCCAACATGAAATGATACCATTGTGCAACACCATTGGAATCTGAAAGCTAAATTCCATACCATGAACCAACCCAAACCTTATGAGTGAAACCAGGGTGACAAATTTGTCAGAAGCTTTCAATGATTGTTTCAGCACAAATTCACGTGTCATTGTGATCGAGTGTGCTGGCCTGGTTGAACACCTGAATATGTACACTCATCCAGAAACTGTAACTAAGGTCTGTTCAGCATAGTCAAAGTATAAATCACAGGTGGGCTCTGTAGGTAGTGAAGAAAAATAAATGTCCTTGAGTAGCTGTCTCTAACAGGATTAGCTAGCCCCCACCCCAAGCAGATAAACATATTTGGAAATGAGTAACTATATATATATATATATATATATATATTAGTTTAACTAGCTTAAAAGCTGCCTTATTGGGCAGCATTTAAGCTAGCTCCTGCAGAGGGCTCTTGATTGTTTTACTGTCTGGATCAGTAACTTGGACATTGTCTGCTCATCTTGAAAGACGACTGAATAGAACATATACAAATCTACTTCGAAAAATCCAGAACATCAGTTGGAGATCTAATGCAACACTTAACACAATCTACAGAGAACTGAGACCAATCTCTCTTAAGCTCAAGCAAAAACAATTACAGTTTGCTGGCCACTGCCACCGAGCGAACAGGGAAGTCATCTCATCCTTATTGCTCTGGCATCCTTCTGGAAGTATCTTCTCATGAAAATTGACTTTAACCAGATACCATAGCTCAAGACTCAAGGTTGGACATTAGTAATCTAGGGACAGCAATGCAGGACTGAACAATGGGGCAAGGGATTGTCAGTGGAGTTCTTACCAACCATAGGGAGGTTGAAACAAGATGATGATGATGATTAATAATAATTGGAAAATTTAAAGACTCACTTGAGAAATGTAATAATAGTAAGGACTTATCTGGCAAAAATGGCAGCATATTTTGCTTAGTCAAACAAGTAAATAAAAAAAAAATGTATTATAAACTTGTCTACGTTTCATGAAATAATTGCTGACAAAAATGCAATGGCAATTCAATTTCCTGCAGTTTTAATTTTCACCATCCCTGATTATTCTTTCCTGACTGGCACTTTAAAAAAGAATACAATTTTACACATTGACAATATGGAAACCTAAATCTAGTTCAATTGACTATTGGCACACAGAACAAAACTGTCTGACAGAATTTGAATTCCACTTAAAATTGCTTCTGTTCAGTTTCATGCATTTTCCCTAGTGAAAGGCATGAATCCATGTTTCCTCGCATTTTCTCCTATTGCCAGATATCTTAAAAGTTGTAACACTGGTATGCCATTCTAATTGATGGAGATGAATGCAGTTTGAAACAAGAATTCTTTCTTGCTATTGGTGCCATGGAATCCATTGTTATCTGTCTCAGGTTACTTGAAGAGGTGAGCATCATAATGTAACTTCTCTTTCCTTAATATGGTTCCCCTAGAATATCTGTGATTAGAGAATAAATCAATTAACACATTAATTATTGATCAGTATTAAATAATTGGATTCTAATACAGCTGGAAGAATCCAAAATTTATATTTTTGAAAGCTATATCATCATCATGTGAATGATGATGATGGTTGTTTTTTTTAATTTTGTTTTAGTCTGTGTAGGTTTGTACTTTCAATTCTCATGTTTATCAGTTGATTTACTATTTTAGCTTAGTACTGGAATTTATTCATTGTCTGTAACACTTTTGCAATATACTAAAGTTCATTCCCAATTTGGAATATAATGACTAATTCATTCTGGAAAATTTGCTTGTTTCTTTAAGAAAAAGTTTTCTTTTTACAGGTAAAACAGATGTATCTACTGTTACCTGTCAGGTTTTTTATTTGATTGATTCATTTTCTACAGCTTATCAATCCTTTGCATGTTATTTAAAGCCATGAAATACTTTTAGATTGTAAGAATTTTTTTTGAGATGATAACAAATAAGCTGGGGGGGATAAGAGGTGGATTTCTAACTTTCCCAAGGGTACCTGCATGTAAGTGAATATAACGACCCCAATGGGAATTGAAACTCGGCTTTCTGATTAACAATTCCAAGCCACTATTCATTGCATCACCCACACATTCAAGCTTACAGCACATGGTATTCCCAAGTGATCATTCATCCAGGTACTGACCAGGCTTGACATTGCTTAACTTTGGTGATCATATGGGGACCAGTGTTTCACCGTGATGTAGCTGTAAGCCCCTGTGAGGTTCAAGCATGTAAAATGTTGATACCAAACAAGTGCTAAGCAAAGTAAATATTGTTACATATTCTTTATTTTCCAGCAATTGTTAATTAAAAGTCATCTGGAGATATGTTACAAAAGTCAATTAAATCCACTTCTATGAGTCATGTCCCTTGAAGACATGAGCAATCATGTGTCTCCACAATTTCCTGTTCTTTGTAGCCCTTAGTAAAGTTTGTCTTTTCACTATCTCTCCTAATCCCAATGATTTACACAACCTTGTTAGATAGGCTATTCACTATATTTCTGTCTTGTGAGTGTCAAATTTTCTAAGCCCTCTTTTCTCATTATGTGCCCTAGAAATTCAAAATGTCTCTTTCTGATGCTAAATAAAAATGTCCTTTTTGTTTCTGTTATCTCTAAAACTTTGTCGCTATGAAAATGGATCTACTTAGGCCTTCTGGTATATCACCACTGTTGTATATTTCATTTATTATGTCTCTACAGAAATTCACTGCTTTTGTTTATTACCAGAAAGATTAGGTATATTACTCACTACTTTCCTCTGTTCCTCTTGCCTTCAATAAGTCCTGTGAGTGTCAAATTCTCCAAGCCCTCTTTATTGATTATGTGCCCAATAAATTTCAGCTGTCTCTCTCTGATTCAAAGTATAAGTACATTGGATGGAGATGATAGCTGGGTTCTCCATGGAAATAGTCAATCTTTAACATCTTTGTGATTTCCCTTTAGGATATGGATAATCATGGCTCTCCACAATTTCCTGTCATTTGTAGCTCTTAGTAACTTTATCTCTCCTAATCCCTGTGCTGCCAGCCATTTACACAAGCTCATTAGGTAGTTTATTTGCAGCTTTCCTCTCTCTTGCTCCTATCTTTTCCTGTGAGTGTCAAATTTTCTAAGCCCTCTTTTTTCATTATGTGCCCTAGAAATTCCAAATGTCTCTTTCTGATGCTAAATAAAAATGTTCTTTTTGTTTCTGAAAATATTTCATTTATTATGTCTCTACAGAAATTCACTGCTTTTGTTTATTACTAGAAAAAGATTGAAATCTGTATGTTTATTGAATATAGAGAAAATTGACACAGAATTACCTTTTTTGTCTCTTCCTTGTACACCATAATGGTGTAAGAATTTTGACTTGATCTCAATCAAAATAATTCTTGATAAGAAAAGTTGATTTCATGTATTTATCAAAGATATCAAAATCCAGTCAGTTCAGTTCATTATCTCATAGAGATCAAACAATGGTTTGGAAAATTACATCTATTGTGATGAAATATAATATTTTTATTAAAATTAATCATTTCTTAATCTGCATGCTCAAATCTTGAGAAATTGCTCTGAAAATCTCATTCTTCAAGATTATACAAATAATAACAGAGAGAAAAGCCATTTCCTTACAAGGAAATATTCATTGACTGAACAGTTAGCATTACTGTCTGTTGAAGTTTTTCAGGAAAATAGATTTCTCAAGTCCACTAATTAATATTGTTATTTCTAGTATTGATGTCGTCCTAACCTTTTGTTTAAGATAGTGTGAAAAGTCAGTATCCTGTTCATGTCATTATTTTCTCTTGCCATTACATTTGCTATTCATTTTAGTTGTTGCTGGTGTTGAAAGTTTTGAAGTGATGTTTTTTTTTTAATTATTTGGTAAAATTCTTTCTTTATAATTATGTGGGACTAATCTATGAGCTCTGAAGAAGGAAAGAATTCTTTATGATTTCCAGGGTTCATTCACCTGAAGACATTCTTAACAATTGATTCATGATATTAGTAGATTTGATGAGACCGTTTAAGAACATGACACTCAGACAGGTTAATATTTTGACTTTTTATATGAATTCAGAGTATTTACGATCACTGTTTTCATTCCAATTCCAGATAACAGATTCTGTTTTGAAAAAGATTATTTCTTTTTTGTTCAAGATCTTATTCTAATTATGGATGATTATGTCATCAGCTTTGCCCTCATCATCATCAGTACTCTGTAGAGAAGAAACAGGAATGGTGTTTTCTATTAGTCATATTGTTGAGGATCTTGCTACTAAACGCAATCTTATAACCTAGTCTGATATAAGGTTACAGTTTAAAAGCAAAGACTGAAAATGGTAGTATACTGTTTGAGGATATTACTTTGTTAACTGTTGCTCTACAGCATACATAAAAGATATTCGCAAAGCTGTTTGGTACAAGGCTGCAAAAACAGGGAACTCAGTGAGGACTAACTCATTTTATTCACAGATTAGGAGATTAGCTTGCTATCCATCACTCTAGAGCTGGCTATTGACAGATTATAAATGCTTACATTTTTATCACAATAATTCCTATTTTCACTTAAATAACCAAATGAAAAAACTGCTCATCAAAAAATCAAATACTTCATAATGATATAATTTATCAGATTGAAAAATTATTTTGTCTTGAAAACCTTCAGTATCATTCTCTCTAAAAATATGTCAAACTATACGCAAAGAAAACATGATTTTTATTCTAACCTGATCTTTGGCAGTTTTACTTCAGATCTAGGCTCCTGATGCCTTGAGAACCAATAATGGTCTAAAATAGAAAACCAGATCTCTCATCCCATTTTCTTATGCCCAATCAGTTTGGCCACTTCCTGACACAAAAAGTAAAGAAAGAAATTCTGATTCTACTATGCAATACAAATACGTTGAGTTCAATTAGCAACAATGAAAAGGCACTTGAACTAGTATTATCTTGCCAAGCAGAAGTACAAACTGTACCTGTTGCCTTTATGTTTCTATTAGCTGTATGCATATGTGTAAACAAATGTTAAACTAGATAACAATAGATCATTATGAGACATTGAATATGAAAAAAAAGGAAAGTTTCTTTAAATACATCAAAAGGTGTTTTGAAAGAATTTAGACAGTGAAAATTGCCACAGATACTCGAACAAAGATTTCTTTATTCAATCACTTATAATTATATTGGTAACAATAATTCATGACAAAACAGTAAATATTATAATACACAAAAATAAAAGTAACTGTAGAAAATATGACTACAGTATAAGATAAAGATAAAATTCCAAGAAGATTCATATGATATATTTATATTATTTACTAAGACAGGTCTCATTAAATAATTTAGACAGGTTTTGTCTACTTAATAGGATTTTCCCTTAATTACGGACAAGTTTCTTAGTGTACTTATTAAAGGAAGAAAAAAGATTACCACGTTTATATATATATATATATATATATATATATAAAATCTTAGTAGCTAAAGTAGTTATACATTTTCAATACATAATAGTTACCCAGATAAATAAATAAATAAAATAGGATTTCAGTAACCAGCTCACTTGGAAAATTTATGTGACACAATCTCCCTACTCTGGGTTTTACACGTTTGACTTTATACTGAATTATGCTAAGTTTATGTCAGCATTTTTAAATAAGGAATTATTATTATGTTATACTTTTCTATAAGAACTAGCATGCTCATCTTGTTTATTATAATCATAACGTTTCAGCTGATCTACCCTACCAGATGTCTGTAATACTTGGTAACTGTCTGGAAATTTTGAACGAAACCATTTATTCAATCCACACAGGTAGACTGTTCTCATTCTACTTTCAATGCTTAGGGAATATCTCATATTAATCGATTCTATTTATTCACCTTTGTGAAGTTTCTTCCACTGAACTAGAATATATGACTTTTCCACACTACACAACTTCCAGGAAATCAGATATTCTTTAATTCACTAGCTCATGTGTCTCTTGCACAGCTCGGTGGTGTAGTTTTTTTTTTTACTTTTCTTTATTAATCAGAAGCTCGCAAATGGTGTTCTTTTTATGCTAGGTCTACTGAGGAAGTTATCAGAGCTTAAAATAAGCACTGATTCTTTCAGTCATCAGTGTTATTTTCTGTTATCTTGACCAATCAACAAGAGTTAATGATCCTCCTTTTCCCTCCATACATGATCAGCCATGCCTGATTTCAGTGTCTCATCTATGAACTACAGTCTTTCAATGTTTCCCCAACATTACTTTCAGCAGGTAGACGATCTTGCTCTTGTTATAAGACATATAGAGAAGGAAGAAGTCTACCAAGCTTGGTTGACTTCAATATAATGTTAAATATTGGAAAAGTAGGAAGACTGTGTTGCACCAATGTTCCATATAAATAGAATTAAAGAGAAGGAAGAATGTCTTATATATTGCATGCCTTGAAAATCTGTTTTAGAGCATCTGGAATTGAACACCAATACCTTTAAGAATCTTTACTTCTATATCAGTTGCTTGTACTAAGCTAAATATAATAAATACGGAAATATACTCAGTTTCATTATAGATGTTTACGCATATATAGATAGTAAATACACTTGTTCAGAGCACTATCTTTTGTTTAATGTGAGGGAAATCTTAAAAGAGCTCTTTATTACTTGTACATGCAGAGTAATTTTTTATGGAAAAGTGCTAATTTTATTTTGGTGAAAATCATAGGTGAATATGAAATGTACTTTTTGTGCTTAACCTGGATAAGAAATGTAACAGAATCTTGGAAATGAATTAGTGAAGCTTATGTTAATAGTGCAATAGGTGCAAACATGTGTCAAAGTTTAAAAAAAATGATTTTAAAGATAAATAATGGAGAAGACATTGGCCTTGAAAATTGAGGAGTTTTAAAGTTATAGAAAATTCACAAATTTTAGGAGAAATTCAGATGGAAATGAATATTGGTGTCTAAATAACTGTCTTCTTGCTTATCATTCTAAGAATTCTTTTTGAACTTGATCAGCACTTGTGATGAAAAGATAGATTTATTTTTCAAGTAGAAAAGAAACTCAACAAAAACTAAAGTCAGAAAAACATTCAACATCTTAACCTGAACATAATCTAGTTCTCTGTGTTTGGTGGCATTCAAATATGAATTTCTGGAACTTTTGAATTCTAGAATGGGAAGAGAATATATACATGACAGTATGTGTTCTTCTGTGGTAAATGCATGGTAGCCAATCAAAACTAGTATGGGAAGTTCTTCCGCTTGTTGTGTATTCTCAAGACTTGTTATCTTCAGATTACAACATTTTTTTTACTCCATGCAACTTTTCTTGTCTGATCATCAGTTTCAACAAGTTTAAAATACTAAAAAATGCCTCAAAAACATTCTTTAATGATAGAATTCACAATAAGGTCAGAGAATACTTTTATGACTGAATAATGATGATGTGAATTTATTTTGTCCTCCAAAATGCTGGAGACTTTTGCATCAGTATAAGAAATAATATAGGAACATATAAATGGCTTAATGACAGAGAAAAAAATAAATAAACTCTAATTGGCACAATTTTCATTCACTCCACAATAATACCTTTGGGAAAGGCATGAACCTATTTCTCCCTTCAGCTATGAGTAAAATAGCACAATAGTTTAAGCCCTTTAGTCTCATAAGGAAATTCATTGTATGTTTGATAACAGGTCGAGTCAAGGATCATTTTTTAATGTTTATACCATGCAGTTCAATACAACCTGTCATAAGTTTTTACTTGGACAGGAGATGGGCACTTCAAGTAACCCCAAATTACCTCAAGTAATAAGATAAAGAGGAATTACTCAGCATGGCACCCTGATGATTTTGTAAGTCATGGGAAGTGCCCAGTGTCCAATAAATATTGTCTAGTGTTTAGATTTGAGCAGAGAGCCAGAATCAAATCACAGTTGGAATTACTTGAGATGAAATAAATCTAAAAAAATAGATAAATTGTTATAAATGTTGGAATAAACTGGTTAAAAAAATCTTAGCAGTTACAAGAAAAACTCTAAAGATATGACAAATAACAATGATATATAATTTTGCAAAAAAATACAGATTTTAAAAAAATGACTTTAAAGATTTGTATTTCAAATAATTGAAATCCAAGGTGAAATTTTTTTCTGTGAGATACTTTCATTTAGAGAAGACAATGTTTGTCACAATAAGGGAAATGGAATTTGAAGTATTATTTTTAAACATTATTTTTGCATTTGGACAAAAATCAAGCATGATTTCAGAAACCCACTGTGAAGATTGGTCAAAATGTAACACCTGTTTTTTAATTATGACAGAAACAGAATAAAAAAAAAACCTGTCAATAAAAATATGACACTCTTAAAAATTAAAGTTGTTTTGCAGTTGGTACTAATAATGTAACCATAAACATATTTGTAGCATAGAGAGCATAGTAGTAGTATCAGTAGCAACAAACTGTATTGATGAGTCTCCACAGCTTTCTCTGTTTTTCTATATACATATATCTATGTACCTGTGAGTGACACTGGGTAAGATGCTGCCAGGTTTTAATGTACAATTTTTTTTTTTTTTTGACTTTCATAATCTGGAATCCTTATATACATGGGATGATCATTCCCTAACATAATTGTGTTATTCTAATTTCAAAGTTAATTATCTTTCCATTTTAAAATAAGGGAAATTTTGTCCAAAACTTCACAACATAGTGACCATTTTGAAGTTGGATATTTTAAAACATATCCAAATGAATTTAATAAGTAGTTCTGGTACTATCTAAAACTTATAAAATCTTATAAAATAAATTTACTTTGCAAGATATAGCATTACAAAAAAAAAACACAAGAGAGCTTAGTAATTGGTTTTTCATTTTGTGTTTTAAATAAATATTTTATACTCTATTTAGTTATATCAAAAATGAAAATTTTGAAAGAAATTATCAATCATATCAAAAATTATTCTCAAAATCCTTATTTGATAGTAATCAGTACAACTTGAAATCTTCACATTTATTCATTAGTTATTTATTTTACCACTTTCACTTGCCAACACAAAATAGATTCAATTTTAATGTTTTTTTCCAAAGTATTTTTTTTACTTTTCACCAGTTTCTCTCCCTATTTCCATCCTAGTAGTATTGAATGTCTTCTAAATTAGAAAATAATTTTTCCTTAAAAAAAAAAAAATGGCTTACTACAGTTTATATTGTAAATACTTTTGCCTATGAAAATACAGCAATATAAAATTAAAATAGAAAAAACTTTTAGAAATTTCTTAGAGAATTTTTTTATATTTCTGGCTTTACAAATTTAGATAAAGTATATTCAAAGTGATGAAGGTCACAATGATTTACTATCCTCTTTGATATTCGGTTAGTGAAAAGACAATTCATTAAAGTTTTCCTTTATATAGCGTAAACACTTTTTACTGAAAAAAAAAAAAAATCAAGAATGAGGGGTCAAAATATGAACCTTTCATCACGATTTTTGAAATGATCTCAAAATTTTGTTGAAATCTATATTCACTAACTACAAATCAATTTTGTATAAAATGTCTGTGTATGCGGATATATAATTGTACAGGGCGTCCAAAAATATATCCGCAGTCAATGGACATCATTTAACATTAAAGTAATACTACTTTAATATGTGAATGGCCAAGTGGTCAGAACATTAGCAATGTAACCAGGAGATATGGGTTCAAATCTCACTATGGCTGGTTTATCTTGATAATATTGCCCTGGAGAGACAATTTCAATATGTAGTAGTGTTGGAAAGTGTCTGAAAACCATATCGCAAGTTGACCCAACCCTTATGAATTAAATTAGGTAGATAGAAACCATTGATTGTTGTGTTAACAGGAAGTCACAAATCCTCAAGACTAAGGGTTTCAGCATGCTGGCCTTGTTCAAATTGTTGATCACACCTGATTATGCACTCTCTACCAGAAACTGTAACTAAGGTCTGCTCAGCTTAATAGCAGCATAATACACAGGTAGGCTCTATGGGTGCTGAACAAACACAAATGTGCCTGAGCAGATGTCTGCAACAGATGCAAGTTGTCAACTATGCTATTACTAACAAAAGGAAATCGGTCAGTTTTCTAAGGCCAGTTTTTACCTGATAAAGATGTCACTAATTTATAAACTGATAAAGAGGAAGGAATTTGAAGGACATCCAATATATATTTTGTTGTTAAGTCAACTTAAAGCTCAGCTTTATCTTATACATCTAATCAGTCATTTATAAATGAACTTGTCTCACCTTTGGCACAACTTTTGTTCATTACATCAGTTATGAACTACTAGAGTTTTATTGCAATCTATAGATGTTCATCAGTAAATATTAACTAAATTATTTCCTTATTTGATAAAAATGTTTATCCTTAAGGTCTTAATTCTTTTATAAAATATATATAGAAGTAAGAAATACTGTAAAATTTCTCTGAACAATTTACAAAGTTTTTTCTCATATTCATAGTTTTTCACCATACTTAGCACCAAGTTTCTTCACTGTTTTATAATATAGGACTTTTTGCATTTTTTCATACACATTAAAACCAATCCTTTGTGCCTTGTTTAGATTATTCATTCAGTCAATATTTTAAATGAAGTATTTTCACCATATGAGGCATGGTAAGCAGATATAGATTAGATCATCTCAAGTAGTACATTCATGACTGACTGACAAACTTTTTCTTTTATTTATGGTTGAATTACAGAGTGTACTTATTTCAGGTGATCTTATTTTCAACTATTATTAACCAATACCTGTGCATCTTTTTTCAGCCAATCAGAATTCCTGAAAGTTGTTTTCCTTTGAACTACTTCTGAGAAGAAAAAAATGATTTTTTTCTGTAAAACTTTTCTCCGACTATTTTAAGTAAACTCATCAATACCTATCTTTTTAGATTTACTGTAAACTTTATACAAAAAAACAATTTATTGGAGAACTAACCTGTTACAGAAAAGGTTTTTTTTTTGTATTAAGGTTTGTTCCAATCAATAAATGAAAAATCAGTTTTAATTGAAAAAACTACAGAACATTTTAAATCATACAACAAAAATTTATGAGGTACAATTTAATAGCAATCAACAAAATAGTCTCTACACACCTTCAAAATGCATCCCCATTCCCACCTTCAAAATTCAGGTGAATACTACTTAAGCGCATATATGCACATACGTTACTGTAATGCGTAAGTGAAACTCTCTTGGTTTAAATTCCCACAACTTAAATTTAACCTAAACTATCTGTTACATAATTTTTGACATTGCTGTCCAGTCTGTACAAGCCCCAAAAGCCACTTGAGGTAGAGGATTACAGAGTAAGAGGCACAGTTTATGAGGAAATATGGGGAAGATAGTGGTTGACTCTAGACTTGAACAAATTAAGATTTTAGTGATAGGGGAAGCATCCTCTTGGGAGTTGGTTACACAGTTTGTGGGTAGAATCTGCTTGAGATTTAAGGTAACAGGGATGTTGTTCTACAGAAGGATACTGAGAATACCATGAGAGAGGGAAAAACATGAGTAATTTACCAAGGGACTGGGAGGAATAATAAAAAGGCAAATATTGCTAAGTGCTAGAAAGGGTAGGAGATTGTGGAGAGCCATGATCACCCATATCCTTAAAGGACATGGTACATAGAAAAAGAATAATAACCCATGACTAAAAAACATTTATTTTATGTATTATGTGAAATACCCTTTTGAAAGTTATTTTTACTTTCGTAAATCTATTGTTAAAGTTAATACAGCTTACAGCCTCATCACGGTGAAACACTGGCTCCTGTATGATCACCAAAGTTAAGCAATGTCAAGCTTGGTTAGTACCTAGATGGGTGACTTCTTGGGAATACCAGGTGCTTTAAGCTTGGATGTGCAGTTGGTGTAATGGATAATGACTTGGAATTCTTAATCAGAGAGCTTACTTACACACAAATACCCTTGGGAGAGGTATGAATCCACCTTGTCTCCCCCAGCTATGGGTTAATTAGAATTATTAATATCACTAAACCATTAAAAAAGAAAAATTCTTACATGCTAAAAGCATTGTCTGACTTTTAATAACCTGCAAAGGGTTGATAAGCCATAAAAAAGAAACCAGTCAATACTTTTGAAAATCACTTGTATATCTTAGCCTATTTTCACACTTCTTTTAATTTAAATTGCTTAAAGGATTTGAAATCAAATGGTAATTGATTTTTTGGGGGGAGAGTGACAAAATCTTAATCTTATTAAAAAGTTGATATTCACAAAATCTGATGTAATTGATGATAGATGTTCAGAAGTTTGTTGGCAGAACTTTGAAAGCTTATCCGAGTGTAACGGGTGACATACAGGAACGAAAACAAAAACAAAACTATACTTATGCTAAATGAATAAATCAGGAATTGAATTACTTATCTACTGTAACCATTTTTTTAATTTAGCTTTGTTCTTTATAACAACCATTACTAATATTTGCAACTTCCTGCTCACGAGAGACACCTACTTACATATATGTATCAATAAAATTAGCTAGCATTACAAATATCTAGACAGATTGGCTATTTTCCATAATACTGAGAGGTTATAACCTCTAACAGAGCACCAAAACCAAACTCTCTCTCTCTCTATATATATATATATACAAGCTGTATTAAGAGAATCAAAGAAATACTCTTGTAGCTTCCTGAAATGGCCTCCACAAACCCTTGCAATATTTTAAACAGAATCAATCAAAAGTCAGCAATTCTTAAAAATATACAGTTCATCCTTTTTCCTTTCTCTTTCGCTTTGGTGTGTCTCGTATTTCTTTTCTCTCTCTCTCTCACCTGAAATGATGTTCTGTAAGTTACTTTCCTGTACACTTTATCTGTTTACTCTGTATATGACTAAATGCTAGTAGAAATGTGTTTGATAAACATCTTTCAAATGTCTCTTCCCTGGGAAAAAAAAATAATTTAGTGTTGAGAAACTTTTGCTATTTCCTCTCCCTGTATATACTTATTTTATCTTCATCTTTTTTCTCTTCTCATTTTCTTCTTCTATATTTTTCTTCTTTACCTGAACTTCTTTGCCTCTTTTTTTCTTGTCTTTCATTCTATCACCCATTTCCATTTCCCACTCTTCTTATCCCTTTCTTTATTCCCTCTTTCCATTCTCTCCTAATCCTTTCTGTTCTCTTATTCACATTTTTCCCCTCACTTTCCCTAGCCTTACCTGCTGCTCTGTTTTCTCCCCCTCATTATTTTCTTACTCCTCCCCTTGCTTTTAATTTCTCCCATCTTCAAACTCTTTCTCAGACTAAAAATCCTCTTATCTTTTTTCTTTTACTTTTCTATTCTTACCTTCTTTCTTTTTCTCCTTCAACCAATCAATTTGCTTCTAGTTTATTTGATATTCCAACTCTTTTGCAGTGTTCCTCATTCTGTATTGTTATTGTGATGGTCGACTTAATATTTTTTTATTACCTTCTCTTAGATGTACTCTTCTGTATTTGTGAACAAATTTAGTCCAGTCAATTTATTTTTCTATTTTCCCTCTCTTCAAATATGAACAGAACAAAATAAATATTTATTAAACTAAGAGAACCAAAGTGACAAAGCATAAGACAGGGAACTGAAATAGTCAATAATTAAACATGATATGCAAGACAATACCTTAACAGCAAAGAATCAGGTAAAGAACCTTCTCAAGTTAGAAGACCATAAAGGCAACAAAAACATAATTTATAAACACAAAAGCATTTTGTCTAATTAGTACAATTGTCAGAAATTTTGTCTAAGACTTTGATGGAGTTTATGGTGTGGTTCTCTTAATTGCAACTATTCAATATCAGTACAAGCAGTTATTTCTTGTCGAATGAGTGTTTATAAAGTGTTCTTCCTGTTATTTGGCTGTCAAGGACTTTATGTTGTGTCTTGAGGAATCAAAGAGGAGTCCTCTTTCTTTCAATTGTTCAGTGACTAAGGATCTAATATCAAAAGTTTAAACTTTATAAAAATTATATATTTTTTAAATGAGCCTCTTCACTCCAACAAAGTTGTTGTGAGTTCAGGGATCAAGATTGTTTATATATCATAAAAATATAAAAGTCAGGTGTTTAAACTATAAAATAGCTTGAAACATGATAGTCAGTGTCATATATACATACATACATACATACATAGCCATGTTTTTTTTGTTGAAGAAGAACTGGGATTAATCTCGTACAAATAAGGTGGATCATGTCTGGCAAAGAATTTGTCAGACATGATTTGAGACGAGGTTTTACAAGGTCGGATGCTCTTCCTGACATGCAACTTAGATACTCATAGTGGGGTCCAAGTGCACTTATTTTTATGGAGGCACCATTTAGAAAGGTCTCCATTCATGATTTGAGACCCTGTCCTAGCCATGTATATATATATATATATATATATATATATATATATATATATATATATATATATATATATATATATATGATTTTTACAGTCTCAGTTGTGGTGGACTGATCATGTCTTGAGAATGTCTGATGACAGGATACCCAGGGCAACTGGAATGTAGGATGCCCATGACTTAGATGCAAAAGACAAGCTGAAGAGCAACTTGTCTTCTGTCAATATACCTTATAACACCCTTGAGCACTTAGCACTGGAGTGGATATCAATGTGTTTTAGTGGTCTCAGTGGTCTTCAATCTGATAGTCTGAATCGTCTTCAAGAAGCGAGAGCAAGATCTAAAAGGTCAGCCAATCTAACAGTGACCTCATCCTAAAACCTTCACTCTTGCTCCATATGCAGCCTCCTTTGCAAATCACTTGCAGGTCGTAAGTGACACTTAAGATTATTTCACAAAACTCATAACTCAGTCAACTGGTTAAGTCGTCAGATCCTTATATTCAAAACCGACAGGCAAGTCTATTATATGTATGTATGTGTGTGTGTGTGTGTGTGTGTTAGCCTTTGGCTCCTATAAGAAGCTTATTCACTCTTTGACAAGTCTTGTTTTTTGTCCTGCAACCCTCCACACCAGCAGAATAGCTATGGGGAGCTGGTTTAGATGCCAACCACCTGTCCATGCGGCAGGTTGTACTGGGTTACATGTTACCAGTAGCAGGCCTAAGCCTGACCTGATTATAAATCATAGGCAAAAAAACAAACCTAACATAGCAAAAATATTAATTTATAATTATTCCAATTGGTAAAATCTACAATTTCCTTATCAATCCATCAAATGAGTTAGTGATGCTTTAATGTACATTGTGGTGTCAATCCATAGATTGGCAAGATTTTGTTATCCACAAGATATAATTAGTTGTTATTGGTAAAAATTCTTTCAAGTAAAAGACAGGTTTTGAATATAAAGTGGTATCACTAATTTAAATAACTAATCAACTTGTTCTGTTTGAAACTAATATATATTATAATAATATATCAACACATTTAAGTTTGTCAGTCCTGGCCAGTCATTTGTCAGACTGCGTAATTAAAATGAGGCAACAATTATCATTACTGCAGAAAAAAGGTTTAAAATTAAAGTCAAATCAATATCATTTATCTGAAATACAGTTTGATACCAAAATCTGAAATTGAAAAAGCGACCTGTAAATTCTCAGATTTTTGTTATGATTAACCATTTATATATTATTCTGACCTTTTAAATTATTGTCCAATTAGTCTAAAGAGGTGATTTTTATGGTACTGGTATGACGATATCTTTTATCATTAATTAAGAAGATGGCCCAAAAGATTTACACCATTTACATTTTTTTTAAATAGAATTTTTCAAATCAATTTCTAGATAAATCATTAATGTTCTGAAAGTTTCTTTGCAGTGTCCACCCTATTCATGTTGTGAGTGGCCAAATGTCCACTTGAAATTAAAATCATTTTGGCCATTTACCTATCTCATAAATTAATCAAAAGTATGACTATTGAGAGGCAGAAGGCAAATTTAAATGTTTCTGTTTGAAAATGATTAAATGTTCCTTGTCAAAGAAAGACAAAGGAAAACAATCAAGAGAACCTGTCATGTCTTGAATAAATATCTATTTCTTAACAATAATCTTGTAATCGGGTAAAGAATTGTAGCATGTTTAATATTATCTAACTTTGATGACATGCACAAGAAAAGCCAAGATGTTTTATTCATTACCAAAAGGTCACCTGGAGGTAAAAGCAGACATTAATTCTAGACATTTATTGCTTAACAAAGATCAGTGTCGGGATGCTGTTTGATATTTATTTGATCCTGAAGCTCAGCTTTGAATATCACCATTTTAGTTATATTTGGGGGTGGGGGAGCTAACTTCAATGACATAGGTATTCATATTTGGAATAAGGATGATATTAATCAAAAGATCGAATGTTCTAAGAAATAGGACTCAAGATAAACTTTTCTAGAACAGAATATAAGATTTGAGATTGGAATGAAAGCAGTAATGGCACATACCTTGAATCCATGTTGTTGAGTTAGTAAATACTAAACACGTCAAACAGTAGGGAACAGTTATAACAAATTTAATATAGGAAGTAAAGAAATTGAACATAAAATAGGCTGTGCTATGAGTAGTTTTGCCCAACACATCAAATTGCTACAGAACCAAAACATAAATGTAAAAACATCAGTCATGTTCTTTAATAGCCTCATCATACCAATACTTTCATACAGATGTCATGCATGGTGCCAAACCTGTTCAGAAATAACTAAACTCTCAGCTGTATACAACCACTTTCCACTGGTTAAAAATGGCTTTGAGTAAAATGAAGCCTGTAGGTCTTGATAAGGATTTGTGCTAGAGTCACAGACAAAGAATTGTACCAATAAAGAGAAACCATATCAATTGAAGACTTTCAACACTGGCAAAAACTAAAATGGATAGCACATCTAGTAACTCAGAGAGAAAATAATGACATAATCAAGATGTTGATATTCCATGCTACTTGAAACAAAAGGTTAAGAATGAAGCTACCTTCAATACTTGAAAGAGTGATAACAGTTAATGGACTTGAGAATTGTTTTAAAATAAATATTTTATAAATTTCAACTGAAAGTAGCACTGACTGCTTGGACACTGGCTGAATGTTTCCTTATGAGGAAACAATTTACCATGGTTGATTTTTTCAAAGAGGTAACTCTTTGATAATAACTGTGTGGGGATATGATCCTGCATACAATATCTTTGGGAAGTCACCAAAAGCTATTCCATGGCTTCAGTATCTTTGGGAAGTCACTAAAAGCTATTCCATAGCTTCAGTATCTTTGGGAAGTTACCAAAAGCTATTCCATGGCTTCAGTATCTTTGGGAAGTCACCAAAAGCTATTCCATGGCTTCAGTATCTTTGGGAAGTCAACAAAAGCTATTCCATGGCTTGACCTAAGTTTGTGAATGAAGTTGGGTCAATGAAACTATACAGAAGCCATCAATTGTTGTGTTAGCATAAAGTCACAAGTCATCATGACTGAGGGTTTCAGTGTAATGGCCTTGTTCATCATGCCTGATCATATGCTCTCCAAGAAACTGTCACTAAGAACCATTCAGTACAGCTGCAGCATAAACCACAGGTTGCCTCTGTGGGTGTTGAACAAACATAAATGTGTCTGAGCAGGCACCTGCAACAAGGATAAGGTGTAAAAGAAAGCTTCAAGAGGACTGTGACACTTGTAATGATTTTTCCTTATTAGTATTAGCAATTCCTTTTGGTATTATTAAATCCTACACATACATTATTTCAAACCCTTTTGTTTTTAATGGTGTGTGTGTGTGTGTGTATATATATCCCAATAAAACATCTGTTAATAATATCAGTAGTTAATTTCTATAAATTATCCCAGTGATTTGTCACAATATTGTTGGAAGGTATTTTTCCTTACTTTAAAACTTTGTTTAAAAATACATTGAATTTAAAAAGTAGTCCTTACAGATGGTCTCATGACACAAATATTTTTTTAAAATATGAAAGCACATTCTGCAAAAAAACAGCTGAAAGAAAAGGTTAAGAATAAATATATAAGTTTTCTAAATGATGAAGTAAACAATTTTTAAAAATAGACAAGTTTTAAAAACATTTTTACCTACTTGTAAGATTCACAATCAATGTTTATAGACTTACAGTATAAAGATAAGTACATTCTGGTCATCTATAATCAAATGAATTGGAATTTTGATGTAAAGCAAGTGATTTTAGTTTGCTCTTCTTATAATTTCTAAGATTCAACAGTCACTTCTTATAAATCACAACCAGAGATTCTATCTAATACCAGCCTCCAACCCAACAGGTTACTCTTCAGTTATTTCCATTTCAAAGATTTGATTACTGCACTCCAAGAGATGCCAGACTTCTTTGATTCTACTTCCAATCCAATTGTTTGGTCCAAGAGACATTTTAGAAATAAGATGAAAATTATCACACACAGACTAACTATTTGTTCATGGTGAATCAAAAATTATACACTATGTTAATTGCCTTTGATGGAAAAATAGTAAAAATTAGAAAACAATGTCTAGAGACAAGGTGTAATTTAAAAAGACCATTAAGCATTTTTTTTTGTTTTTTTTTAATTTGGTTCTTCCAGAAAATATGTTAAGATAAACAAATTCTGTTCAAGACTTTGGATAAACAAATTTTGTTCAATCTTTGAACATAACCAAGATAGAAACAGAAATGAATTAAAAGATACACACACACACACACACATATATATATATATAAAAATAGATCTAGAAGAGAAACATGTGGAGATAGTTTGATGAAGCAATGTTGAACTACCTATTTCACAAATGTACATCTCTCATTGAAGCCCTTTGAAGTCTATACTAACAGGTATGTTAAATCAAACAGGTGTATCCACAAAATATGTTTATTGTATCTCTGTCTGAATTTCTGGGATGAGGAGTTATCATTATTTATACTATCTATATTTGGTCTGTGAAGAAGATGAAGACGATAGAATGTTTCTCGGAGTAAGAAATAACGTGAAATTAAAAAATTCATTAATTGCTTAAAAATTACTTTACATTCTGAGTACAAAAATAAATTTATCAAATAGACTTCAAAAGGTTCCAATGACAGGCATGCATTTCTTAAGTAACTTTGTTTTACCATAATGGTGTTTTCCCATAACCTAATTGGTAGGGCACACTTTGGCTTAGAGGATAGTTTAGTAATGTTAAAATGTTAGGAAAGTAGAAATCTGGTGTTAGTCATCTCTGCATAGCTACCATGAAATAATCAATTAAGACATTGTATAAATGGAGAGAGGGAGTTGCAAAGAGTAACGCGCTTAGTTTTGAAAAGGAAATATTGTGGGATTGAAGAAGATAGACATTTAAGATGAGTTGATCTCTCAGAAAAATCTATCACTGGATATGTTTGTGGAAGTCAAAAGTTATTCACTTGTTGGAAGAAAGCACTTAAGTTCAATTCAGACCATGTTCAAAAGTGTGTAAAGTTTTCTATGGTCATTTTAAATAAAGTAATGCATGAATGTTACAAGTGCTTATTCTGTCATGTTCAATCTGTTGTTACCATTTCCATTCAGATAATCCCAATATCTTGAGGTCTTATCCAGCTCAGTTCAGTGATAACTACATATGTATTAGAGTTACATATAGTCAAGGACCAGTTTGCTTTATTTAAAATAGTACTATGTTTGGAAGAAGCAAAAAAGAGAATATCAATCTAGGGTGTTTTAATTTTTTCTATTGTTTTTTACAGGCTATCAACCCTTTCTGGGTTACTTGAGGGTCAAAACATATTTTAAATTGTAAGAATAATTATTTTTTGTAAATGAATGTTGCACATTAACAATTAAGATAACAATGATTTTTTTCCAGACACATGTCCTAGTATTTAATCCATAGCCGGGGGGAGATGGGTTCATACCCTTCCCGGGAGTATTTGTAAGTAAGTGAATATAACAAATCGAACTGTAATTCAAATTCAGCTCTCCCATTTCTCATTCTGAGCCACTATCCATTACCCCTGGGGTATATCAAATATTTATAATTGTCTAAACTTGAGTATTATGATTTATTGATCTAAAAAAATTAACAGAATAAAAACACAGAATTATCTAAGGTCTTCTCAAAAGCGAAAGATGATTTCCAAATGCTGAACACATTACTAAGAAATAAGGGAAAAATCATTAAAAAGAAAGAAAAGAGAACTGAAATGTTATGTAATAATGCTGGGTGATTTCCTCAAAGACAGAGATGTCATTCTACTGAATAGACAGAACAGGTTAGCAGTTTTCAGGAAATAGGAACAAAAATGGCACTCAAGATCAAAAAGACACTGTTGAAAGTAGCTTTTGTAAATGGATGGCAGAACATGGAGTGGAAGGGATGGTAAGGGGATAAACATTGTTAAGAGCTAAAAAGGATAGAAAGTTGGGGTGAACCATAATTATCCATGTCCTGAAGGGACATGGCATAAAGAAGAATGTCAAAAAAATGTTTGTTTTCTTCAGTTTTATTCCAACAATAAAAAGCATTCAGTTTAAATGAATTTAAAATTTTAAATCATCTCACCCAAAATGACAATGAAAGCCACTCGTATGCAAGGGGTTACTGAAAGCAAAAGAAGCTGAGGACAATAAAAGAACAGGATTCAAAGAAATTGACATTGATCTTCAATGAGAGAAGAAACTATTAGCATTATTTATGGTTACCACTAGCAATTTCAACAGTGAAATTATGAGACCTAGCTGCCAATCTAGTACTGCACTTAAATTTGTAAAATCAAGGTACCAATGCAGAAAGCTCATCAGAACAATTACCATGAAAATAATTATAGAAGAATCAAAGGAAAGTCTTCTTTGGATTTTATCAAAATCTCTAGATTATAGCAGAAGTACCAAACCAGATGTGGCTTCAATATTCAATGGATGAACTGATAAAGGTGCAAGATAGATTCTGGCAAGAATATTTGTCTAGCAGAACATATTGAAAAAACTTTCCTAGCAGCAGACTTGGCAATTAATACAATATAATCATTCTGCTTCAACTCAGTGGAAAACATGAGACCAAGAAGTTGCACTCCTGGAGGTTAGCATCAGCCATGCTGAAAGGAACCAAAAATGGTTCTTTAAAATGATTAATAAAGACCCGTTTTGTTTTAGAGACATTAAAATTAACAAGCCATCTTGCCCTAGTTTACAGATTTAATTTTATTGAAACTATTAGGTTTACTATAAAGACAGGAGTAAATAGTTGTGATATCAAAGGTAAATACCAAGTCAGAAACTGATGACATCAGGAAGGTCATTGATAAAAATAAGGAACAGAATGGGTCAAAGAACAGAGACTTAGGGGACACCTGCATTAAGTCAAAATGACCTAGAGGAGTGGCATTACATGATTTGAGAAGAAAGACTGAATCAAATCAAAGAAACAGTCAGAAACACAATAAACCTTCAACTTGTGAAGAAGACCAGATTGGCAAATTCTATCAAACACCTTCCAAATATCTAAAGCAATAACCTAAGCTTTGACATTCTTATCTAAAGCTTGACAAACTCTTTTTCAGCAATGCATTGGCTGTTGACCTAGGAAAGTGAAAAGTAGACCTTGTGAGGGGAAGAAACAAAGATGGTTACGATTTGAAAGTTCAGTTTTTATTAACATGCAGCTGGCTAATTGTACATCTTGGAAAAGTGTATAGCTGTAACTCATTTTACAGTCCTCACCTTTTTTTTTAAAGGGAAAACCAGCATATGCTGCTAATTCTTAACAAATAATTAATTTTCTTATTCTTAAGAAATTTTGATCTTTGTTGTGGAACCAAAAATAAAAACAATTTCTAAAGCAAAAAAAATTTAAGTAAAAAATCACAAAAGTGTTTTTAAGTCAATAAAATTAAAATGATTGGTCATTGCTATTTATTAACACAGCAAATAAGCTCAAAGATAGTTTAAAAGACGATACATAAATATGACTGAATGGGGACAGTTATTCACAGGGAACTGTGCAAGGCTAAGGTTTTTCTGTGTAAAATAGTATTATGATTATATTGCTGAAGAACATTTATAATATATTAGTAGAAATATTTTGAAATAGCTCACCCTCCAGCTGAATTGACACTACGTTTTGAAATTAGAAATAGAGTATTTTGTATTCGTATCAGAGTACCAAAGATAATTGCTCTAGATAAAGAAAGGAAAAATCAATGCAGATATTATACAAGGAGGTGCTGAAAAATTCTTGGATAATCCACTTAACTAAATTTGATTAAGTCCTCAGATATTTTTGTTTTGAAAAGGCTTCATTGGGCTGATAACTTTAAGCACCCCCGTAATAATAGACTATTCGGGGGGGACTAAAAGAACAGAAAGAAAAAATATATATAAATATCAGGACATTTGAGAGTTGTGAAAATTGTAGAATATATATAAATGGACATTGAAGTCCACACCCAGTGGCAGCAGTCTGTTTCATGCTTATATACAATTTTATATATATATACACACAGGGTATCCATAAAGTTTGTGTGCACTTTAAAAATTTTATAACTTTATTTGTATTTGCGATAGAAATAATCTGTTCAATGTACCTAGTTTTAAGTATAACTAAAATAACTAATGTGATTTCAGGCATTACTGTAAATCAGTTGGCAAATGTTTTCCGTGAACTGCAAAATCGTATTACCCTTTGTATTGCTAATGATGGAGGACATGTGGAAACTTAAATAAAATTTCAATAAAACCTTAAAAAATATAGATTTACTTCTTTCTAATCCTTTTTACACATTATTTCTATCGCAAATAAAGTTATAAATTTTTTTAAAGTATACAGGAACTTTATGGACACCCTGTATATATAAAGAAACCCTTTTTATCACATACCAACAAGGTAATCTAATGTTCTTCAGTTTTAAAATATCTTTGGAACTCATTACAATCTTATTCACCTTTATTTCATCTGACACATAACAGAGCAATTAAGTTTTGAATAGAAAAATCCAAACAAAAATGGAAGAGAAAGGAGGTTTATTTTTATGAAAAGTTTGCATATATTATTTCAAGAACTGTTTGAACCTAAGCAGTTTCCAAGAATAGATCGTCCAACTTATAAAAAATGGAATATCATTTTTGATGCAATGTATTAAAAGAAAATATTTATTGTTCCTATAAAAAATACACAAATTCTTTTTTTTAAAAAATCTAAAATAAATGTAAATAAAAATTTAAAAAACAGGGTCCGACACTTATGAAAGGAAACATCTTCATTGCTGATGAGTTTTGATATTGCAGTCTTAAATCTTTGAATTTTTGAGTTTGTAACTTCAAAGTTTAGTACCGGTTCTTTCTGTTAGTTAAGAAAAAGAGGATATCATTTAGGTATTTCATATATATATATATATATATATATATATATGAGATAATTATATGTATTTTTATATATCAAAAACAATATTGGGGAAAAATGTATGACAAAGTAGAAAAAAGTTTTTTGTGATGTGTTTTGTCTTTTAGGACTTTATTGGACTAAATTTGTTATGTTGGTGTGACAACACGTGCCCCAATGAGGGAACATAGAAATTTAAATTTTTTTTTCTTTTTTAAGTTCATTTAGATTCTTTTTGTTAGTAGATATCTCACACTGCGATAACAGAAACTCTGCCAGGAATGGTGAAATAACCATAGTAAGATCCCGGGTGAAAATTTACTGTAATTTTACTTTCTAAACATTTTCATTGGCTAGATTAAAAAATAAAAATTACCAGCATCCCTTGTTGGTGCACATTCATAGTCACAGCAACATAAATTTAGTCCAACAAAGTACTAAAGGACAAAACATGTCACAAAAAAATTTTTTCTCCACTATATATATATATATATATGGGGCAATATTTATTTAATAAATTTTTTTTATTTAGTTTTCCCAACATTCTTTTGACTGTTGGGAGTAAGAAAATGCAAAAATTGTCCATATTGTCCATTGTTCCAAGAACTTTCAGCCAGTCCTTTAGTCATTTTCAGTTATGGAGAATTTTTGCACTTCCTTACCAAATGAAAAATCTAAGAATAATGGACAATCTAAATAAAAAATTAATTAAATTTTTTGTCTGTTATTTTCAAAAAGACATGTTTAAATAAAAGGTTGCTTTCCAAATATAAATATATATATATATATATATTTTTACAGCAAAAAACAAAATTACCTCAACATAGGTATAGTCTAATACATATGCTCTGTTAAAATAAAAAATATCGAACTCTCTGTGGATTGGTTTTAATAATTGATATTACTAGGATCCACCTGGATTATATACCAATGGATCAATTACATGTACTATATATATATATATATATATATGTATGTATATGTGAGTGATCTTTGCATTTACTTAATCTAGCCTTGTGCCAGATTAAGTAAATCTTAGTAACTCTCAACAAAAACATCAGTTTGAACTATTAAGTTAAAAAAATGATTAATAAGGAGATAAAATTTATCTATTAAATTTCATAATACCTAAACTGGACAACTTATAAAATTTTATGGAAAACAGTGAATTGGTTAATTTTCATTGCTAGAGACTGAAATTAAATTTCTTTACTCAATAAATATGCAATGTTCTGCCAATGACTGCCGGCTTTTTGTATAATCATCTCAGCATTTTATGAAATATTCATAGACACTTTAATTTCTTTGTTAAACCCTTGGAAACTTATTGATTACCAACATATTTTTGCCCAAAGGTTTACAGCAACAAGCAGAAAGTAAAATGAAGAACTTGTTCTATAATGTGCAATGATTTTTACCTTGAAGGGAAATTTCATCTCCAAAACAATTTAATCTCAAGTGCTAATGATTTTCTCTCTATCAAAAATATATTCATTTACAATATTTATGAGAAATTGGTCAAGAGTTTTTGTTTTTTTTTCATTTAAAGTGTTAAAAAATAACTGTTTCAAACACTTGGCCAGAGGTCATCTGTTCTACAACTGCCTGTAAGACTTATTCAAACTCACTGAGGAAAGAGAAGTTTTTATAATACTCACACTTAGAATCAAAAAGAGAAAGTTAAAATTTCTTGGTCCTGATGAGGAAAGAAAGCTTGGAGAACTTGACCATCACATGAAATATCAAAGTTTAAGGTAGCAGACCACATACATGATGTGCTTGTGTGAATGGATGCCTGAATGGGCATACAGGTGGCTTGGCATAGGGAGAAACACTGCTAAGGGCCACAGCTGTGGAAAGCTATGACCTGTCCCATAGAAGAAGAAATGAAAGATACTCATGATGAATTGATCTGAGGCAGGCTGACTTGATCTATAATCAAAACCACTTAAAAACATTGCAACAGCCAATTATTTTTACTGATAAGAATTTTAGCAAAATATTAAAGACTGCACCATAAATGAATGCCAGAAAAGTTAATTTTGTTTATTATATTTGATGCTTAAAATCTGAAAGGAAACTTCTGATTTCTAAAACCTCAGTGGATAGAATATTTTTAAAATGTTTTCAATTTTGCTCAGTAAATAAGCTATAATTGATTAATTTGCTTACAAGTATAAGAACTGTAGAAGCCTACAATTGCAATAAGTAATGGAAATCTACCATTGTAATATGCCTAAGGATAAATATCCTGTTTTATCTTGATGCTTAAATTGAAAGAACAAAGAATTTTTTTTTAAATTAAGTACTGAAAAAAGGGGGCATGGATGGTACAACAGATATCAGTGTGGGAAGTGAATTAGGCATGCTGAGTTCAATTTCCACTTGATTCTCTTTTGTTCACTTCTTGCTAATGCCCTTGGAAAAAGGGTATTAGCAAGAAGGGAAAAGGGCATGGATCTATCTTCCTCCAGCTATGGGTTAAATAGCAGGACAAACCGGGTTCTCTTGCCTTGAGGTGATAACCAGTTTAAGAGAAAATCTCTGAATTTAAACTAACCTGAAGAGGGTTGGGCTCCATCAGACTATCTTTCCCAAGAGACACTCCTGCTACTATGATACATTAAATGTGGTGCCCCTTTGACCTTAATTGGTTATGGCACATGTACATCCACTGAAGAAATGCAGAGGGCTTGGAGCAATGAAACATACATGCTGTTACCACATCTACCATCTTATTTCTGAATTATCTTTTACACTTTCTTCCCAAATTTCAATGTTTGCTCATTGAAATATTGGTACTTACAAGTGATTATGTCCAAGAAATTCTAGCTTCCTTTATAGGTGTGTATTATTGGAATAAAACAAGAAGTAAATGTATAAGTTTGCTAAAAAAGTATATGAAAATGACTTCTCAACAGTAATTTTAATGATGAATGTAGAGCTACATTGGATGGATCTGACAGCTAAACTTCAGAATGTCTCCTTCATTAAAATAGCCCGCATGCCTTAGAAGACAAGAAAGAAAAGTATTTATCAAGTATTGTAGGCATTAAAATTACAGGTCCCTTCAAAGTTAATGATGGTATCAAAATAAATTCAGCTAATTATTATAAATTCTTAACATTCTGCAAAGTGAACTGTTGCCCACCTAACCAAAAATGGCTTCAAAGAAATTCAGTCCAGAGAATGAGCCCCAGCTTCTGTAAATATTAATCCAATAGACGACATTAAAAGTGATGCATATAAATGGAAAACAATCTTCAAAGCTCTCTGGGAAACTGATGCAGGAACAATAGAAATGTTAATCAAATCAATGGTTAAAAAACTGATGAAGATTAAAGAATATCTAGGAGCCCATATTAACATAGTAATTTATTCAGGCATATCGAGTATTGTGCTATTCAGATAACTGTCTCTAGGGTTCTATCATTTCAATTTATAAATACAAACATATGTTGCATTTTACTTTAATCAGAAAACAGATTATCAGGAACAAATTATTATTTTAGGAAGGAGGGATATTTTAAGCAGAAATGTACATGACTGATAGCTCAAAGAAATATATTCTGATAATTTTATCAACATCAGCTAGTTAATTGCATGTATAAAACATATATTTAACATTCTAGAGTGACATATTTGTATATAAATATATAATGTACACTTAGAATTTGCTTGAATGAATATTTACTATTAAAAAGTCAACAAATATGATTAATCTGTCTAATTACTTGTTACATATTTTCAATTTGCATGCATGTTGCTGAAAATCCAAATCTATGTTTTTGAGCCTTGGGCAACACCTGCATCTATACAGAAAGATCAAGAAGAGTGTCCATTCAAGACAACCTTCATTTCTTGATTTGATAAGAAAGAGTTGACAATAATTCAGCCAGAAACACTATAACCTTTAAACTAGTGAAGGCCAGCATGCCAAACCCTGTCAGACACCTCTGAAATATTTAAAGCTTTACATACTTCTTTTGGCCTTTTTTGCCAATGTCAACAACAGAAAATAAGTTATCTTAAAACACAGCACCGCTCATGGCTAAAATAACCAATGAATGATCAGCACGGTTTTTCACAATGACCACAATAGTAGAATACTGTGGGATTATCCACCATGGAGCATTTGCATCTGTCTAGCCATTATGGCATGCTGGGCTCTATTCTCTTCATAGCAGTTCTCCACCTCAATCGATCCCGGGTAACCACATCCACGTTTGCCACATTGATAGAAAATTCCATCAGGGACGTTTTATACTGAACTCCTAAATATTTTTGCGATTTAAAAAAATAAAAATATTTTGGAATTAAATTTTGGGGGCTTCATTTTAATTATATAACTCTTTGCAACTGAAATTTCTGTCAAATGTCATAACTCCAAAAAAAGAAATGCTAACTGAAGAAGGCTGGAGAGGGAATCAGTCAATACATTATTAAAATAAACAAGAAAGAGGAAGTGTATCCCATAATATTCACCGGTTGCTAAAAGTTGTCAAATAAGAATTTAATCTCAGCTAATGAGAATCTCAATTCTAGTGCTCTACCCCCTTCACCCCCAAATGCCAAAACATTAAATTTCCTTATATTTCAATTTCAGATATTTGCCAACACGCTTTTTAACAACAATAAATTAGATTTTTTTTTTTTTTAACTCACTTATGACATTTTTTTAAATTTATTGAAATGAAACTTTTTAAAAAATTCTGACTAATATTTCAAAGCAGTGTATCTGAAGGGATACTGACCGAGGAATTTGAAAAGTATTTTTCCTGTTATTTGAGGACTTTGTTTTGACAGTATAAATAGTTTTTTTTTTTTAAGTATTGAAAACTGTCTTGGTCAATCATAAGAGTCGTTATTCAATACCAAATATGATACTTATTAATTTTAGAAGAAAGATGTATCCAAAACACTAACAAAATTTTTTTTCTAACTTAAAAATTAACAAATTTTCTTTTCTTTTCAGGAAAATCTACAAATGGTACCCACTTTATTCGTCTGTTCTATTGTCTCTCTGCTGCTTGTTTGAAATGTACTGTTTTTCTATAAGATTAGATAAAATGTCAAATTTGCTTTACGCTTTCTTTATTATAATTATCAGCATTTTCGAGAGTTGTATTTGATAATAAAAAATAAAAAATGAAATTATTCTGCAATAATTTGACTTTTTCATTAATTCTACTTATATTTATTGTGAAAAACATTTGTTACAATCAAAATGCAGCAAAATCATTCAAAGAACAAATTAAAACTTTCAGAATTCTGTTTCTCATATCAAAATTAATTTTCATTTTAATTTTTTTTTTTTTTTTAGGTTTGGAAGAGAGAGTAAATCTAGAAGCCATTTTTTTTTTTAATTTTCTTCCTTTAACAAATTTTATGAAAATTCACTAAATCTTTTGTGTGTTTGAGAAAACAACAACACACTGATTTAATAAAAATTGACAAATATACAAGAATGACACCTACTGCAGAACATTGGTCATGAATTGTGTAATGAGACTGATCCTCACTCATTGCTCTACTTTTCAGGCCTTGTGCCAATCTAAGCTTAGTAAATATAACAAGAATAAACTTTACCTGGCTTAATATCATACATAGTAAAACAAGTAAAGTTAATTTCTGTCTGAGATGAGAAATCATTAGTTACATTTGGACTAATGTCCTCATCTTTCGGTTTCAGTTTTTGTGCTCTTCAGCCTTTCTTCAGGTGTTTATCAATCCCTCAGAGAATTTTAACCCGAGTCCTTTATTTAATTTATAGCGTTACAGTGTTCTCATTTCACTAGCCATGCCCAGAGGTATGTCATCTTGTTCTTTTTTTACTACTGCTACTGCATGTGAATTAAATCATTGGTTCATGGCATCGTAAGCATGAGTTCAATCCTTTCTCCAGACAGTACAGACTCAACCGAAACAGGGTAAGCAAAAACTAAGCAGTACTAAATAAGACATGGTATTGCTAAATATGGACGGTAGAATGAGAACAATTTACTCCTGTAGATTAAATAAAGGGTTTTATTCGAAATTCCCTGAAGGTCACCCACATTGTGAGAGATATAAAGAAGGCCAGTGAGCACAATTGGCACAACGTAATAACGATGAGGATATTAGACTGAATGCAAATAATGTAATCAAATAAGCCTAATTTTTTAAAGTTTTGAATGTCTGTTTGTGAAATCTGTGTCTGAATTATTTTATATATTTCCCCAGATTATATTTTTGTTTACTTTGAATCTATGAAATGTTTGAACATATGTATATTCTGGTAACTGGAAAAATTTGTTTGCTTCTCAATCAAGACAAAGCTTGTTTTATTAACTTTAAAAAACACAAAATTCGGCTAATATTATGAAATTTAGCTCCTTTATGATGGGAATCTTTTTGTTTCTAGTGTTTAGTCATAAAAGGAAAAAAACTATTTTTACATGAAATAAATAATCTTTATTCAGTCCTATTGTAAGGAGCTAAGATGAGTCCCTGACTTCCTTCATTCAGTTATGCTAAACAAGAAATCAAAACATTCATTGGATTATTGACTTTGTTAAAAGAATATTTTAATTATATTTTAACATTAAAGTTAGGAATTCATTTTAATTTATAAGCAGTTTGCTACAAATCCTGCCCCAAAAAACAAACTTCAATAACACCTTAGATGTCCATAAGTTTTTTCTTTAGATTTTCATTAAGGAAAAAATAACTTCATGTATGTATATATTCCAACAAGAATTTTTAAAAGTACCTTAGATATTTTTTTATTTTGATTGTGTAATAAAACTTTAAATTTCAAAGTTGAATAAACTACTCATACAATAGAAGCTTTTGTCTATAGAGAATTTATTTTTGATTTTGATATGGTTTGAAGTTTTTAAAATTTAAATCTTAATTGTTGATGTTATCCAAATATATAAACAAAAAAAAAAAATATATATATATATATATATATTGCAATATGATGATATTTAAATAGTGGTATTATTTTATTCATATTGTTACTCTACACACAACAACAATTTTTTAACTTCTTTTTTTTTTGTTCTATTTTCTTTTTTGCAGGTCCTGTCACAGGAAGTATACAGATTCTTCATATAGCTGTAGGGACATCTATATCATCATTCTTCTGTATAATTCTGGTGATTTGTGGGTTTTACCACCGCAAAAAATTTGGCGATCGCAAACCCCCAGAACAAGACCATGTTGAGGTGCGTTATGTTTCGTCATCAGGCTGTAATACGACTGACAGACTACTGACACAAGAGAGTCCAAAATGCCAACGTATTTCCATTGTATGACTATTGCTACAAATAGCTGCTACACGAAAAGACAGCAATAACTTTGGAACAACGATCCACTGGATTTTGACAATAAATATACCGATGATTCTGATGCTGACAATCAACTGTTCTGTTGCTGCTAACGACAACGTTATTATTATTATTACTATTAATATTATTACAATTAATATGATAACCATTCTTAATACTATCACTAAAACTGTTTTCATTATTTGGAGTGAGGTACATACCCATCTCTGCAAGGAATTGTGTAAGGACCAGTGATTCTCCATGATTCCCTTGCTACCTTCATTATCATTAGTACTAATAGGAACCCCCACCAAAAAAAGAAGAAAAGGAAAAAAAAAAAAAGATTGGAACTATTGCAGCAACAACAACTCATACCAACTGATTGTTATGTTGGAACAAAATAAAACTATCGGTTAGTACTATTTACCAACATCTTTGTTGTGGATGGTGATTTTTTGAGTCGTATATTTATTTACGTCAAAGAAAGAAAAAATTATTGAATAAGATGAAACTGTAAAACCACATACAAGTTGCATGGATTGATGAACAGCAAATTTTGGGAACTCTAGCCAATGGTCAGTTTTTTTCTAGCCAGTGGTCAAGTTCATAGACTAGGAACAGATCATGGAGATAATAATAATAAAAAAAAAAAGTTTACAGTTACTGACTGATAAGATTTGGAGACATAATGGAAGGAAGGAATAATTAACAAAAAAAAATATATAAAATAAACTAATTTTTTTTTTTTTAAATGAAGAAAAAGAACTGGTAATTTAAAAGAAAATTTCTTTTTCTTTGACAAAAATGAAATGTTTTCATCATTTCTGAAAATCTTTCACTGCAAGGAGAAAATGACTATTACGAAAGCCATGACAGATGCTAACATAACAGCCATGATTACAACTGAATCGTATCATGAAAGTTGCTAATCCAACTAAAGCAGCTACTGAAACAACTTCCAATGGTTTATTCATCATCATGATAATCATCTCCATCTTTTATAAAAGACTTTTTAAATGTTATATATAAAATAAAATCTGACTCCAAAATCACAGGTCAGTGACCAATAATAGTGGATCAAACACTGGCTGGAACAGAAGATACAATATTCAATAAAAACTTAGAAAAAAATATGGGAAAAAAAATTGTTTCCTCACAGATAATTAAAAAGAGAAAAATATGCCTTTTCTTTTTTTATTATCTGAAAATAAAAGGAAAGAGATAGTAAAATCTGAATTTGTAGACTGACAGATGGACCCGAAAAGGTGAAAAAGTGAGAGAGAGAGAGAGAGAAAAAAAAAAAAAAAGGATGGAGTGTTTATACTGATTTGACTTTTAACAAATCCATCATTCTTTGTTTCTAAGCTGGGGGAGATAACTCTGTCTCATCCAGTGTAACTGTGTGTGTGTGTGTATGCCATGATATTACATACTCAATGTAAATGTCAGTTCCCAATCCCCATTTGTGTCCTTGTTATAAAGAGAAAAAGTGTTTTAAAAAAAAAAAAAAAAAAAAGTTTTTAAAAAATCTAAAAAAAAAATTAAAAATTAAAAAAAAAAGAAAAAAAAGATATAAATAAGGTTACCAGAGGCTGGTTATTTGTTAGCCACTCGCTCACCCCCAACCCAGTTCTCACCTTTTCACCCAACTCTGATCTTATGACATCGATTTAACAGATTTTCATCTCATTATTGTTATAACCAGATAAAAAGAAACTGACTGGAAAACATATATATGGAGAAAAAAAAAAAAAATTTTGAACAATTAAGCCCTAAAAAATTTTCATTTCTGTAAAACAGTTTTTAAAATTTAAAAAAAAAAGAAAAAAAAAAAGAAGACATTTTCCCCATTTCAAACCCTTTAAAAATATCTGTTTTGTAGTGAAAATTAAAAAGGATAAAAAAAACTTTAAAAAAAAAAAAACAACAATCATGCAACAACAACACAAAAAAAGCCACTCTTTCTCACAAATTGTAGATTACAGAAATGAATCTTAGAGGAAATTTGATAGTGAAAGCAGATACCAAAAATAAAAATTGTCAAAAGTTAAATTACTAAAATACAAAAAATTTTTAAAAAAATTTAAAAAATGGAAAAAATTATGTGAAGGGGGAGATGGGTGTGTTTTGATGTGGTTGTATGACTGTACAGATACAACGGTTTCTCTTACCCAACCCTAAGCAAATATTGTGTACAGATTAAAAAGTACCAACGTACTTACAGACAGACACACATTTATTATGTAAGTGTTTTTGAATGCGTGTATATGTGTGTGTGTGTACATATGAATGCTTGTCATAGATTTGTAGTGAGAGAGTTTTTCTTGCAAGCCATTGCAAGTGATTTTGCTCCTGATCAGGTGCTTCACTTAGCTAAGCTTTGTATGCGTGTGTATGTATTGGGCCAAACCAAGTTAAGCTTAATAAATATGTGTATATACATATGTGCGTGTGTGTGTGTATGTGTGTGTATATATATATATTATATATGTGCACACACACACACACACACCCCAACATTTCCTCACATACATACATGTCTGTGAGTAAATAAAAATTAAGTATTAACCAATAACATTTCACAGGCATCCTTGACAAAACACAGTTTCACATCATTCTTACCATATTTGTGAACACACATAATTCTGTGTATGTGTATACACGTGTCTGGTGTACACGTGTATATGCCTGTACACTTGTTATACTCACAGTATATAACTGTTGCTATTAATCTAATGTGATTAAATTGTTCACAAAAATACACTTTTTTTTTGGCTTAACTGTAACTATACATGGATGGGACTTTGAAGGTACACATGTAAGAAATTGACATGATGTCTGTGAATGTATATATCTATATATCATTTTCTATATACATAAACAAACACAAATTTATGTATGTATATAAGTAAAATAAGCCTACACAACTCAGTTTTATTTCTTTATCATTGATTATTTTTCATTTTAATTAGAGAAGCCTGAATAAGGCTATAGTGTATAATTATTAATTACAATTCGAATTAATGGTATTATTATTATTATTCACAATAAATGACTATTGGAACTTGTAAGGAGAAATATTTTAGTATATTTTGAGGGCTTTTCATCCTTTCAAACATAAATTTTAAAAAATTAAAAAGTAATGTTAAAAAGCAAAAAAAAAAAACTAAATAAATAAACAACTTTGATTATCGTTTTTTTTTCCTTTCTTGGGTGGGGTTGAGAAAGCAAACTGAATTAATAATATGCATAAAGTATCTAGATAATTTTTTTTTTTTTTTTCATCTTTTCTTTTGATGGGAAAGCAAATGCTATGGTACCTCATCTTTTAAACCAATTATCAACGACGCCACTTATTTTGAGTGACCTGGCCATGAAATCCATATCTTTTCTCTTGTTAACAATAACACACCCCACTCCAAATAAAATACAAAAAAATAACACCACCCTGTTTAAACATCAAGGTTTTCATTGGTTTGTTTTTTTAAATGTAATTGTTTTCCACCATGTGATAGAATGTATGTGCATATCTGACAGTGTGTATGTTGAAATGAAAACCTGAAAAAGAGAGGAAAAAAATTCTTGAATACACCTGTATTTACCTGTTACCTTCCGAGGAGTAAGGTGCAATGAAAGAAAGAAAAAGAAATCAATAAATAAATAGGTGCACAGTCAGTTGGGAAGGCTTAGGAATAATCCTACCTACTGCCCCCAGCCCTCAGAGTCACCACCTTTGAGAAAAAGGCCAGTTCACTCATTCATTTGGAATACAATACAAAAAAAAAGAAAACAAAAAAGGAAAATTAACACAAATGTGAAAAAAAAAACAAGGCAAAAAATTTTAAAGTATTTTTCAAAAGAAAATTAAATTAAAAAATGTGAAAAAAAAAAATCTTTCCCTTCAAAATTAAAAAAAAAAATGTTAAAAAAAAAAAGAAAGAAAAATTAACTAATTTGACCCCCTGTAGAATCAGAAAATTAATATGCAGATTTTATTTATAGTTTTAATAACCATCAAACAATAATTTCTGATTTTGTCATTATTCTAAAATTAATGACATAAGTCTATCACTGCTACTACAACTACTATCATCATCAGGACTACAATAATTAATTCCTTCTCATTATTATAATTATTAATATTATGATTATTATTCTCGTTAACTAACCAAACTGATTCTGTTAGAGGTTGTTGGTGTGTGTGTGTGTGTGTGTGTGTGTGTGTGTGTGTGTGTTTATATGTATGTATATGTATCTATACATATGTATGTGCACATATGTATATCCATGTATATATAGGAGATTCGGACACATCACGCAAGACAGCCGTTCGTTGAGAAAGACATGTTACTGTTTTAAATGTTGCCGGTGATGGTGACAAATGTAGTGGTGGTGTTGTGATTGTCATAGTTACTTAAAGGAAATTAAAATAAAAAAAAATAAAAAAAGCAAACAAAGCAGAAAGAAGCCAACATTATCCTAAAACAACACTCATATAATGAGATGTCTTGTGATAAGTTCATTTATGGGAGAAGGAAAAAAGAAAAAAAAAATTTCTAAAAGATTAATCAGTCGATCTCTTTAACCCCCAATTCCAGCTCCTCTCCTTCCCCACTTCTCCTACTCTTCACTTAGTATTCACCACCCACCTCACCATATGCAAGAAAAAAAATCCCACTATATATATATATATATATATATATATATATATATATATATATATATATATATATATATATATAACAAATTAACATCTAAAATGGCATAATATTATGATAACTTTTTTTTTAATATTCTTTTTGGTTTTATTAATTAATATTAATAGTTCCAGTAATAAGTCGAAAGCTGTTGACAATGAACTTTTATACCTTAAATTAAAGGCATGTTTTAATTCACACTGGTTTAAAATTGATTAATTGATGGCACTGCAGTCAGTAATTATTGTTATGTCTTTTTGTTTGGTTATTTTAAATATGAAATAAATAAATATATATACATATATTACTTAAGTTGGTTTGATTGAAAACTAGTGTTTCTTGCAAAATTGTTAACTTTTCAGCCCACATTGGAAGGAAACAAACAAAAAAACATTTAGATGTGCTCAGTCTCAAGAGAAGAGAGCTGTGTGAATAGATTATTTCTTGTATTCCTTTGTCAAAAATGTTTGATCAAGTCAAATAAAACAGAAGAATGACATGGAAACTTTCTTATATAAAAGTCAACTGTCACTGACCAGTTCAAATTCACTGTCAACAGATAAGTACATGATAGCTGTATTTAAAATTCACCAATATTTTTAATAGCTTTTTCTCTTTTCAAACAAAGCAGCCAATTCTCAATAGATAAATCATATATATATATATATATATATATATATATATATATATATAACTAAGACAAATTTGTTTCTTTAAAAGATTCAGGATCATTTTTTTTTTTTTTAATGATGTAAACAGTTTTCTAGTTCTTTCTATCATTGGAACAGTCCAACCCTGTCCTTTCAAATCAAAAATTAAATATCACCAAATAATGTATGTCCAGAGGTTATCAAAGATGACCATGCAAACATTTGGGACTTATGAGAAATTGGATCTTGTATTTAGTTTTTTTTCTCCATCTAATTTCTGCTCCCACCCTCCTACCCAAACCTACCCCAAACACAATCTAAGGGAAAAAAAAGAAGTACAAAAAGTGGGTCCATTTTAACATGGTCAGATTTTTTTCATCCTCTGATTAACAAATTATACAATAAAAAGTACAAATTGAACCCAAGATATAATAATATGAAAATGATCTCAAATTGAGGCTTTTTTATAAAAATTTTGCTCTATCAAAAAAGGCCTGAAATGAAAATAAGAGAACAGTGGTAACAAAAAAGAAGCCATTTGGGATTATTGATCATTATCTATTACTTTCTGAAAATAGAAGCCAACAGGTGTGATAATATTGTTGCGGAGGAGGCCATCAAAGACACTGCCCGAACATTTGGACAGATGTACCTTTGGAACCTCTTTAAAATCTGCTGAAGAGACAAAAACACAATGGAAACAGAGTTCTTTTAAAAGAAGATTTTTTTTTTAAAGTCTAAAATTTCGAAAGGTGGCAATTTTCAATATTTAAAATTCCTGATTAAACCAAATTTGTAGATATATATCTCCAGATTAATCAGTACTATTTTATGACAGAAATTAATGAAGGAAACTTGTTTATACTGACCATCTTAGCAATAAATACAATTATGTTTCTTCCATTGATAATTCTATTATAATAATTAATTTTTAATCCTTTCTGTGCTGAATAATCTAAAAGTAATAAACTTTTATTATTATTATTATATATCATTACATATAACAAGTGTTAATGATTTGGTAGAGAAATCTATATCTCTAATCATAAGTGGTCATGTATAGAGAAAAAAAATTATAACCAAATTCCCTTCCCTTTTTCCCAGAATGTTCTGTATGAGTTTAAATGTCTTTGGAGTTAAGATATTTTTTGTCATGTTCAAATAAAATAAGCAAATTATTTGAAAGATAATTCAGTTTTGAATCAGATAATTATTTGGTGCTTTAAACATATTTTCAAAAATATAAAGTGAATTGACCGTAGGAAAACCAGACTAAAAGAAAGCATTTATTTCTGGGGGCATTTGAGTGTATAAGCATTCATCTATACGTGAGTAGATATGTGGCTGCATTTTTGAAAGTTACATACTGTTGTGCTCATCTACAGAAGAAATGTTCTTCTCCAATGCTTTTATTCCACTGAGTTTTTCAAATATTCAGCAGAAAAATACAGAGCTGAGATTTGCAAAGAAAATGGTCCATGGTACCAAAAGTCTATGTTGACATGGAAGATGGAGAAAAAAAATGACTGTGGATCAAGCAATTTCTTATTTGCTCCTAACCTAAGATTTCCTGACTGCCTTGCCTTCATCTTTGACCTCTCCTCATCCTTTTCTTCAAACTCCTTCACTTCTCATTAGAGGTTCTCAACCTCGTAGCACCAGAAGCAAATTTCTTAAGTAAGTAAATGAAAAAATAGAGATAATTATGGAGAATTAAGAAAAATAAAATATTTGTGTTGATTAATTTTTATTCAGCAAAGTCAGCTTTCTTGTTTTGTTTTGTTTTTTGTAAATATTTCAAATGTAGATATATATATATAATTAACGAGACTTCTCATGATCTTCTTTTTTTTTAATGAACTTATAGAAAGATCTTTGTCTCCAAAAGAGAATTAAATCACTGGAGAAAAGAAAAAGTTCGAAATTCCCTTCATTCTCATGAAATATTTTTAAAGTAGTGGGTGAAATCTTTCAGCAAATTGGGGTGTCAAAGTTTTACAAAGATTTTCATTAAAAACAGAAAGGGCTCTGATTAAAACAATCTTGTAATTTCTTGCATTGTTGACTGATTCCACATCTTAAAAGATTCAAGTCTAAAATTTTTGTTATCTCAAATACTAACAAGCATAAAACCATGCACACATTATATATATATATATATATATATATATATATATATATTAATGCATGTTTCATTAAATAATATAGACAGGTTTTGTCTATTTATTTTAAGTAAGTTCCTTTCATATTGTCTGATAACCTTAATCACATTATCGTTGAAAGACAAAAGGAAAACACCATATTGTTCACCAATAGTGTGATTAAGCTTACCAGACAATATGGAAGGGACTTACTTAAAATAAATAGACAAAACCTGTCTATATTATTTAATGAAACATGCATTATATATATATATATATATACACACACACACACACACACACACACACACACACACACCTCATAGATTTTTTTTTTTTATAAACCTGGGCATTTGTTCCAGCAGAAGAGTTAATCAAACTATTGCAAGTGAGTTCAGTCCACCCTCACTTGGTGCCCAGCCGTTATGGCTCCGTGCCAAACAAAGCCAAGTATAATGAAGAAATAATTTACCCCTTCTTATACCTAAATAAAGCTGAAACTAATATTTCATACAAAAACTATTTTCTTGGCTTTTGCTGAGTGGACAAAAAGGTCAAAGGGTACAAATGAATTCAGCAATAAAAATGTGTTTCACTGGATTCAGGTGCCTGATGATGTCTCTGCAGATATGGTGAAACATTTATTCAGCAATGATCTATGATTGCATCAATTCCCATCTCCCAACTTATATTTTATATGAGGCTCTTTCTATACATCTTGTCAAACCCCAAGGGGGGCTACTTAAAGACAAAAACAAACAAAAGGAAAAAAAAAAAAATCACAAAACAAAGTAGGCTCCAAAAGAATTTGGAATAAAGTGCTCAGAATGGACAGCATTAGATTATTTGGTGAAGAACTGCTGAACTATTTTGGTAGCAATAACTACTTTGAAAGAAAACAAAATCTGTTACGCATATACAACAACAAAAAAGCACTTCATCAGCTTTTAACCCCCTGCCCATATACAGACCTGTTTTTGTTTTTTGTTCTTTTTTTTTTTTTTTTTTTAAATATGTGTAAATCTGTTTAAGTCTTAGAGATCCATTTAAAATAGCAATTTTCGCAAGAAAGGTTTCCTGATATTCTTATATATAAAGAAAACTCAGTTTTTGCTTTGCTTTCGCTGAAAGATAACGCATTGGTATTTATCAGTCTTTCTTCTGGCTGACGTCAGCGAAAGCAAATGAGTACCAATTTTGTTTTTTGGTATCTTATTCCAAACAAGTCATCTGCAGCTCTATCAGAAATGGATGAGCTATTTGGATAGGCAGCTTTGAGAGAAAGGCAAAAAAAAAACAATAAAAATGTCCTGCTGATATTTCTCTTTCATTATTCTATTACAAACAAGCCGCCATGAAATTGACAAAAATGAAAAATAGCTCTGTACTTGAAAATAATTTTAATTAATGATTTAGTTTCTTTTTTTCTACCCAACATGCAATTCCATGTTGCTAGATAATGTCTTAATAATGGTCACAAATGCAAGCGCTTTATGCAATTTCTATCCTCTTTGTAGATAAAAAATAGGTTTTTAAAAAGATTTAAAATTATTATATTAAAAATTAATTACCAAATGTTATATACCATACCTATGACTAATGGGTATATCCCAATCCTCATAAATACTTGGACACTATTGTAAATAGGGGTAATATTCTGTCTAAGTAGTCCCCCACTAGCAGTAGTTTACCTACTTCACGCCGTTGGCGAGTATTATATTTCGTTGATGTTATAAAGATTACCATTTCATTTCCAACCTCCATTTTGGTTATTCCTCATTCAGTAACCTTTTCTAGGTTACAAGACCAACATTGATGTCTAGGTAAGAAAATGAAAACCTAGCAATTTTAATATAAACCAAAAAAGTAACGATTTCTAAATTATGTAGAAAATCCTTAGAAAAAAAAAAAAAAAAAAGGGTGAACTCAGGCTCTTTCTTCAGAAATAATTCTATAACCAATCCTAAAACAACGCTCATGTAATTCCATTTTCCAGAATACCTATTCTTTTACATGACAGATTACAATATAAAAAGAAAACGGTTTTGAACTGAAAGAGGCTAACTATCACCTGTGATTAATTGTGTGTTGCTATCTTAGGGGATCAATGAGATCTGAACAGTGACCGTTTCTTATACAAATTAGATTTGAATCTTATACCAGCAATGCAGGAAGTAAATTTTCACCTGCCATCCTTGAGAAATCCCAATAGTATTTCTAAAACTTGAGTGATTCTATCACTTTAAGTCCCACTAAAACATTTTATCTATTTGTTAAATATCGTTTTTTTGCACTTTGGCATGCTTCTGCTGTGCCAGACAATGTTTCTGTTTTTATTTTAAATATGACTGTCCTTTTATCTCCTCTTTAAAACAGTGGAATATATTCTTGTATCCCAGCTTAGATTTCAAACAACAAAGACTTACATTCAGCTTTTTTTATTTTTTTTAAGTTAGGGACATGTTCTTTTCTCAATAGTGCTACATTGGCCTGTTGGTTTAATGAATAACCAATTTCAAAAGTTTGACTGTTTTTGCCAAATGTGTTCTAAAGACTTCAAGTAAATTTCAGTAGTTGTTAAGTCATCTTTTCCAAACCCCTTCTTGCTTCCAAATATATATTTTCCCGACCTTTTTGCATTGTCATCTTCAACAACATCTCTCTGAAGGAAGGCCACAAAAGGCAGGAACTCATGGAAGAGATGAGAGGTAAATAGAGCAAGAGAACTGCCATCAATAATTAAATATAGATTTTACTTGTTGCTATCAAGTTGGCACGGAGGAACAAAAAAAAATCTGACACCTGAGAAACAACAACAACAACAACAAACTTTTTCTTTTATCTCCTCTTTTCATCTTCCTGAAAATATTTTTTTTTTTTTTGGTTATTTTTATTTTATTTTTTTAATTCTGGGTTTCCTTTTCCTTCTCCCACAACTCCTTAAAATTGCCCTATCCTACCCACTTCTATTACTAATGTTTGTCTCTATCTTCTTACCTTTCCCCCCAATTCCCAACAGCCAAAAGATAAATATCTTTTCCCCACCCTCTTACCTCTTATAGGGGGGAGGATAAACAAAACAAAAAAGAAAAGAAAAATTAAAGAGTGTCCAGTGGTACAGCCGTAGTAACTACACTGCAACTCTGTCACACTCCAGTTTTGATAGTTGGTTTTTACAGTCCATTCTCATTTAAATTAAACCAAATTTGAAAACAAAAACAAAAAAATTATTAAATTCCAAAAAATAAAAAAAAAAATAAATAAAAACTTCAGCAGATTTTTCTAGCCCTGATTGTAACTTTGTTGCATTTTGCACCTCCACACATTTTGAAATAAATGTCAGATTGCAATATATACTTGATCCTTTTCCTGTGTTTTTATTACTCGCTGATTTTAAACCATTTTTTTTCTACATTGTATCTATATATGTATTATCTATCTATCTATAATACACACATTTCCTCCAACTATCTGAAAGCATGCCAAATAAGTTTTACTAAGCCAAGATGGCATAAAGAATCTATTCCCAATAATTTAAGCAATAAAAAAGAAATTGAACAATCCCAGACAAAAAAAAACAAAACAAAAAAATGATATCAGAAAAGTTAAACTTTAATTTTGAAAGTTTTAGTGTAGGTTTATATGATGACTCATGTCTTCTGCAAAGACGAAAAAATGATTGATGTGAAATCAAGCATACTGTTAAATTTGAAACCTTCCACAGCAGATAAACCTTGACCTTCAACATTGAAGTGGACAAAAGTTATTTTGGGGATCTGTGGACATTCAAAAGATTTTCCTCATATAAATTTTTGATAATAATTTCTGTATGCCATTTTGGAGAGGAGAGTTTAAATCTGTACAAATGTAGGTATTTTGGAAAAGTGATAAAATAAACTTTTGCCAAATTGGGGGATTTTGATATATTTTTGTATGGGTAATCAAATGATAAAATAAGAAACTCCCAAGTGACACATTGTTTCCCAAAAAGGAACTTTTGGGGCTAACAATGTTTGCATCAACAGAGTCTGTCTTATCTGTATATGGGAGGAGGGGATACAACAAATATAGTTAAAATTTGATATTAAAAAAGAAAAATGCCAAAAATATATAGGGATGCTCAGTTTTTAAATTTTGATATCTGGTGAATCTAAATGTTTAATATAGCTTTTTGTTGTTTTGTTTTTATTGCTTGTAATTATCCTGTACCATAACAGCAAGAGTTTTGTCAGTAAATAAGAGATGTTGTATAATCCTAGATGCAAATTTACTGTAGAGGATTCTGAAATTAGTGCACTTTCAATAAATTTTTAACTTAATTAAGTTCTTTTAATTAAAACTAAATTTGTTAATCCAAAATTATGAGCAGACTTATTACAATGAATGACTAATGCACTGAGAATATTGTTTTCGTGTTCATCTAATCATTTTTTTCATTTCCTTGCAAGCATAGCAATGAAGCCACTAAGATGCAAGAGAATGTGGGAAAAAGAAAAGGAGAAAGAGCAATAAAAGAAAAGGAATTAAAACAAAAGATAACATTGCATTTAGATTTTTGAAGATCAAAGTTGACTGGGAAGCAAGAAGCTAAAAGAGTTCCACAAGTAAGAAGTGCGTGAGAAGAAACTATTAGCATAGAACTTACGGTTACCTCTAGCCATTTCAATTGGAAAATGATGAGACCAAGGTGCAAATCTATTACTGCACTTAAATTCATAAAGTGAAGGTACCAAAGATGAATCTCATCAAAACAATTACCAAGAAAATATTTATAGAAAAGGCACAAAAGCTACATTATAGTGCTGGCAAGTAACTGAAGCTGAGATGCCAGGTTGGAACTGATAATATTGCATCTTTGAATCATTTATGGAAATTCCTAAATATCTCAACTATATATTTTTGGGGAGAACTTTGAAAATTCCTGCTTGAGATTTAATGTCATTTTGTTTTCTGTTAATTAAATTTTATAAGTTTAGATTAAGCCTTTTCAGTTTTAGTAAATTTATTGAGTTGCTCATTAGTATTATATGCCGAATTTTATTTATTTATTTATTTTTTTAAGCTTATCACTTCAAGCAAGGCTGGAAGCCACTAGCATGCAAGGGGTTACAGAAGGTTTGGAGGAAGAGCAGATAGGAGTGGTAAAGGAGAGGATGTGGAGAAAGATAGTGGATCGATCAAGGCAAGGGGGTTACAGAAGATTTGGAGCGAGAGCAGATAGGAATGAAAGGGGAAAGGATGTGGAGAAGGGAAGTGGATAGATCAAGGTAACTGGAGATGTTGATTGACGTTACACTTAAATAGTTGGAGATTGTATTTGTCAGGGAAACAGGAATAAGGAAGGGAGTTCCACAGGCGAGATGTGCGAGACATGAAGCTATTGGAGTAGAAGAGACGTCTTATTATTTTCTTTTTTGACTTTGTAAGCTTTCTCAGATCAATGGTTATAAATGGCTTTGAGCAAATGAAACTGAAGGTCTCAGCAATGACAATCATCCTCCAAACCTTGTGGACTGGTACTGCAGAAACAAACAAAGAACTGAACCAAATCACAAAAACATCACATCTTGAAAAGAAAATAATAAACATAATCAAGATGTTGATGTTCCACATGACTTCAAACAAAAAGTTAGAAAGGAAACTCCCATCAATACTGGAAAGAGCAATATTTTCCTAAAAACTCTTTTAAGATAAAGATTTATTAAATTTCAACTGAAGTTAGCACTGGCTGCTTCGTCAATGAATGTTGAATGTTTCCTTATAAGGAAATGGCTAATATATACATTATTATTCATTTCTGTGCTCTATCTGAAATAATTAGGACATTGTCATTCAATTAAATACTAGTAGTCTGATATTTTAATTTTTACATCATATCTTCCATATTTTTGTGTATATATTTTTTACAACATCAAACATTGGAGAGAAATGACTAATTTTTCATTGTATAGAAAATAAAATTCAATTTTACCAAAAGCTTTTTCACTTTCAATGAAATATAATCATAAACTGAGTTTCAATCTTGCATAATGGCTGCCAGTAGCAAAACTTCTTCCTATTACAGCAGACACATAACAATTGTGCATGTCACATGATACATAGGGGGAGGAGATGAGTATTGCCTTTCTGAGGAATTTCTAGTAACCTTCCGATTATAGGACCAACCAATCGTGGCTTAAACATTTTTTTTTTCTCAGAATTACACTATCATTTTTCAGTTTTGGTTGGTAAATTTTTCAACCATCTTCAAATTTTTATTTAAAGATGACAACGATGTACTGACTGATATTTCTTATAATTTTAAATATGTGATCAAATTTTCAAGGACATTTATCTGGTCAAATCTGGGCCCCTTGGGCAGTTTTTCACGGATTCACAAGCCTCAGCCTCACATCATGTTTCAGTTTCCATTTATGACAATGTAAACAAAACTAGGAAAGGCGCAATGTGCAGGTTCAACAAAGAAACTGAAGATAAAATATCACACAGAGAGAATCTGAAAATTTTTTACAGTGATGTTTAACCTGTACAAGGACGGAGAGCCACTTGAGGTAGAGGGTTATAAAGTAAGAGGTACAGTTTATGGGGATATGTGGGGGAGATAACAGGAAACCCTTGACTTGAACAGGTTAAGATTGTATTGATTAGGAAAGCATCCACAAGAGAGTGTTCCACAAAGCAGTGGTTTGTGCGAAAAAACAGCTCAAGTTGAATTGCACCAATGGAATACAAAGTGAATGACAGTGGGTCACGATAATGTTTATGGTGGGTCTCAGCTGTGAAGATTAGAACTAGTGAAACTAAGGAATGTAGTTTCTTTGAATAATTTCCATAGGAATAGTGATAGAGCAATACAAAGTTTGTGAGGTTTCATGCAAGAAAAAGATTGTAGGGTGGAAAATAATTTGTCACCTACAATGACAGACACTTCTGAGACTGGAAAATGGAGATTAGGCAGTTTCTGCCCATATCTGTACTCCATTTTCAGCCTGATTTGGCTCTTGTAAAGATAGATGATAGCAGAAGCAGTTAGGTAGGAACCAATAATGTTTTCAGCATTTTTAGCAATGGACCATATTGTTGTGGTAAACCCTCCTACAGTAGAATGAACTCTTCCTCCTCTCATAAATACTAACTGCGAGACTTACTAGCAAAAGTCATTGAGAGTTGTTGGGCAGTTGTTGAGGCAGTTTTTTGGCAGCCAAGACACAATGTAACCTGACCGTTCGAACAGACACTTCTATCTGCTTATTACTAACACTCTTGCTTTGTATATATCTGTTATTTCAATACACTTATTCAACCTACCTTCGTCTTCCGTGTCTTTCTTTCTGGCCCCTAAACTGGCCACAACACACATGTACAAGTTCCACATGAGGTCTAGGTTGAGTTCAAGTCCCAACAGGCACTCAAGGCATAATTGACCCCACCCCCGGAGGAAGACTCTTTCATTGCAATCAGTGAAAATTTTGAGTCTGCTTAGTGATGATGAAATGTAACTAGTTTGGTTTTTGTGGCATTGAATATAACCAACCAGTGAGCTTTTAGACCTAGATCAGAGGAGAGATCAGCTGCCAAGCTCTGGCCATGAAGAGTTTTGGAGGTGCACCTTTATACAGTTGTATCATCAGCATAGATATTCACAAAGGGTCTTAGACTTTAAGAGCTAGATCAGAGGAGAGATCAACTGCTATGCTCTGGTCATCAAGAGTTTTGGAGGTGTACTCATATACCATTGTATCAACAGCATAGATATTCACAAAGGGTCTTAGGCTTTTAGAGTGAGATCAGAGGCGAGATCAACTCCCAAGCTCTGGTCATCAAGGGTTTTTGGAGGTGCACTCATATACCATTGTATCATCAGCATAGATATTCACAAATGATTGGAATATACTCTTCCTTAAAATTCATAAATATATGAACAGCATTTAAGTTAAGATTGTAGTGATTGGAAATGCATCCTCTTGGAGGT